>JAHRHJ020000264.1:0-88236 GCA_019776745.2 Taxus chinensis | reverse complement strand
ATATACAAAGCTTTCTATGATCCCTTTAGTGATGGGTACAATATTGAAACCAATTGGGGATTATCAACTAGGATGATGAAGTTAGAAAAAAAAATAAAGATGTTGAACTTCTCTTTGATTAGGAGGGAAACCTTGAGGGGATACATGCCCGTTGAATTCTTTTGCTTAACTGGTTTTTTATTAGGAAAGGTGACAATTATTTATGGATGACGAATAGAAGGGTCTCAAGACCTATCATGTTTGAAATATGACCATGCGTGTACTACCTGGCTATGATGAGATAAGAATGAGATTAAAAGACTCAAGTCCTATGGATCAGAGACTGGCCTACCTGAGGATACAAGACCTTCATGATGGAGTCCAAATAATTGATGTTGATGGTTGCTTTGTTGAGAAGAGTGAATGTGTCAGATTGGTAAGGTCCTATTGAAGATAATAATTCTCTACCCCCATGTGGGGAAAAGAATGGCATCATCCATTCAAACACTGAAGAAATTTCGATGGTAGAAGAGTCTTCTTTTTATTCATCTTAATGGCAGAGGGGAAAGGCGACCTAGTCTATTTCCATTACTTGATAAGTGACTAGTTCCAAGGTGATGGTTGGAGACTTAAACCAAATCCCAAGGTAATAGACACAGTGTCATCTATATCCATGGACTCATGCGGATGGAGAAGATGGATAAGGCATGTCCATGCTTTTTCATTCTCAGATTGATGAGATGGGTTAGTGGGTTACTCATGATAGCCTAACCAAAAAATTTTGTCGAGGCTTGTACACATATCGATAATAAAAGCCATGTGGCCCATGCAATAAATGTCTCATGGCCGAAATTCCCTTCTATGTAAAATGGTGGAGATAGGTGTGGGAAAAAAGGACTGGTTTGTTTAGGAATTCCAAAACCACCGGATATAAGGTTTGGAGTGTGGGATGATCAGTGATATTGAGAAGAAGGGGTGTCGAAACACCATAAGATGAGATGGTTCAAAGATATGGAGGGCCAAAAGGAATGATATCCCCAACATGGGTTGATACATTGGAGTTTTTCTGGGCTTTATCGAGATATTGAGGATTGGAAAGGTTGTTTGAGTGTGAGAACGATGACTACTACCCCAATGTGAGTTTATCATTACTTTTTCTAGGGATCATCATGGGAAGTTTGGAAGAAGGGATGGATGAGTTGGGTGGATGGTGCAGATGGATCATTCTTGGGAATTGAGGACATCGTTGGGTCGAGAGGTCATGTCTGCACATTGAAGTGAGGAGCATCTCGGGAAGCTGTCAAGATCTTCCACTCATGCTTTGTACTAAGGAAATGATGAAGTGCTACAGTGGACCCAGCACATGACGTGGATCTAAGGTCACCTAAGGAGAAATTATACTGAAATTATCCTTATATGATTGTAGCAGACCGCATGGAGGGAGCTGTACTAATCATATACAAAGGAAAGGAAAACCCATTCCCAAGGAGGTAGTGATTGATCAATTGAAGGCACAAAGGACCATGGTGTTTGGATGATAGTGATTTGGGAGATCTTGAGATTACTTGAGGTATGTGATGGATGATGTTAATGCAAGTCCATTAGTTCATCATGGAATCATTGGAATGAAAGATCAATTGATCTAACCATGATGAAAATGGGATTCATTCTATTCCGTGTGATTTCCAAAAATCTCAGCATCATCAAAGACGATAGCAGTTGTAAAAATCTAGAGTGATCCTACAAGAGATGGAAGGATTGAGCCTTATCACTCGATAGTCAAAAATAGTTTTAGCTTCAGTGAGGGGATTTTATATTATTGAAGAGATTTGGTGAGCTTCATTAAATCGACATCTAAATGGGCAGGAGAATTTATTTGAAAATAATTTGTCCATAGGTTGAGGGGGTAGCTAAGAGAAGAAACCTTAGGTCTTTCGATGATGGGGTGAACTCCTTATGAGCAGGAAAGGAATGGATACAAAAGATCTTAGATTTTGGTTATTAAGATGTTGATTAGGAGGATCATGTGGACTGGATAAGTGATATTCGATAACATTAATGAAATAAAGGATTACCATCCTTGGAAGCTTCATTGTTTGGAGGTGGCGATGGCAGCAAAAGTCAGTGAGGAATGAGGGGATTTTGCTTGGGATGGATGACGGTGGAAGGTGATATGTTGCGAATTAGATATGGAGAGGAGGGATTGGTTAGCCTCAAGAAGAAGGTTCTCCTCAATAATGTTGTGGACAAGGTTGGAGTGCTTTGTAATGTTGGTGTCAGTCCAAAGGGGGATGATGGTAGGTGAAAGAGGTGGAATCGAAACCACGATGGATTCTTACTATTGGGTCAAAGGACTTAATAGGTGGAAGCCAGAGGCGGTATAAATTTTGAAGGAAGTGGTAGAGGAACTTTGCATACAATTCAATAAAAATGTTAGGAGGTATTGTTCTTTTCTTGTGAGAGTGTGTTTTAGATGTGGAAGAAGAGGTCAGAGGTTTTGAGGATGATTTGGATGTAGAGAGAGATTTTTGAGTATTTTGAGGTTTCGACTTCTTGGAGATTTAGTTTTGGTGATCGTTGATGTTCTAGAAGAAGTGTTGGTTGGATGGTTTTGGCTGGGTTTGGATTGGAGGGTTAAGCATTTTATTTTTTATTGAAGGCGCGGCGTCTTAAAACCCAAATGATGTGTTCCTAAGATTGATGATGCTTGCCATTGGATTGTTTTGATTAGGTGGAGGGGAGTGTCAATTTCTTATGAGGAGGTGGAAACAGAACATTGAAGCAATTTCCAAGGGTTATAACTCCTGTTGTGAAGAGTGAAGAGGACCACCCTTGGGATAGGATGACAACAATATCTAAAGGAGGTGTATATGAAGGTTGGTGTTGATGGTTAATACATGTTGAGGGATTTCTATTTGCATGATGATGTCTAAAGAAGGGTGTGATGGAAGATTGGTTTGATGTTGGACTTGTTTGATGGTAGATGAAATGGGGTATACTTGAAGTTGATGCCAATTTTAAGTGCTTTCAAAAAAATCTTTATAATATGAGAGTATGGTGTTTTGTTGTAGAAGGATGAGGATGATGTAGATTTTGTCATAATAGTTGATTGGGGTGGGTGTGGGTACAAACTAGGGAAAGAGGAAATGGGATTGAGCTAGGATATGGTATAATGGTAAAGGTGGAATAAATGTGGAAATAAGGTAGTCAAATCCAATAAGTGGAGGTGATAAGTGGTGATGTAGAGGTAGTGATGAAGTTAGATAAGTGTAGAATCAATGTGGTTGTATAATGAGGTGGGGATGGTTTTTGTTCAATAATTTTTTCAAAGGGGAATCATTAATATACTTGTGAATGGGGAAGATGCGAATGTGTGGAAAAGTAGTGTGATAGGGGAGGGAATAGATTTAGGATAGGATGTAGGAATGATTGGTGTGGTTATGGGATAATTGTTTTGGGATTGTGATATAGAAACAATGTCAAAAAGAGGTGGATTGTAAATTTGATGAAGAGGTGAAGTGTGGATGGGGTTGGTAGGAATGTAGGATCTTGATCAATGGTGGGAGAGGGTTTATGGTATAGCGTTAGGTGTTTGGGTGTTTGTTAGAATAAGGGGTGGCTGACATGTTGGTGTGTGGTTGGTGGAATGGTTTGGTTTTTAAAGATGTCAAGTGGTTGGTACGAGATGCATTAGGATTGTCCACTTGAAATCACCTGATCAATTAAGTCTTTTGGACTAGATATATTATTTAAAGGTGAAACCTCATATATAGGTCCTCAAACTCAATGTATTTTAGTTAAACGATCCTCTTGATACACGTGGGTTTTGTTCTCTGATTCATAAATGGTTCAGCTTAGGATGAGAAGTGTGTAGATTAACCACCATCAACTTGTCAAATACATTGAACTATTTGATATCCAAGGGGATTATAGTTACGCATTGGTTTCTAGGGGCTGTTTTGAGGCATGTGATAGATGTAGGTACAGAAGAAGAAGACTTAAAAACAACAGAATTGGCCACCTCTAGATTTATCGTTAGTGTGGTAATGGTTTAGTACAACTCAGTTTTAGATCTATTTGATTTAATTTTTCGTTTGCTTATTCAAGGACATGAGTTTAAGTTTATGATCCATAGTGATGAAGGCTTCTTTGAATGTTTGGAAATATTGGATTTGTAATGTATAAGAAAATATGCTTGAACAAAATGGAGATGAGAAGAGTTCAGATTGTGGAAGAGAAAAGATATTTTTTTAGAATGCCATGCATCGTATGAAAAATTAAGTAATAGAGTCATATTGAACATCTACATGGTGTATAATAAGTGATGGTGATTTTTTTGTGCAAAGTAATCAAAAAGTGCTCTAGGAACAATGGTTGTGATGGGTGAGGAGAATAAGGTGTTGGGGGAATAATGCCATCGGAAATCCAATGTTTGGACCGGCCAAGAAATAGGGAATGTGTGAAGCTTAAGATCCTGATTATGTGCCACTAACGGTAACATTGCATGCCTAAATGGCATCGATGTTTGTTGGGGATCTTCCTGGTATTAAAAGTGGTAAATTGGGGAAGTCCAAATGCGGGGGGGGTAAGTTTGATAATTAATGGCAGATTGATAGGTTCATTACATATTTTTTCATAAGATAACGCAACCTTGGGTCCTAAGGTAGCGGCCTCTTGACTAGAAACCCTATTAATTAAGGAAGCGTGGGATTTGTTCAATGGGCTGATTGGTTGGGATTGTGATTGGTGGCATTAGAAGTAGTTGATAAGGTGGTTGATAATTTGTGGATGGTGGGTGTTTTGAGTAATCATTGATAGGATGTATGTACTTCATGGGTTGCTGAGACTAGGAGGTTATGCAATTGTTTGATGGCGTATGGGAATGTGATTGTGATTATGATTGTTGGGATAGGTTGGTATTGTGGGTAAATAATGAAGGGACTGTACGTACTGAATGGTTGAAATTATTTGAGGTGACTAGACACCCATAATGGAAAGAAATCATAGGGGAGGTTGGGAAAGCAAAAATGACATGACTGGGTGATGTGAGAGGTGTTGTCCACTCAAAATTCCCGCTCTGATAAGAGCAAAATTTCAATAATTTGAGTTTAAGGGTTTTTTCTCGAAATGCCTAAGTCGTTGAAATTGAACAAATCTGGTGTTTTGGATCATTTTGTGTGATTGTTCGGGGCTGTCGGAAACTTTTTGTCCCATACATCCAAGTACGAAAGTGGTACATAGATGTTAAACCCCGACGGCGGAAAAATCCCGAAGCGTCCCATTTTCGGGGCCCGTCGGAGAATTGGTCCCAAAGTGTCCCAAAACTTATTTGCTGTTGTTCCAATTTCGGCCGAATTCATCCTTCCCGCGTACTTCCCACTTCGTTTGCCAAATGTCCCAAAGTTAAAGTGCGGCTGTCCCATTTTCAGTACGATTTACCCGAACGCCATTCCTTCGCGGCAATTTTGTCCCAACGCCCCCATTTTAAACAAGTGCGAGCTTCACAAATTTCGGCCGAGCCGGTCACGTCGGTACTCGAACTTTTTGTCCCGAATGTCCCAAGTCCAACGGGCCCGCATGTTCCAATTGCGGCTGATGAAACACAGAAAAACGTACTTCGCAAATGTTCGTCCCATTGTCCAAAATTGAATTTTGTGCGTCCTCTCCCGTTCGCAACAACGGCCGAGCGCGTGTTTCGCGCATTTGGTTATAAACATGTCCCAAGCGTACACAGTGTCAGTCCCACTAGGGTTTTTCCCGCTCACTCCGAGTGTTGATGCTCTTTAAATTGGTGGTTGTGTATTCAATGCGCAATAAAGTCATTTCTCTCTCCAAACGGCCTATATAACGAGCAATTCCCCTTACATTTTTGCATTGCTTCCATGCTATCCGTCCTTGCTCGAACCCTTGCAATTTGAAAATTGAAAACCTGCGCAATATCCCCTCCCTTTGCAAATTCCTTCAGAAGTCTATGTCGTAGCTCCGAATCTATCAATATGAAGATCAAGTTTCAGGGACAGGAGCAAATTTCTCCACTTGAGTCTGCCGTTAGCAATATCGGAGACAGTGAAGCTCGTCATCTCAACTTCGGTGATTTTTGGTCAAGAATGATAGATGCAAACCCTACGCCAATGGCACAGATGATTAATGATAGCGATTTAGCTT
Source organism: Taxus chinensis (assembly GCA_019776745.2). Taxonomy (NCBI): domain Eukaryota; kingdom Viridiplantae; phylum Streptophyta; class Pinopsida; order Cupressales; family Taxaceae; genus Taxus; species Taxus chinensis. The sequence continues at coordinate 82,092 of JAHRHJ020000264.1, read as the reverse complement.
TCGTCGGAGGATTCCCTATCTCAGTGCAGTGTGCTGATACTGTACTTTCATGCGGAGCTCACTTCGACCCCGCTACAAGCGAATTGACAAACGTACACGGGGAGAGCTCATTGCCAAGCTAGATGCTGCCACCATTGGAGTCTTCCCCACTCTGAGGATTTCCAGAGATGGATAACCATAGTCGTTTCCCGAGATCAAGCACAAGCTACTGTTCGACCAAGACAGTGACCATAAGGATAAGGCATGAGTAGCGAAATCCTGGCTTGAAAAACCCTAGGAAGGGAGCTTCTCGTCAACCAAAACCCTCTTCCGGGCTTAGATTTCAATGAAGAATTGTCATATTTCATAATCCTGCTGGCTCAGCTCTGTTATGGGTTTGGGAAATCTCCCTCTACCAATGAGTTTCATTTCTGGATGTGCCCGCTCATCAGCATGGTGCAGGTGTGCGAGGGAACACAAAAACATCAAGTGGGTAGAAATCATCTGTATGAATTTGGCGGAGCAGCTATCCAACGTTCAGCAAAACAAAGAAGTTCTCCATATGACTTCATATTCTGATGTATACCCTAGCAGCATCTAACGGCAATGGTTTGGCTTTTCCTATAATCGATGCACACAAAGATGATCCAGTGTATGCCTATTGCCCGCAGTTCACCCTAGAGACCAGCAAATCGGAATTTCAGAAGGGTCAATGATGCTTTCACCATGTACGTGGTCAAATTACTCGAAGGTGATACTGTAAGAAGTTTTCATGATCAAGATGTGGAGGGAACTATTCATCAACAGTCACAGCTCACAAGATACTTGGGAGGATATTACTGGGCCTCCTTGTTCAGAGAGCATAAACGGGGGATAGATGCGAGGCTGTCAGCCCGTTGTGGAAAGACCCAAAACTGGGCCGCTTTGCTCTCAAGCCAGTTTGATAGAGGCACCATTCCAACAAGGGGTATAGATTTCTTAGTACACTGAAATCCTGCTTCTAGTGGCGCCACAAGCCATGTGTAACGCCCTTGACTACTTCACAAATGGGTGGAAGCTTATCACCCAGCCAAGAGCACTACTTATGAAGTAGTAGCAACTTATCAGGGAACATGTGTAAGGGATTGTTTGTGTACCTAACAAGATAGTAACAGATAATGCTTCGAACTCTCCCTCAATGAGAATGATTTTGCTAAGGGTTATGGCATCTCCTGGCTTTTCATTTTCAGATTAGTATCCCCAGGAAAGGCCAAGCGAATACACCAACAAGAATATTGGTCACTATCATAAGGAAGTTGTCAATGAGTCGTACGAACGGCCATAAGAAGCTTTATGATGCGCTTGGTAGAAGGTCACACCGAAAGAGCCATTGGAATGTCCCCTTTCAAGTCGTTGTCTGAGTAGAAGCCCAATACCAGTGACAGTAGAAATGCCAGCCTTGCACTGTGAAGGCCATGAAGATACAAGTTCAGTGATGCCCTGGAAAAAGGATTATGTACTGCACCCAAAACTGAACGAGGGACGATTTAGAGGTTGATGAAGAATATCTGATCACCAGCAGAAGGTGAAGGTTTGTTCGACAAGAAAGATAGGCAGCGAGGTTCCAAGTTGGAGATGTCGTGTTGTATGGGACACAAAAAGACAGAATCTCAGGCAGCCATGGAAAATGGAAAATTTGTTTATCTGTGGTTGAACATTCAAGATAAGACACTTCGCTGGTAAGAACTCTGTTATCTTGTTAATGGATGGTTCCCCCCCTACCACTTCCTTAGTGGGCAGTGTAATGAAGTTGTTCAAGCTAGGTGGAATAGGAGTCCCTTTGTATATTATGTACAGTGTTTTTGCTTTTTCTTGCTTTGGCGGTGTTCCTTCTGGTGTGTGTGTTGCCCTCTCATAGTTTGTTTTGACTATGTTGAACAAGGATAGCAAATGGTCGCTTCCACCGCGTTATCTAAGTTCTGGCCTTGTCCATCCATGAATTGTACACAAGTCATCCCCAGAAGGAGCAGGTGTTGTCCACTCAAAATTTCACGCTAATGATAAGAGTTAAATTTTCAAAAAATTTTGAGTTGAGGGTTTTTCTCTGAAGTGCCTAAGTCGTGAAGTTGGAAAAATCTGTGTTTGGGTAGTTTGTGTGATTTCGGGCTTTGTCGGAACTTTTAGTCCTCGTCCCAAGTACGGAAAGTGCACTTGTGTCCACGATCGGCCGGAAATCCAGAAGCTGTCCCATTTCGGGCCTGTCGGAACATTTTGTCCAAAGTGTCCCAAAGCTTTGTGCAGAGTTCGTTCTTATTCCAAATTCGGCCGAATCATCCTTTCCCGCAATACTTCCATTTCCTTGTCCCAAATGTCCCAAAGTTACAGTGCGAGCTTTCTATTTCGGCCGAAACTCCCGAGTCGGTTACCTTCAGAACCTTTGTGGGAAGACGCCAACCTACAAACTGGCCCGCTTTGGCCTCTCAAAAGCCAGTTTGTGATCGAGTAACCATTCCAACAATGATGGTGTCTAGAGTTTCATTAGTACACTGACTCCTCTTCTAGTGCTGGGCCCAAGGTCACGCATGTGCTCCACTGCCCACTGACTACGTCAACCAAATGGGGGGAAGCTTAAAAAATCCCAGCCAAGAGCATACGTCTGAAGTAGTATGCAACTTCAATCAAGGAGAACATCTTGGTAAGGTAGGTGTACCGTAACAAAGATTGTACAGATAAGCTTCGCCCCTTCTCGCTCAACGAGATAATGGATTTCTGCGAAGGGTTGGCATCTCTCTGGCTCATCTTCAATTATTATCCCCAGGGAAATTGACAAGCAGAATCCACCCAGCAGAATCTGGTACTATCATAAGGAGTTGTCAATAGTCTTAGCGACACTGGCATAAGAAGTTTATGATGCTCTTTGGGGGTAGACAGGATCACAGCCTAAATAGCCATTGGTACTGTCCCCCTTTCAAGTGGTGGTATGGAGTAGAGCCCACTTACCAGTGACAGTAAGAACTGCCCAGCCGTTGCACCTGATGAAGGGCCATTGAAGATACAAGTTTCAGTGATGCCCTGGATAAAGGGATCATGTACCTGCACAACTGAACGAGGACAGATTAGAGGTTACTGCAGAATATCTGATCAACCACCAGCAGAAGGTGGAAGGTTCTGTTCGACAAGAAAGATAGGTCCTGGAGTTCCAAGTTGGAGATGTTTCGTGTTGTTATTGGACCAAAGACAGAATCTCATGGCAGCCAGGAAAATTTGTTCTTCGGTGCTTGGACCATTCAAAGATAAGACACTTCCTGGTAAGAACGCTTTCTCTATCTTATTACAAATGATGGTCCTCCCCCCTCCCACTTCCTTATAGTGGTCTAGTACGTGAAGTTGTTTCAAGTCCGAGGTGACTAGGGATTCCCTTTGTATAGTATGTACAGTGTTTTTGCTTTTTTCTTTTCTGGCTTTTGGTGTGTTTTCCCTTCTGTTGTGTGTGTTGCCCTCTATAATTGTTTGTTTTGGACTTCTGTTGCCCAATGATAAGGCACTGGGGCTGCTTCACCGAGTTATCTAGTTCTTGCCTTGTCGCATATTCCATGAATTTAACACCAAGTCATCCCCAGAAGGAGCCAGCTGTGTCCATCAAATTTCCCCGCTCTGATAAGAGTAAATTTTCAAAAAATTTTGAGTTGAATGTTTTTCTCATAAGTGCCTAAGTCGTTAAGTTGGAAAAATCTGTGTTTTGGGTCGTTTTGTTTGTGTGATTTTCGGGCCTGTCGGAACTTTTCCGCCCATCTTCCAAGTACGAAAGTGCAACTCTGTTCCCCCCGATCGGCCGAAAATCCCATCCCCGAAGCTGTCCCGTCCTCGGGCCTGTCGGAAAATTTTGTCCCCAGTGTCCCAAATCTTTTGTGCGAGTTGTTCCAATTCGGCCGAAGCATCCTTCCGCCTACTCGCACTTTTCCTGTCCCAATGTCCCAAAAGTTAAAAGTGCGAGCTTCTTCATTTTCACGCCGCAACTCCCGAGTCGCGTACTTCAGAACCTTTGTCCCGATGTCCCAAGTCCAAATGGCCCTTTGTTTCCAATTTCGGCCGAAACAACAAAGAAAAAACCCGAATCGCGTACTTCGGGCACATTTTCAATCCCCATTGTTCAAATGGCTTTGTGCGTCTTCTCCCTCCCTGTTTCGCCCGACCGGCCGAGCCGCGTGTTTCGCGCTTCCGTCTCACCTGTCCCAAGCGTACCAGTGGTCATTCACACTTGGCTTTTTTTTTCCCCGCTCTTCTAAATTGGTGGCTCTTTCAAAAAACTGGTGGTTGGTTATTCAATGCGCATTAAAGTCATTCCGCTCCTCAAACGGCTATACCAACATACCACCTTCACATTTTTCGGCATTGTCTTCCCTCCTCGCTAAAATCATTTGCTCAACCCTTGCAATCTAGTTCCCTGCGCAATACCCTTCCTTTGCAAATTCCTTCCTCTTCCAGGTCTAGAATCGTACTCCGAATCTATCAATCTGAGATCAGTTCCATGGCACAGGAGCAAATTCTCCACTTGAGTCTGCCGTTAGCAATATCGTAGACCCGTGAAGCTCGTCATCCTCTCTCGACTTGGTGATTTTGGTCAAGGATGACAGATGCCAACCCCCTAACCCAATGGCACAATGATTAATGTAGTGGTTTAGCTTTCCGCCGAGGATTCCCTATCTCATGCAGTGTTTTTTGAATACTGTTCTTTCATGCGGAGCTCCACTTCGACCACCGATTCGAGCGAATTGACAAATGTAATGGGGACCATTGCAAGCTGGTGCCGCCCGCCATTTGGGAGCTGCTCTGAGGATTCTAGACGATGACAATGCTAATAGTGCGTCTCCGGGATTCAAGCACAGACAGGCTATGTTCACCAAGACAGTGATAAGTTAATAAGGCACGAGTACGAAAAAAAAAAGTCCTGGCTTACAAAACCCTAGAAGGGAGCTTCCGTCTGACCAACACCCTCGTCCAGGTAGATTTCAATGAAGAATTTCAGACTTCATAAATCTGCTGGCTCGGGTCATGGGCCTGCCCTCTAAACACGAGTTCCATTTCTGGAGTGGCCCGCTCATAGCATGGTGTTGCGAGGGAACGCAAACAGTATTGGGTGGAAATCATAAGCATGAATTTGTCCGAGCCTTCTAAAACGTTGCATCAAAGACTTTCTTCATGACTTCGTATCGATGTATACCTAGCGGCATGCGGCAGTGGTTTTGGTCTTCTCCTACATATATACGCACAAAATGAATCTCGTGTATGCCTACCGCCCGCTGTTCAACGCTAGAGACCAGTCAATCGAATTTCAGAAGGGTCAATGTGCTTTCACCCCATGTGACGTGGTCATTGCTTGAAGGTGACCTGTCCAGAAGTGTTTCAGACGAAGCCAGGACCTGATTACATCTGAGCCTATTGCTTCAATTCAGGAAATTTTCCTATAATCAGGCTGCCTGGCTATGAAGCATCCTCTGGCGCTTCCCCTGTTTGGCAATGACAAATGGCCTTGATAGAATATGCCGGGCAGCTAGACAAGTTGCACAGAACTTGCATAGACAAGAACATTCTGGCTTGCACTTTCCGCCATCTCTCTGGGAATTACACTCAAAACAACTCTGGATGCTCAGAACATAGAAAGAGCCCTGTTCCCTATCAACTGTGTTCCATTTCTTTTTCTTCAAGCAAGAACCTATTATTTTGATCTTGAAGAAGTTCATAAACAGAATATCAAGATAGTCTAATCATCATAGGGCAGATACAGAAGACTAACTGGACTGACGGTGGCATGATGAGTTTTTGAAGCCCATGAAGAAGGCACTGTGGCAGGTTCTCCCTGCAATTGAATCCAAGAACCAGTCTGTCCAGTTTCCTGAGGTCTCATGATGACAATTCTGAGCTAATACTCTTAATGAGTATAAAATGGTGATAGCAGCACCCCTCTAGAGGACCTGGATTGGACAGAAAGAGAGAGATGATCTGGCTAGATTCTTGCTCCATTCTTGATCATAGGACTAGGTCTGTTCAGTAGAAGATCCAAGAATTCAGAGGCACTCAGTAGAATCAGCTCCAAATTTTCGACAAACACCCATACGGGAGTCATCAGTTCCAGAGTCTGGAACCCCAGTGAAACCTGCCTTCTCTGCCTCAACAGTTCAAGGGAACCTATGGAATCTACTCTCTCCGATCTACCCAGTAATATATACAGAACTCAAGAGGTAAAGAAGTAGCCCGCAGAAATGACCCCGCCCAGCAACAGGCACATGATTGACTATAGGAGCCAAGAACAATACATCGTTCGCAGTGAAAGTGAACAGTGAGATGCCTAACTCCTGCCAGTTGTTCCTAAAAAAAAATAATCCAGCGATAAGTTAAGGAGGTCCAGAGCACTGAACTCTTCCCCCCCCCAGTACTATACTGATCTTCTAAATAACACCATCTGCTATCTCTAGTATCTTCTACCGTATCTTCAACCCCGCTCTTCTACCATCCTACAAACCCGCCATTACCACCAACCCCCAGTGGTTTCTACCCACATCCAGCTTGAGTCAACAGCCGCCAGACCTGAGTGTCATGAGCTCCTGTCTCTTTGTCCCCTTGCCTCTCCTGCAGATTCTTCTTTCTTTCCTCTTGGTGCTTGTTGCAACCTCTGGTTGATAAAAGGAAGAGAAAATCCTCCTCTCAAAGCTTTGGGACCCAATTTGATGTGTTGTCAAGCCTTTGTTGGGTACCACTCCTTCTCGTGCCAATAAAGCCATACTACTTCAGGATGTGCTGATGCTCAAGGCGCATCCTGAGATTGGACTAAAGCCACCAAACCCACTTAGACCAATCAGAATCAGAGTTCTGACCAAAAAAAAAAATTTTCCCCCCCCCCGAAAAACTTGGAGCTTTCAAGGATCCCATGGGAGAATCTACCCCTGAAGGTTAAATCATAACCTCAGGAAACATCCCCATAGTCATTGGAAGGTTAAGAAGGGCAAGCAGACTATTGAACAGCTGGAAGAACGATGCCCAAGTTCTCACTAGTTTTTATACAAGTCACTTTTGTCTAAGGACAAAGTTTTGACCCTATAACGCTCTTGACTACTCGTATCTAACCGCTCCTCCCTGTCAATGCTAAGCAAGATGAAGTGGCAAAGTATAAAGATATGCACAGTATTCTGCCTATGCAGAGCTATCGAAGCCTGTTAGTAGGACATGCTTGTTGCTATGCTAAACTTCAACGGATTTTTGAAGCTTTTAAGCTATATCGAAAGGTAGACAATTTGCACATAATCTAATCCTCGACTATTTCGGGTTTATGGATAAAGAGCTCAAACTCTAGAGCAGTTGCATTGTAGACCTTCGCCTCATGGGCCAGACGATAAGGAACATCGTCTGGCGAACAATATTTCGATGATGCTAAGGACAATCTGTCAAATCTTTAAAATCTTGGGGTCTCAAGCGTGGAGTGGAAATCAAATCTGGAGAAGCCTGTTAGGAGAATGAAAATATCTGGTCAAAATGGAGAAGCTTTCACGACCACTAGCATTTGCTGTCTTTCAAGGATTGGCATTGTCAATCTTTCAGGCTAAAACTCTGGCGTTCCCCTTGTCTTCGCAAGAAATCAAAGCTCATTTCAGAGCTTTTCGTCAAAGATAGGGCTTTTCAAGGAAGACTCCATCTCTAAGGACAAGATAAAGGAAATTTTGTTTCTTCAGTCTGCCTATTGAAAAGAACAAAACTATCATACTCACGTGAGTTTGATAAAGAGATGGAGAAAATGTCTTGGATTTTGGACTCATCTGCATCCAACCGTGTTCCCTCGTGGGCCGAGATATAGCTATCTTGAAGAAGTTTAGGGCAGCGGATGCGGAAGACATGGGCCTCCCAGTAGCGGCCACCTATCTCCTTCTCTCCTTCCTTTCCTCTCTTTCCTTTCTTTTCGTATTCTTTGTAATTAGGTAAGGGTATTGCAATTGGCGGTACTTAACTATTCCTTAGTTAAAGAAACGGTTTTACCAAGAGTAACCCTTGTAAGCTCTATACTGGCCTTTCCTTCACGCCATTGAAGGGAGGAGAACTTGGATATTTTGCTGAAAGTGTAAAATAATCTTAAATAATCAATACAAAAGGGCGTTCCGTTCTTTGTCTATCTATTCGTGTTGTCTCTGGTTTCCTTGTAATATGTAAGATCATTTTGTCTTAACCTAACAACTCTTTTTGTTGTCTCTCTGATTGCATCTATTCAGTTTTTGGCCAATACCGCGATCCTTGTACAACCAAGAGGAAACTTTGGGTCCTGATTAACGAATCGAGAAGGTTATTTATGAACTTTGTGTCTTTAAATTTAATCTCATCAAATGATCTTGTCTTAAATTCTTTAAGCTTCGCATACAACGAAGAATTATTCTGCTATCTATAATTCTGAATGTTGCTATTCTGCTCATTTCTATTCCTTTTGCTCAGTCCTTGTTAACTGATAATCCTGTGGAAACACTTTCGTCATATCCAAGGTTTAAACCGTAATAAGTTCTGTATAATTTGTAATAAGTTCGTTTCAGAATAGGGAACTCTCCCATAAAGAGGGAGGGACTTTTGTCCCTGACTGTTGTTCTTCTAAAAAGTCCTAATTTGATGACCAACATTAGTGAAAGCGAAGAAAGTGAAATCCAACCTTGCCATGCTCCTGACGATTCAACGATAAGATAAAAGAATTCTAGAGCACCGAGCTTCCATGGTGCTATTGATTCTTTCTCCACAATTGCCTTCAGTGTCCCGCTCACAATCTCCAACCTGAACCACAACTGCCAAGACCTTGACATCATATGAGCTCTCTGTCCTCTGTCCTTGGTCCCCTTCGCCCTCCTGGCTGATTCCTCTTCCTCTTTTTGCGTGGGTGCAACCTTTGGTTGACCAAAGGAAAGAGAAACTCTTCTTCTCCAGAGCTCAAGACCAATTCTTGATGCTGTCGCAGCCTGTTGGGCACCACGCCTTCTCGTGCCAAGAAAGCTGAACTACCTACCTCCAGAATAGTGGTCTGATGCTCAAGTCAGCAATCTTGGAATTGCTAAGCCTACAGTAGACAAAATCAAATCAGACTTGCTGGCAATCTGACGTGGAGCTTTTCAAGAATCCCAATGGGGAGTCTACTCTTAAGGTAGATTCACAACCTCTGAAAAAATAGTCACAAGAGTCTTGAGGAGGGTAGAGAAAGGGAAAAAACTAGACATTGGAAGCGCGGCCATTTCTCATAGGTTTCTCAAGTCTCTTTTGTCTAAGACAAAGTTCGGACCCTACCACCCCATTGACTACTCTCCCAACCTCCTGTAATTATAAGCCTAAGATGAAGTGCGAGTATTAAGATAAGCACAAGTACTTCTGTTACGACAGAGCTATTGAAGCCATCGTGGATTGACATGCTTGTTGCTCTGGGTTAAAGTTCATCATGGCAAAGCTTTCAACTCCCGAAAGGTGAGCAATTGCAACTGACGCTCTCCCCAATATAACAACCATGATAAAGAGGCTCAAAATCTGGAGCAAGTTGGCATAGATACCTTCGCCTTAATGGGACAGACAATACGAGAAACATTTTGTTGGAGAATAAAGTTTTTTTGATGATGCAAAAGGCAATTCTGTCTGAGTCCTGTGTCTACAGTGTGGATGGAAGATCAGAGTCTTGGAGGAGGCTTTGGGAGAATGAAGATAGCTGGCAGAAGGGCTAAGCCTTCAAACATTGGTTGTCTCCCTCGGCTTTCAAGACTATACACGGTCATCTTCAAGAATGACACTTCAGGTGCCTTCCCCTTTCTCCTCTCTTATATAAGAGATCAATCTCGAGTTCAAGAACTGTTTGTAAAAGATTATTTATTCAAGGAACGCTCATCTTCTCCAAGAAAATGAAGGAGATCGTCTCTCTCTCATCTGCCATTTAAGAAGCAAATAAATATTTCATACTCATGTCGAGTTTTGTAAAGAATGGAGAGTGTTCCCTGGGATTTTGGACTAGTCTGCAGCCAACACGTCATGTTCCCCGTGGGCAGAGCCATACGCTGAGGCGTGAAGAGATTCGATAGGCGGATTCTGACGTCAGTGGGTCCCTCTCAGTGACGGCCACCGTCTTCTTCCATTCTTTTTTCTCTTCTGTTCCTTTCTTTTCCGTTTCTTTGTAAAGGTTGAGGTATTGCGGTGGCGTCCCTTCACTATTCTTGGTTAAAAGAAACGGTTTTTTACGAAGAGTAAACTTAACTGATTTGTAAGCTAATAAATGTCCTTCTTTACAAAACACCCTTCTAGGAGAAGAACTTGGCATATTTTCGAAAGGAAATAGATCAGAAAGAAATCCATACAAAGGGCTTTTCCATTCATTGTCTATCTAATCTCGTTATCTCTGTTTTTCATTTAAAATTTATGAAGATCATTTGTTTTCCTATTCGGTATATCCTGCTTGCAGATTTTCAAATATTGTGAGTATAGTGATCTTGTATAACCAAGAAATGGAACTTGTGTACTTGATTGATGATCGAGAAGGTTATTTACAAACTTGTGTCGGTAATCTTCAATCTTGTTCTAATCCAATGCAAAAACATTTTGTTTAAATTCACTGCAAACTTCGTACATAAAGGTATTATTCTGCTTCTATAATTCGCATGTTGCCTTCTGCTCATCCTCGTATTCCTTTCCTCCGATCCTTTGTAACGAGATCCTTGTGGAAAACACCTTCGTAATATCCAAGTTCAACCATAAAATCATGTTTTGTATATTTGTAAATAAGTTCGTTTCTGAATAAGGGAACCTCTCCCATTAAAGAGGAGGGACTTCTTGTCCCCTGACTATTGCTCTTCTTAAAAGTCCTAATTGTTACGACCACATTTTTTGGCGACTTCGCTGGGAAAATCATATTTCCAGTTCTATTATTTTCCGACTCAACCTTTTGATCTGGCGACTCCAACCACGTTTTACCTCGAGGGAGAAGGACCCTTGTATTGAAGACTCTCAGTTTCAGCTTTTGAGCAGCATCAGGGTTTTCTTCCCTTCAACAAGAAATAGAAGAACCGTTTCAAACGAGCACTCCACCATGTTCAAGAAAGAAGTCCTAGGTGGTATTCCGTCAGAGCCAGCTAGCCCTAATCTTCAAGCTTTTGATTCTTGCTGCGGTGTTGCAGTTCCCCCTCCAAGCCGTTTTTCAAAGAATGGCGTGCCATTCCCATGGGGTATCGTGGTCGGGCTCCTGGCCCTTACTCACCTTTATGATTTACCGCAGAGGTAACCGGAAGAACTTCCCAAAATTCCAAGAGGTGATGGCAAAGTAAATCCCGCTGACATATTGCAATCCTTCCATAGTTGCATGTGGAGTTTTGGGAGTTGACATGAAGAACGTCCTCCGTAAGACTGTTCATGTAGACTTTACAAGATAATGCTGATGAGTGGTTCTTTCACCTTTCTGTCATTCTTTCTTTCATACCTTCGGCTGGTGCTATAACTGCTGGGACACATGAGAACCCAGTTCGAGAATCGTTTCAAACCGGCAGAAGATGTACATGCCTGCCGCCAATCTCCGCAGATAAGAAGTGATTCACAAGACCCATAAGAATTTTGTGGCCCCCGGTTCAACAGTGATAAATAAAAAAAATTCCAACAAACACTAACACTCTACCTTTGATCTGATTCAAAAATGTTTCTTTCTTTCCTAAATACCCATACTAAGTTAGTTCATGGGCACTAAGAAGGGCTAATCCGGCAACTTTAGCTCTAGATCAAGAACTGGCTATAGTGTCGAAGATGCTTGATCAATGTCAAGAAGTTGAGAAGAGACCCTCCCCAAGCGAAGTCTGCTGCTTCTTTCCTCTTCCACCCCTTATACCTAACACGGACCCCTTATTCATGAAACTTGCAAATGTATCTTAATTCGCTATAAAAAACAATTGGCTCAGGATGCCCCTTAATGCAGATGTTCCAAGAAGAAATTCCTCCTATGAATCGTTTGCCTGAAAGTGAAAATAAAACTGCTGGTTTGAAGAACCAGATAGCTCCATGTAGAGAAAAATTTGCAAAGCATGCAAGACCAAACAACCCCCAAAACATCCACCCACATTATTTCTAAGATGGTTTGCTTGGAAAAAATGAGGATCATTAATGCCATTGATTCCAAAATTCCCACCTATCTCTCCATGCCACCGCCATCTAGAATTGGTGAATCCTAATTTGACTTTTGCATGCATTGCTAACTTTAGTGAAGACTCCACGTAAGTTATACCAACTTTTTCATGATTTTGCATAATCTTGTAGTTCATTGGCATTTAATACAAAAATCAAATCTCATAAATAGCTTAAGAACCACCACCTAGCCTCCCATTTTCCATATGACCGTTAGGTCCCCTTTCCACACTTCATTAGTTTAGGATAGGTATCATTAGCTTAGGATAAGACCATAGGCTAGTTTAGAAATATTTACCTTAGGCTATAAACATTGCAATAGGTAAATAGTCATCTTAGGTTAGATCATAATTCATAACCAAAAAGTATTAGGTATTAGGCTAGAAATAGCCTAGCATTACCTTAGGTTATTTCCCCCTTATTCCCATTTAGTACAACTTAGGTTAGGATACCATCCCAACAAAATAGATATAGGTAGCAGGTAGGTATAGTACCTTAGTTTAAGAATCCCACTAGGATAGATTTCATAGGTCTAGGACTTAGTTTATTATTTTCCCAATAGTCTTGACATAGGCCTCTTTTCACTTAATGTCATAAACATCACGTTGAGATCAATCAGAAGATCTGAGCACAAAACATACAATAGAATGCATGCACGATCGTATAAGAAAATGAAGAATTTGTAAACATACAAAAGTTTAGTCCATTAGGTATCTCAACCTTTGAATGTCAGTTTACCATTCAGACCAGGTAAGGAGATTTAAAACATTCCTTGGATCAATGGAATTGATCCAAGGATAAGTCAGTTAATAGAGATAAATTTACAACCATTATTACCAAATGTGAGAATGGATTCTTTGCAACCATATCATTTTAGTCTATTGAATCCAAGACAAGAAATGATTTATCCATGGCAAGCATGATCTTCAACAACTAAAGGAACACACCACATCAAGAAAATCACATGTCAATGCTTGTAATACAAAAGAGTATATAATAGTTTGAAAAAGGTGTTATACTACTGTTGACACAATTGTTTCCCCTACATCTAGTGAGATGTCTATACCCGCTACTAACATACCAACTACTGATCCCTTAGAAGGTTTTTTTCAACACCTCACTCTGGGGGAATACCACCTATACAATATCGATGCCTTCCTCACTCCACAAGAGTATGGGAATCTACGTCAACACTCCAGCTACGACATCTGCATCAGTGATGTTTTTCCTTATGGCCCTCCCCACCTTTGCACCAACTTGATGTATGGGGGACTCGATATGACCACCTATAAAGCCAAACCTCCATCCCAAACCCAACCATTTTCATCTAACCTACTACACTCCCTCACTAACCACCCACTTCACTCACACTTTCCTCCACTGGTGTGCGTGGAAAGGGTTCAGCTTCGATTTTTATGAACAAGGCCACCATACTGTCAATTATTGTACCTCTCATAAAAACAATGACCATAGTGGCATTGCTTTTGACGCTCCACCCTCAAAGAAGGTTCATGTTGACGTTATCCAAGATGAGAGAAAAATCCCCCCCTCTCATTCACCCACATTACCATCTTCACCCACAGAGTCCATAGATCTTGAATCTATTCCTCCTAACTTTTTTTTTTGTCAAAACCATTTCCTTGGGACCGTTGACCTATCAACACAATGGCGAGGCTCCCACTTCTCTCCCATTCATGTATACTGACATGATCAATGATGATATGCCTTTAATAAACATCATTTAATGTCAGGACGATGAGTCCATCCTCACCTACCTTGGTGCAGAAAACTCTTATATTCATCAAATGTTACCCTCTGAGACACAAACCATGTTGAATGAATCGACCATCGAAATTAACATTAATACTTAGGACAACCCACACATTCTAAATATCAGCCAATCCTTAGATGCTAATGAATAGAATCCTTCACCTCTTTCCTTCGGGACCATAACAACGCTTTTACCTGGTCTTATACCGATATGCCTGGTATTGACCCAAAAATCATGGTTCACAATATCGTAACCATTCCTGATGCCAAACCCATCAAACAAAAGCTACAGAAAATGCATCCTTGCATTGCTCTTCTGGTCAAAGAAGAGATTCAGTGCCTTCTCTTGGTTTCCTTCATTCTACCCATTGATTATCCCCAATGAATTTCTAACATCGTTCCTGTGACGAAAGCGACAAGGGGACTCCACATTTGCATGGATTTCCATGACCTCAACCTCACCTGTCCCAAAGATGATTTCTCACTACTAGGCATTGATCAACTAGTTCATCTCACCACTGGCCATGAAATGTTGTCACTCATGGACGGTTTCTCGAGATACAATAAAAATATTACTAGCACTAGAGGATCAACACAAGACTGCCTTCATCACTCCTTAGGGGAATTTTTTCTATCGATTCATGCCCTTTGGCCTCAAAAATGCTAGTGCTACATATCAGTGAGACATGAATTACATCTTCCATGACATCATGCATCGAACCGAACACCTTCCCATTCTTAAAGTCATATTTGACCACCTCATCAAGTATTGTGTTCATCTTCAACCAAAGAAGTACATCTTTCCAGTACTTTCCAGAAAACTCCTAGGTTTCATTATTTCTTTGCGAGGGATAGAAGTCTATCCTGCTAAAGTCAAGGCTATTCTTGAAATTCCACCACCCACTAATATCCGTCAACTTCACAACCTACAAGGAAAGTTGCAATCAATTTTTCATTTTATCTCACAGCTTTCCTACTGCTGTCAGCCATTCCATCATATTCTCAAGAAATACGTTTCATTCAAATGTGATGATGAATGCCATAAAGCCTTTGAAGCCTTGAAACAATACCTCCCTCAACCACTAGTGCTCATTCCTCCTAAGGATGAACAAACCTTCTACCTATATATTTCTGCCACTAACCATCCTCTAGGTGCCATATTTTCTCATCTTGAATACCAACACTGAGAGAAAGCAGTTTATTGTATTATATGTACCCTTCTTGACAACAAAACTAGATATACCCATGCCAAAAAACTTTTCCTAGCATAATAAGGTCATACAAGACCATGATACATGTTTTCTATAGGTGTGTTAGAGTTAAATATGTTGTAAAAATGAATATATGCTTGTAAGAAGTTGGTAAGGTGACTTGACTTGGCATTTAAGGAGTAATATAGGCTAATTAAGGTCTTTTTAAGCCTTGACATCATGTAATAGTTGTCTTGTATGGATTATAGGAGAGTATTAAGGTGATATACACAGGATTTCTATGTTGAGAAGATTGTTGAGTCTTCCTAGGAGTGTGAGTTGGCTTAGGAGTCAGTTTAGGAGCTTTAGTTAGAGTCTATTCTTAGCTAATGAATACCTATTTCATAGGTGATTCATGGAGATGAAGAGGGACAGGGGGTTCTCAAGGTTTTAGAATGGAACAATGATAATAACAACGTGTGTATGATGTTTAAAAGAAGAATTATACTCTGTTGCATGAAATTAGCTTGTTTCAATGGACTGTGCACAAGAACCCTGGCAGGACAGCAAGATAGAAACCCTCCATGACATTCAAATGATGTAAATCTCTTGATTATTAGCATGGAAAGGTTCTACAGGTGATGTAGATCACATTGGTAATTTTTGTATGTTTTGAAAATGCATAGTTTGAATTTTATAGCAAATTGAAGGCTCTCGGGCCTGAACTAGGGCTTCGCATATCTTTTTACTGCATGGATGAAATTGGCTGAAAATTTCAGGATATCTCTGTATTTACATGATCTAACTACTGTCCAAATTTCAAGGAGAATGATTTGTGTCGCTCAAGATATACATGACTGTTTTTTTTTAGTTAACAAGGAATGTATTGTGTACAGTGGAGATAGGAATGAAATGCATGTTTTTGTTTATAATTGGAATCAAGCATGATGATAGATTGAATGTATCATGATCTCAGGTTTGAATGCATGAAGTTATCTTGATTTTTGATGTATTTGAATGATCCATCAGGCTAAGGTGAAGCAAAGTCCCTAATTGCATATAAAGAAATGGGAGGGTCAGGATATTGGCCTGAATGACATTTTGTATGCTAAGAGCCATTCCCTCTAGGAGGTGAAATTGGAGAAACCTAGATCTAGGACAGTGCCACATATAGAGTCATGAGGGCCTCAAAACTATCAAGGTATGTTAAGTACCTGTTGAATACTGGGTATGAAGGAGACATATTTAAATGATTGATTCTAGATTAAATCTACTCAGTTTGAATTGGACTGTGTTAGATTCATAGAAATAAAATGGATCTTGATCTTGAGGGCAGAGTAATGTAGAGGAGATCTGAACACTAGTAACCATGTGAAGAGATGCTTGAGCATTCATAAAGGAGCTTGAAACATTGGTTTGTTGCCTTGAGTCATGTTCAATCAAGTCTAGAAGGAATTGTGACTGTATTAAGAGAGTTGAGCTCCAAAGCAAGCAAAGGTGTATGGTAAAAGAACTCAAGGAGGTTCAATGAAAACTTAGATTTTATGAAACGGATTTTGTAGCTTGGGATAGTCATAGAGAGTTCTTTACATCTTTTCAACGAATTATATTTGGGTCAGTGATCACAAGGTGATCACCTTTGCTCATCAAAGTTAACCCTCCTTAGTTGTTGTCTTCAAGAATGGTAGAAGGTACATGTCACTAGGTCTCATTGGACCTCAAGGTGATAAGAACAAACAGATGATGCTGCATGAACATCAATTAATGATCCTCTAGCAGGGGTGGATGGAGTAATAGAGAAAGTTCAAGCTCTTGAGTATTGTAGTAAAGAAAATCTAAATGACCCCTGCATCATTTGGTATTAGAGCAAGGATAGGAGATCAAAGGACAGCCATAACAGGAAACAAAAGGTAGATCCAATATCAAGGAGTTCAAGGTAACAAACACATGTTTTCAAGCTATTTATTTCTATAATTTTCAGAGAACTCCATATTGTAAAGTTTGTGATTGAATCAGTCATGGAGGTAGGAGCAGTGTGTGAATTGGTTAAGTTCCTAAGCTATCAAAAGGAACAAGAAAAGAAAGAGAAAAAGAGGAAAGAGGAGAAGATGAGAGGAAGATTGGCACTTCAAAAAGAAATAGATGAAGTGAAGAGAGATTTGGAGAAAGTGACCACCATGTGGTTACAGTTGCAGGAAGAAGAGAGCCATCAGAAGAAGAGTGGCCTAGTATTGAGAGGGAAGATGAAATGGCCTGTGAGGTCATTGGTGAAAAGAGATAGAAGGCACAGAAAGGATGCCTTGAGGAAGAAAGAAGAGTTGCCAAATGAGCAACAAGAAGAGGTGAAAGAAGTTCTCATTGTAGAGAACAAGAAAGAAGAAAAAGTGCCAGAACAAGCACTTAAGGAAGGAAAGGAGAATGAGAGGAAGGTGCTAAGGAAAGGAGCACTCATGGAGACACTATGGTCTCTTGTTTTTATATCTAAGCTTGTGTTTATGTTTGCAGGTATGAAGAACTTGTTGATGCAGGTTAAGCTTAAGAGCTTGAGAAATATGAAGGATGGTGTAAGCCAAGCACCCATGAAGAGAAATGAACAAGACAGCTGCAAGGACCAGCTTGAAGAGGGATATGAAAAGAATGAAGACTTCCATGATGACAAGGGAAGCATGACAGAGAACATGGAGTATTATGATGCATTGGATAGCATCCCAAGTGAAGAAGAAGTCCAGGAAGAGAGTAAAGCCAGACAAGAAGCCATTAAGGAGGATATAGGCAAGCTAAAAGCCATTGAACAAGTAAATATGATGACTGGATATGATGATCAGATTTATGAGAGTGATGTTTCTGACATTAAAGAAGACCTAGAGCAAGATAATGATAAGAGGTTAACACAAGAAGATGTGTGTGATCATGTAATGCCTAGAAGGCTCAAGGAAATAGGGAATGAAGATAAATCAGCAGGTCATCAGAAGTATATGCTACCCAAAGAGATCAAGCATAATTATGTGATGCCTAAATGGCTTGAGAAAAATAAGGACAAAGAGGAGAAGGCAGAGTCCAAGAAAGAGACCATCAAACTGGAGCTCAGTCATGAAGAACCAAGGCAAGGTATGGAGGAAAATTCAGTTTACAAGATAAAATCAGTCCAGTATGCAGGTGCACAAGAGAGTAGAAATGAGTACAAACACGGCCTAACTCATGAATGGAGAAGAAAACATGAAAAACAAATGGTTTATCAACCTAAGGTCATCCAGAACAAGGTATGGAAAGCTAAGAGCTTCAAGGAGCAGCAGTACAAAGTCATCAAACATGAAGTAATGGAAAGTGGAAGGTCTTCAAAAGATGGTGAAGCAAGAGCTGAGTACAGTCAGGGAAGTCAGAGTTCAGAGAAGGATGAAGACAAAACAGGTCCTATATATGATGAAGATGAAAGAGAAGTTGATGGAGCTGACTTGGAAGAAGAAATGAAGATACTAGAAGAGTTGATGAAGAGAATGACAGCAAAAATAGAGAGAAATCAGGAAATTGAGAGAAGAAGGAGAACAGTTGAGAAGAAGGAGAGAGAAGAGGTGTTGCCAAGGATAGAGCAACATGAAAAGTTGCAAGAAATGAAACAATTAAGGAAAGAGGAACTAGAGAAGGAGGAAGCAGATCAAGAGAGAGAAAGAATGAAAATGACCAAGTTGAAAATGGTCAATGAAAAAACAAAAAGAAATGGAGAAGAAGAGCACTCTGTAGACATTCAAGAGGCTTCATGGCCTCAACCCTTTACTTCTAATGGTGTTGTTAATATTGTGAATGCAGGTTTGGCAGACAAAGAGATGAATCAAGTGTATGATTCAATGAGAAAGTTCATGAGACAAGAGGAACAAGAATATATAGAAGACACATGTGATGATGAAGTTGAGGCCTTTGAAGGTTGAGAAGCACCAAAGTATGATTTTGAATACATAAGCATGGAACAGCTGAAAGAAGAACTAAAATCATTAGAGGAAGTCATATATCAAGACAAGGATACTCATGTAGATAGAGATAACGATAAGACAAGTGAAGATGTGGTAGAATACAATCAACTTTTATTGGAGGAGGCATATGAACCTTCAAAACATGCTGAGGAGGTAGATTTTTGCATTGCAGACCTTCACTTCATTCCTAAGGTGAAGCAAGCTTATCAAAACGCCAAAAATGAAAGAGAAAGAGTATTATTGATAGAGCAGGTGGAGAAGACTATTAAGTCTTATGAGAACATTCTTAGCAATGATCAAGGAGCTGTAGCTACATGCTGTTATGAACACAAACCAGAGTTAACATACTTAGTGAAGGAGATAGAAGACCAACAAGAGGCAGAATTGAAGACAAAGACCATGAAGAGGAAGATGAAGCAAGGAGCAAGCAAAAAGAGTAGAATTGAGGAGAGGAAATGCAAGAGCAGATGGAGGAGACAAACTATACCAGCAAATGCAATAAGGATGAATTGGAAGACAAGAAAGAAGAAGAACCATTTGAGCAGGAGCTCAAATTCTTTCTCTCAAGGGCACTCTGATGCAGGAGCATCAAGGAACAAGACATAATAAGGTCATATAAGACCATGATACATGTTTTTAGGTGTGTTAGAGTTAAATATGTTGTAAAAATGAATATATGCTTGTAAGAAGTTGGTAAGGTGACTTGACTTGGCATTTAAGGAGTAATATAGGCTAATTAAGGTCTTTTTAAGCCTTGACATCATGTAATAGTTGTCTTGTACGGATTATAGGAGAGTATTAAGGTGATATACACAGGATTTCTATGTTGAGAAGATTGTTGAGTCTTCCTAGGAGTGTGAGTTGGCTTAGGAGTCAGTTTAGGAGCTTTAGAGAGTCTATTCTTAGCTAATGAATACCTATTTCATAGGTGATTCATGGAAATGAAGAGGGACAGGGTTCTCAGAGGTTTTAGAATGGAATGAATAATGGTGCAGGTATGTATGATGTTTTAAAAGAAGAATTATACCTGTTGCATGAAAATTACTTGTTTCAATGGACTGTGCACAAGAACCCTGGCAGGACAGCAAGATAGAAACCCTCCATAACATTCAAATGATGCGATGTTCTCTTGAATTATTAGCATGGAAAGATTCTACAGGTGATGTAGATCACATTGGTAATTTTTGTATGTTTTGAAAATGCATAATTTGAGTTTTATAGCAAATTGAAGGCTCTCGGGCCTGAATCTAGGGCAAAAATCGCATATCTTTTTACTGCATGGATGAAATTGCTTGAAAATTTCAGGATACCTCTGTAATTTACATGATATAACTACTGTCCAAATTTCAAGGATAATGGGTTTGTATCGCTCAAGATATACGTGACTGTTTTTTTTGAGTTATGACAAGAATACACAGTGTACAGTGGAGAGAGGAATGAAAGTGCATGAATTGGTCATAACGTGGAATCAAGCCACTAAATTTTGTATCAATCATCTTGATGAAATTTCTGAAGTATTCCATCAAGATCTAGGGTGAGATCAATGAAGTCCTAAGTTACCTACTGTCATAGCTAGGGTCAGAATAGGCCTGATTTTTGTATGCTACAGCCATAAAGGGTTTCAAAAGATAAAGGAAAAATTAGTCTAGAACCAGTATATGGAGCTCATGAATACACTCAAGGTATTGTGATAGGGAAATACTGAGATAAGAGAAATATTGCAATGACTATGCCTTCATTTTGTGAAAACTGATTGAGCTATTAAATGTTTGAATTGGATGTTTTTAGACTAAGTTTGAGTCTTGAGGGCAGAGTATTGAAAGACTGCACACTAGTAGAGAGATGCTTGAGCATTCATAAAGGAAATTGAAACATTGGTTTGTTGCCTTGGTCATGTTCAATCAAGAAGAGAAGAACTTGTGACTATATTGAAGAAAAGCTCCATTTGCAAGCAAAGGTGTATGGTAAAAGAACTCAAGAAGGTATGAATACTTGAGATTTTATGAACGGATTTTGTAGCTTGGGACAGTCATGAGAAGTTCTTTACATCTATTAAATATTGTTTCAGTGATCACAAGGTGATCACCTTTGCTCATCAAAGTTAACCCTCCAGTTGTTGTCTTCAAGAATTAGTTGGTACTAGGTCTCATTGGATACCTCAAGGAGATAAGAACAAACAGATGATGTTGCATGAACATCAATTAATGATCCTCTAGCAGGGGTGGATGGAGTAATAGAGCAAGTTCAAGCTCTTGAGTATTGTAGAGAAAGAATGGAAAATGTGCCTTTCTCAAAAATGTCTCTTGTTATGTCCTCATGGGTGGTCTTCTTTATAAGTGTGGCTTCGATGACATTATCTTACGATGCCTTACGATTTCTAAAATTCCCTACACCATTAAGGAAGTCCACGATGGAATTTTTAGAGGTCACTTTAGTATTTTAGCCATCCTAAAAGCGCATTCTTTGCCTAGGCTATTATTGTCAAACCTTAAACCAAGACTGTTGTCATCATCTCAAGTGGTGCGTAAAATGCCAACAACATGCTAATCTTAATCAAAAACCTAGTCACGCATTATAGGTCGCGCGAGACCTTTGGCCTTTCTCTCAATGGGTTTTGGATCTTATCAATGAGATCAACCCCCATTCTTCACAATGCTACTAATGGATCATAACCGCTACTGAATATTACACTAAATGGGTAGAAGCCATTCCCCTAACTTCCACCAAAGTTGAGAAAATATGTGAATTCATCAACCATCACATCATTTGTTGTTTTGGTGTCCCTCACCGCATTATCACTAATAATGGAAAACAATTAAAAAATACCTTATGTAAACTATGCGATGCTTTTGGCATCCAAATCAATTTCTCATCACCTTATTACCCACAAACCAATGGACAAGCCAAATCAACCAATAAAACCTTGAACAAAATTCTTATGAAGTTAGTCAACAATACTGGGAAAGATTGGCATACACACATTCCTTTCACTTTGTGGGCTTATCACACTAGCATTCTCACTTCGAATTTCGCTACCCCCTTTTCTCTAGTCTACGGTACTAAGGCTTTCTTACCTCTTAGAGTCCAGATTCCATCTCTCTGCATCTCACTACAAGTCATGCTCAATGATGATGACTTTCACCAGGATCATTTGGCACTACTTGAATTCTTAGATGAACGTCATCTCAACGCTCTTGACCATCTCCAAATCTACCAAAAACGTATCAAATGTGCCTATGAAAAATGTGTTCATGAATAGACCTTTCAGGATGGTGACCTCGTACTGAAGGAAAATCAACATATAACCAAAGAGGAGAAATTTAAATAAGGAAAATTTTCTCCTAATTAGCTTGAACCCTATATCATTTCCCATGCCTATGGATCAGGTGCTTATCATTTGTCTTCACTCGAAGATAAACCTGAACCTGAGCCCCTTAACACCTTGCATCTTCGACCATTTTATTGTTGATATCAAGTCCTATATCACTTCCTGTCTATTGATCACTCATCCCTTGAGTGTTGATCCCCTTCCATATTACCCATTTTGAGGATCCACGACTAAACAAGACTCATGTGATTACCCAACACCTTTTATCCTTGTCTTCAATATGAGTACCATAGCTCTACTCATAACATGATTATCATGGATACTTTTCATCTTCTTCATGATAGAATCCAATAGTCATTCATCACTTGAAACAACCTCTTCCACAGTCAATCTTTGTGTGCTACAGTCTTGTCTTCTAAACAAGAGCCTAATCATATTCTATAGTCTTTTCCATAACTTACACGTTTAAAAACAAAAGGGATACCACTCCTTAAGTCAAACTTCCAGCAAAAGATAACTCCCTCAAAAGGGACATCTCTTCTTTATATTCTACCACTATCAATAGACTGCTCCCTTGAAGGACAACTATATAAAGTCATTACAAAAATATAATAAATATTTAGAAGCTTCCCGCATTGATCAACTTCACAAAGACCTTAAGGAGATAATATATTCATCACATCTAGACTTCCCACATTGACTAGTATATTAAAAAAAAACAAATGAAGAAAAAGATGAAATTTTCGTCATAGACTTGCCTATTCTTGATCCTAGGTTTCTTGCTAAGAATAACATCTTGTCATACACTAAGTTATGCTAAACCATCCATTCTCACCTCATTTACCATCTTATTGTAACTCCCTCTTTACTCAAGGGACTCGCCGCAACTGCGACATTTCATGATGAAGTGACTTTTCTTCACCCTTAGAATAGTCCATTATGCAAGGCCTGTAAGGTCTTATGTTCATAAGCCCATCTGGGTTATGGTAGACTCATTGGGGTTCTTATCAATTAGGTGGTTCTTTTTCCACCTCTTACCTTTCTACTTTCTTCATCACATATTGATTATGCTATAACAGGACAAGCTCATCGACACTTATATTTAAAACAACTCAATCATGCCTATGACCTACATTCACCCATTCCTAAACACCTATCAATCCATTCCTCTCCTTCATCACAATATTCCCTAGCTTATGGGAGAACTACATTGGCCTGAGGTCTCTTTTCGGCGTGACTATGTAGGCAGCACTTTGAGGGCATGGGGCCCTTGGAGGTTAGCTTGGCCACTCTCTACCCTAACCAATTCCCTATTTCCCTAAACTATTCACATTCTACCCTATTTAGTTTCCTTTATATATCGATGAATAGAAATTACACCCAACAAGAAACAAATGGTTACACATCTTTACCATCATAATTTACACATTCATTTCATCTTGTCTACATTTTCTTTACCATAATCAAACATATTCCTATAAATCATCTTAACGTGATCCACATCATCATTAATTACACAAATTAATGACTTACAAACTCAACCATAACTAACCAACCTGACTCAAACATACCTAACCAACCTGACTCCACCATGCCTAAACCAACCTGACTCCCCCATGCCTAAACTAACCTGACTCCACCATGCCTAAATCAACCTGACTCGATCCATGCCTAAACCAACCTAACTCCACCTTGCCCAAATCTACCTGACTCAATCATACTTAAACTAACCGGACTCCATCCATGCTTATGAACTGACTCATTCCGTGCCTAAATAGACCTGACTCCGCCATACCTACATAAACTTGACTCTATCGGGCCTAATCCACTTGATTTCCACCTATCTATATATAGCAATGCAAATTAAAACATGTACACCATCAATACCATAAACACCATCCTATATAAATCAGATAGTCTGTATAAAAATACATGTGAATATGCATCTTAAAAACAATCACAATCATATCAAATCACTTAGATACATCCTCACCATCTTCAGCATGCAGGCCGATATGTATAAAAAATACATGACTATATAAAACAAGAGGTACATATGGCTATCAGACATCACCCTACTAGATATCCTCCATATCTGTCTCACCTATCTCCTCCTCCTCCTCTACCCCTGTACAACGTATAGCTAGCATCTCACCACCCACCATCGGTCCTAGTTGGATCTCTACTGGTACCTCACCTAGTTCTGGCCTCCATGAACTAGTGGCCTCATCTTGACCCTGTCTCGGGGATCACTGGCCCCCTATACTCTCTACACTATGCATCCGTAACCTAGTCCTCTCACTTGAGGCCTGCTATGCTTTATACTCCACATAGGAAAAAATATCTATCCCTGCGGCCTTCAAAATATCTTGATAATACCTGACCTTGCTCAAGGCATCCCTCAACCTACCTATCAGTACTATCTGGGGTGGAGCCATTGGTCTCGGCCCTTGTTCTTGTCTCTCGGGACCCAATCTTGCTAGTACCTATAAAGAGGGACCTTATCCCTATACATATTCTTGTCCTAAGGGAACCTGTACCTATGCTAGTATTTGGGCCTAAAGGAATGTGACATGCACCTGTATAGTGGTTAATTATCCCTAAAAACCTATAATCTATGCCTGTAGTTTGGCCACCTATACCCCATCCCTATCTCCACCCTATGTAGGTGCCTATCCCTGCACTACTTGGGCCTGTAGAGTCACCACCTATGCCTGCAAAGTTGCCACCTGTGCCTCTGAGCCTATCAACTGCCCCTACACTATCCCCAACTATGTAACTATTAACCATATTTCACCCCACGGGAAAAATATTGGATTAGCCATGACCCTGCTTAGGAAGAACCATATACAACATAGTTAAATCTTACAAAAAGGTCACAGAAAGACTCAACAATAGAGTGGTAGCACCTATGAAAGACCAAATGACCCTATGCAAGAAAAAAGAGAAGAGATAACTCTTTCGAGCAGATCCATGTCCTAAATCTATTTAACAGGTTATAGGTGGGCTCGGAAATAGACTAGAAGGGTTAGGGAAAGAGTAGTGTCATAGAGAAGCAAGGAGCAAGTAAAAGAAGAAATGATAAAGATATAAAGTCTTTGGGCTCAAAATGGTTCAGAACGAGTCCAAAAATAGGCTAAGTATGGAGGAACCAATGGACAGAGCCACATGTTGGCACGAACTTTCTCCAAAGTTGAATAAAAAAAGGGAAGCTCAGACCTACGCCAGCCCTCCACGTAGCAAATGGTCAATATAGGTCAAAATTTAGATAAGGCGGGGGCTCAAAAAAGAGGTTAAGTATAGAAGCATCGTGGAAGTTGCTACATGTCAGTTTGGCACATATCCAAGAGTAGATGCAAAATCAGAGGCTCAAATAAGTGCTAGTTTTCCATGTGGCCCAGGGTCATCTCAGCCTTGTCTACGCCATGGAGATCTGAAACTTTAAGTTTTGGGAGGTTAGGTGGGAGAAAATGGAGAAACATCTTCAGGGCCATTAATTCAAGATCTATTTTGCCCCAACAAACAAATTGGATTCAATCTGATCTGTCATCTCCTCCTACTTTGATGTGCCAAATAAGAAGTTGATGTAGTCAAGATAGATTTGGGGGCAGATTTTATGGGAGGCATTAATAGCGGTGGTTGAGCTTCAGACTATTTTTTTCCCACTTCTCTCTCTTTCTCCCCTCTGTGTTGAATCTATAAAAGCAGGGTCGAAACTCATTGTAAAGGGTTGGAATTTTGTTTTTGCAGGCTCCCCTTTCCTCCTAGAAAATGAATTCATGGAGTTTAGACCTTCCATTTAAATTGTAATATGTCTCCTACCTTCTGGCCATTTTTAATGCATTGTATCAATCTACAGAGCAATAAAACATGTTTGTGATTGATTTTAGATCCTTTCTTGTCTTCTTTGCTCTCATCTAGTCTTCCATTATAAATTTGATTACCTGTGCTTGATTATTGTATGTTTTTTGTTGGTTTGTGTCTATCAGCAAAACTAATGTTCATCATTCCTTTGGTGCATCACCTTATAGCTTAGTTTTTATTTCTTGTATTCCTTTTATCCATGTCTCCTTGGTAAAACTTAGATTAGGTTTAGGAATAGGTCCTCTGTAATTTTCCATGAATGCACCGAAACAGAGGAATAAGACCCAACCTTTTAATCTAGAGAGTTTTCCCATTTGCAAAGCCTCGCACTTTGGGGAACAATTCAATGTTATATGAATCACACCAAATGAATATGCCTTAGAAAAGTAGATCTGATGAATCATTTGGGGGTGCTGTGATTTTACACTAATAGTTTTGGCACACCCGGTGGGATAGGAAGTCTCCATCTTTATTACAGTAAGGTTGATGCGCACTTGTTGTGATTCTATCTTTTAAGAAGCTTTTAATAACTGCACATCTGGACGACTCCAAAAGGGATAAAATCCACTGGTTTTAGTAGTCCAAGTTTCCCAAGTTCATGAGAAGGATATAAAAAAGGTCAAGAATAAGATAAGAAGGATAGTTTTTACACCTACACTTGTCTCTAGACAGAAGGAGAAGAGGAAGAAGAGCCCAGAGGTCTCTATCTCCACCAAACAGAGCCTTATCAACACCTCCTCCTAGTAGGTCATTCTTTCAATCAAGAAGGGTGCTCAGGCCGATCAGGATGGCACATCCAAATCCTTATGTCAATTTCACTGGCAGCAGCCCACTTTCTTTGAATGCACAAAATCTAGTCCTGGTGGCAGCATTAAAGAGCATCCCATATTTCACTAGAGAAAACCAGACTTCTCCTGGTGACCACATTCAAGACATTGCAAATGTCTATACAATCCATGAGATCACTAAGATGGACATTACAGTCAAGTTGCTAGCCTCTTCACTCAAGGGTAAAGCTTCACAATGGTTCAGGAGCCTAGAAGCAAGGCTCTATTCAAACTTGGGACCATCTGTGTAGAGCTCTTCATGACCAGTTTGGAGAAAAAGGAGATAACTATCCTTGTTGGAGCAACTGACAACAATCAAGAGAGCTCTGAATGAGTAGTTGATGGATTTCAACCTCAGATTTCAATGGACCTGGGACAGGATTTCAGCGGTAGTAAAGCCCACTGAAGAAGGTGCCTTCTTATACTTTCTTAGAGCTTTAAATTCTGATATTGCTTTAATGATTCAGTCAATGGGGGGCACAACCTTACCTGTAGCTATAGCCTTTCCATAGGAGCTGAGAATCATTTAATTCAGGCTAGAAAACTTACTCCTAGGCCATCCATGCCTCTATACCCTGAATTAGGAAACCCAAGTACCAGCCAAACACCCACATTAGCTCTTATACCTACTCCTAGAAGTCAAAGTTAAGCTGAAGCCTCCACCTCATCATCTAACACCTCAAAGGAGCTTCAGGAAGTTACAAAATAGCTTCAACACCTGGGGAATGAGTTAGTCACCATCAAAAGATAGCAGGCTCAGAGTTCTATGCCATATCAGCCTCAAGCTCAATATCAGGCTAGACCCCCATATCAGCAAAATAGACCACCAGCTCAGGCTGTAAATCAGAGTCAACACCAAGGACAACCTCAAGCTACTAGACCTTTCAGGTCATATGATCCAAACACAGCTTCAACATCAAGGGCATTGGTTCTAGCACAAAATAACATGGCACAAGAATATGATTGGTGTTTCCCATGCAATCAGCCACATAATCAATCAATGTGCTTCAATGGTGCACTAAATCAGGCTTTGATGGTGCAAACCATTGGTGTGTCACAAGAACCTAGCCAAGAAGAAAATCAGCAGCAAGGAGCTCAGTAAGAGGGACCTCCAAGTGAAACTATGCTTGTCAATTGGCAAGCTGAAGACTTATGTGGAATGAATCAGGCTCCTTCTCAAAGTATAGCTACCAATACATGGTCCAAGAAGAGAAATATTGGAGAAGGACATTCACCAAACTCAGGTGATCCTCAATCCTCCATTGCTCCACAAGGTATTGGCATTCAAAATACAACTCCCAATATGTAGAGCCAATCCAAGCCACCTTCCAAATCCACTCAGGCACCGGTTGTAACAACCCATGTGCAAGAGAAAAATGTGCCAGGGAAGGGGCAGTAGAAGGATAGCTCATTTAATATCATTGAGAAAATGAAGAAGAAAAGTGTGAACATTTCACTATGGGAGTCACTGGCCATTCCAGGGCAGAGGGATCTATTACAGACTGCTATGGCCAATTGGTCAAGCTCAAATCAACCCCCTAACCAACAAGAGAAAGTGCTTACCAATACAACTCAACCTAGGGGAAACCATCAAGAGCAATAAGGTAAGAACCTGAGACCTCCTCCATTCTATGTTTCATTAATCATTGGGGACAAATTGGTGCATAATTGCATGATTGATTCGGGGGCAAGTAGTTCTGTAATGCCCAAACAAATAGCTGATCAATTGGGTCTCCAGTATGAAGTCATCTCTAGAGGGGTAGTACAATTGGATGGGACAACAGTGACAACTATTGGAGTCATCAAGGATCTGAGCCTCACTCTGCATGCCTACCCCAATGTGACTGTATTGCAGAACATATCAGTCATAGACTTGCCACCACATTTTGCATTGTGTTTGTCCAGGGACTTCACTGCCAAAATTGGAGGCTATTTTTCTGTTAACTGGTCACATATGCTCTTTAGAACAAGGTATGGAGTGAAGGCCACAATCAGATCTGAGCCCATAGTAGATTATCACATTGAGTCTTATGTGCCTAGCCCAATCAATGCAAATTGTTTGGATTTTGATCAGGAGGACCTCCTAAACACTTGTGAAGCAGATACCAAGGTGGGGTGTATCCCAGACCTGACTCTCAATGAATGGGTGGTCAAAAGACATGCTTTTGACCCCTATAAGGAGATGGAAGAATCTGAGCTAGGAGTCTACTACCTACATGAGGAGAATCATCCTCTTCCTGACATCATTAAGCCGGAACACAAAGATGACAATGAAGTATGGAAATTGTTCTTTGATGGCTCGAGAAGTAGGCAAGGAGCCAGAGGAGGGGCTATGATTGTGTCACCCCAAGGTATGAAATATTACTCAACTTTCTGTTTCCAATTTTCCTGTTTCAAACAATATAGCAGAATATGAGGCTTTGGTTCATGGATTGCATTGGGCTAGAAGATGAGGAATCAAGAACTTGCAAGTGTTTGGTGACAGTGAACTAGTTTCCAATCAAGTCAAAGGAAAAAATGCTGTCAAGAATGACCTACTCAAAAGCTACAAGAATAGGGTATGGGATCTCATTGAGGATTTTGAAGCCTTCAACATTGTGTCCATACCCAGGAAGGAGAATGAAGTTGCTGATAGGCTTGTAGCAGTTGGAGCAACATTTGATGTGGTTGACAACATCAATAGAGACAAAGGACAACCACATATCCATGTGATTGTGAGGCCAGCAGTTCCAGATAACAACACATGCTGGCAGGTGTTTGAGAATGATCAGCAGATCATCAATTTCTTGCAAGAGGAAGCTGAATTCTCAGCTAGGAATCAAAACATATTAGAGAAGCAATATGGAGATCAAGTAGTGCAGCTGCATACAAACAAGCTTCCCAAAGGTTTAGTGACATTGGAATCTATCTTTAACCCTAATGATCAGTTTCAAAAAGAGAAGGCTAACATACATATCAAAGGAGAAGATTCAGAGTCAATTCTAGTTGGAGAAGGAAAAACACTTCAAATTGGCAAAGTGGCCACCGAGCAAGAAAGGTATGAATTCATGCAACTTTTCCAAGAGTTTCCAGATGTATTTTCTTGGAGCTATGAAGACCTAAGAGGGTTCAATCCAAAGTTAGCACAACACACAATTGAACTAGATCCAGCTGCTAAGCCCATCAGGAAAAAGTAGAGACCAGTCAATCCACACATTGAACCTCTGATGAAGAAAGAGCTAAACAAGTTGATAGAGGAAAGTATCATATTTCCAATCAAACACTCAAGTTGGGTTGCAAACTTGGTCCCAGTCAGGAAGAAGAATGGAGAGATTAGGTTGTGTGTAGACTTTCGTGACTTGAATAGAGCATCCCTCAAAGACCACTACCCACTCCCCTCAATGGAGCAAATCTTGCAGGTGGTGTCTGGATCAGAGAGATTCTCTCTCCTAGATGGCTACTCAAGGTACAACCAGATAATGGTGAAAGAAGATGATCAGTTCAAAATGGACTTTCACCACCAAATGGGGCACCTATGCCTATAAAAAATGCCATTTGGATTGTCTAATGTTGGAGCCACTTTCCAAAGGGAAATGGATATGGAATTCAAAGGGTTGATCAAAAAAATAGTACTGATCTATCTGGATGACATTACTTTGTTCTCCAAAAATGTAGCAGACCACCTTTTTCACCTAAGGCAGGTGTTTCAAAGGTGTAGGAGATTTGGGGTATCATTGAACCCTAAAAAATGCATATTCTTGGCCCATGAGGGTAGGCTTCTAGGCCATATTGTGTCAAAGGAAGGTTTGGCAATTGACCCAGAGAGAGTTGAAGCAATAAGAGCATTGCCATTGCCAAGCCATAAGAAAGCTCTTCAAAGCTTCTTAGGAAAAATCAATTTTGTCCGCAGGTTTGTACCAAACTTTGTTGCCCTTGTCAAGTGAATAATGTTGATGTTGAAGAAGAGTTTGGCATTTAGGTGGATAGCTGAAGGAAGAGAAAGTTTTGAGGCCATCAAAGAAGCTATATCACAAGCCCCAACTCTCGTGAATCCAAATTTTTCTAAGGACTTCATACTATATGCCTTTGGTGGTAGTGACACAATTTCTGCAATCTTAGTACAACAAAACAAAGAGGTACAGAGAAGCCAATTGCCTTCTTCAGCCAATGGGTCTGGAAGATTATGAAGTGAGATACTCCTTCATTGAAAAATTAAGTCCTGACAGTGATCAGAGGGTTAAAGAAGTTTAAACATCTGGTTTCAAACAATAAAATCCAACTGTTAGTCTCCCATGCAGGAGTTAAAGACTTCCTTCTCATCAAGGATCTAAATGAAAAATATGCAGGATGGATCACTCATGTCATGGAGTATGACATTGAGATCAAGGTCACTAAGCTGGTCCATGGGAAGGGATTGTGTGAACAGCTGGCCTTGAGTCAACAAGATGAAGCAAGTGGTGAAAAGGAAGTTATTTTTGTTCTGTAAAATAGTCAAGAGGAAGAAAATGATGATGTGCCCACTCCTTGTTGGACTCAGAACATTATGCACTTCCTTCAAACAGGCCTTGTGTCCTCTAGAAATGAGTAAAACAAAAAGGAGACACTTCAGACTACAGGCCATCCCATACGTGCTTATTGATGGTGTCTTGTTCAAAAGGGACATCAATGGTGTTCTGTTAAGATGCATTGGGACAGATCAGATTGAGAGAGTGTTACAAGAGTTCCATGATGAAGCAGCTGGAGGCCATTTTTCTCCATGGTGATAGCACTCAAGATCATGAAGGAAGGTTATTATTGGCCCAGGGTGTTTAGTGACTACTATGCATGGATCAAAAAGTGCAAGAACTGTGCATTCTTCAGATGCAAAGAAAATCTAACAGCACTTCCATTGCACCCAATTTCAGTTGACCAGGCATTCATGCAATGGGGATTGGATTTCATTGGGGTCATCAATCCAAATTCGAGCCAAGGCCACAAATGGATTCTGATGGCAACAGACTATTTCACCAAGTGGACTGAGGCAGTGGCACTCAAAGAAGCTAATGAGTCTAGCATACTAGATTTCTATGAAGGGATAGTGACCAGATTTGGAGTGCCAGCCACCATTATATCAGAAAATGCATTGGCATTCATAGGTTCCAAAATCACAGGATGGGCCGTTAGGAATGGGATTTACTTGAGCACTTCATCAAACTATTACCCTCAAGGTAATGGCCAAGATGAGTCCACAAACAAGAACCTACTAAGATTATCAGAAGAACTCTTGATGAAAATCAGAGAACTTGGCACATGAAACTCAAATCAGCCTTATGGGTTGATAGGACAACACCCAAGAGGTCTACAGGAAGCTCTCCATTCAAACTTGTCTATGGGAAAGAGGCAATGTTGCCTATATCACTTGAGTTGCCATCATTGAAACTCATGAAGCAGTTGGAGATGTCTGAGTTTGAACCAATGGAGGCCAGGTATGCAGAGTTGATGGAGTTGGAAGAAACCAGAGAGCATGCACTTCAAACAATGGAGAAGGATCAGGTCTTAATCAAGAGATGCTTTGACAAGAAGGAAAGAACAAGGACCTTCTAGGAAGGAGACCTAGTTTTGAAATGGGATGCAGATCGGGAAAAACTAGGAAGGCATTCCAAGTTTGATGCCATTTGGAGTGGCCCTTACATGGTCACAAAATGTAAAAGTAGCAATGCTTTCCAATTGTCTACATTGGATGGTGAAGAGTTACAGATTCCAGTGAATGGAATCTATCTTAAACATTTTTACTAAAAGGAAATTTCTCACCTTGTACATACTAGTTTAGTTTCTCATTCCTCTAAGTGCTTGTGCACATTGTCTTGTTGTAGTTTAGGTTGATTTTCTCCTAAGTGCTTTGCACGCTCTGCATGTTCTACTTGGAGCATGTATGATTTCAAATTTTGTATATAGTTGTGGTGCTATTTTTTTGCTCTTGCACAACCCATTCAGAGACAGATGAAGCCCCAGGTCAAAAAACTTTTCTACTCTTAGAAACCATCATTTCGAGGTTTCTTATGAAAATTGAGAGTGCAAATAGTCAAGCTCGTGAATCAGAGGTAGGATCAGTATCAGACCATCATTCTTGACTCCATGCCCAATGGATATGACAAGGCAATTGGTCTTTTCATCTAGCAAGTAGATACCCCTATGAGTCACCAAATTGTTATCCATATTTCACCCCTCGAGAAAAGTATTGGATCAGCCATGACCCCACACAAAAGAACTAGAGAAATCATGATTCTAATCCTGCAAACAGGTTGCAGAAGGACTCAACAATGGAGTGGTAGGACTTGCAAAAGACTAAATGACCCTATGCAAGAATAAATGGCTCTATCAAGTGAATCCATGTCTTAAATCTATTTAACATGGTTACATGTGGGCTCAGAAATATGGAAATAGCAGGGTCAGAGAAGGATGAGCAGTGTCACAGAGAATCCAGGAGCAAGAAAGAGAAGAAATGACGAAGATCTTCAAAGTCTTTGGGCTCAAAACAGTTTAGAACGAGTCCAAAAATTGACTAAGTATGGAGGAGGCAGTGGAGAGAGCCATGTGTCAGCATGATGCTTCTCCAAAGTTGAATCCAAAAAGGGAAGCTCAAATGAGTGCCAGGCTTCCATGCGTCTAAAGCTCCAAAAAGTTACATCAGCATTGAAAAGTCTTCGACTGAGTGGAAGGGGCCAACTATCGGCTCAAATTCCAAAATGGGAGCCGAAGGTGGAGACTCAAACTTGCACCAGCCCTCCACGTAGAAAATGGTCAATAGAGGTCAAAAGGTGGACAAGGCAGCCTCAAAAAAGGCTAAGTATAGAAGTGCTAGCGGAGACTGCCACATGTCCAAGCGGCACATCTCCAAGGGTAAATCCAAAAGTGGAGACTCAAACAAGCACTAGTTCAGCACGTAGTCCAAGGTCTGAAAAGGTAAGAGGGAGGTCATTGAAAAGTCCAAATACTTGTGGAGGCTTCCAAGTGTTAACCCGACGCTCCTCCAAAGTAAAATCTTGATCAGGCTTTTAAGCGAGTGCGGAGCCTCCATGCTTCCAGTTTCAAAAAAGGGGACAGAGTCAGGTTGGATAGTTAATGTATTATGAAAAACTGGCAGAGAGTGCCAAGTGTCCAAGTGGCGCTAACTCAAGGGTCGAAAAGTAAATAGAAGGTTTTCAAGCAAGTGCCAGACCACCGTGTGTCCCTGGTTAAGAAATATGCCCCTACCGAGCAAAGGACTTAGCCAAAAAAACATATAAATTGAGCAGGCCGGTGGAGGAAGCCATATGTCAGCCCCATGCTATTCAAAGAGAAAAATATAAAGGCCATCCCTCAAACAAGTGCCATTCCCTCCACGTGTCCCATATTAAAAAGGGGGCCCATTTTTCAAACCGGTTTTCCTGCTCTTTTGTACGGACCCGATACAAACTTCGAAGGGGCATATCTTTCGATGCATGGCTCAAAATATTACAAATCTGACACCATTGGAAAGATCTCGACCTCGTCTATGCCATGAAGATCTAAAAATTTAAGTTTGGGAGCTTAGGTGGGAGAAAAATGAGAAACATCTTCAGGGCCATTAATGCAGGATCTATTTTTCCCCAATAACCAAATTGGACTCAATCTAATCTGCCGTTTCCTCCTCCTTCGAGGTGTCGAACAAGAAATTAATGCAGTCAAGATAGATTTGGGGGAAGATTTTATGAGAGGCATTAATAGTGGTGGTTGAGCTTCGGACTATTTTTCCCGCTTCTCTCTCTTTCTCCCCTCTATGTTGAATCTATAAAAGCAGGGTCAAAACTCATTGTAAAGGGTTGGACATTCTTTTGTTTTTATAGGCTCCCCTTTCCTTCTAGCAAAGGAATTCATGGAGTTCAGACCTTCCATTTAAATTGTAATACGTCTCTTACCTTTTGGCCATTTGTAATGCATTGTATCAATCTACAGAGAAATAAAACATGTTTTTGATTGATTCTAGATCCTTTCTTTTTTCTTTTGCTCTCATCTGGTCTTTCATTATAAATCTGGTTATTTGTGCTTGATTATTGTATGCATTTTTTTGGTTTGTGTCTATCAGCAAAACTAATGTTCATCATTCCTTTGGTGCATCACCTTGTAGCTTAGTTTTGATTTCTTGTATTCCTTTTATCCCTATCTCCTTGGTAAAACTTAGATTAGGTTTAGGAATAGGTCCTCTGCAAGTTTCCATGCATGCACCTAAATAGAGGAATAGGAACCAACCTTTAATCTGGAGATTTTTCCCATTTGCAAAGTCCCACACTTTGGGGAACAACTCAATGTTATGTGAATCACACCAAATGAATCTACCTTAGAAAAGCAGATCTAACGACTCATTTGGGAGTGCTATGATTTTGCACTAATAAGTACTTCACCACTACGCCTTCTTATAAGTAGTTCCCATTGTTGTAGCCTACCTCACGTTATACTCTGTGTCCATTTTTCCATTTTTTGTCTTCATTTAGGAGAATATTTTTTCTATCTTCACCTTTCCAAAAATCATCTACACAAAATTTTTCTTATGCATACCCATCTTTAGATGACAATTAACTATATTCAGCTTGGTAAGGAACCATGTATATAAACCACCCCACAAAAAAATGGTATGCACGGTCCTCTGCACATAAAAACATTAAAATTGTAATCATCTTCCGACGCACAAGCACACTTATTACACAAAACATTGAACTAAATTTACAAAGCATGGAAATGATGAATAAAACACACATAAAAGAAATGTATTAAAGGAAACCTAATCTAAGTGGCAATACTACCTTATTAAAAACACCAAAAAGACTTATTTATAGTAGGGCTTCAGCCTACTCCCGTTGAAGTAACCGAGCAACCGTGTTTCATCCAATGCCTCTAACTAGAAATCACATGAATCAAGTATATAATTGATAACATACGGTCCCAACCAATGCACCTTAAGCTTTCTAGGGTGCTGTAAAAACTTTGAATCATACAGAAGTAACATTTTCCCAAACTCAAGCTTCTTATCCTTGATGTGCCTATAATGTCATGCCTTTTTCCTAGATTTTTATTGCTTCTGACTCCATATTGCTATGGCACACCTTTCATCCAATTGCATCGATTTGTCAATACGTTCTTCCAATGTTTTCACATTAGAAAAAGCTCCTACATGCAATATGTAAAGAAGGTAACATGAATTCCATGGGGAGAACTTCCTTTATGCCAAACACCAGCTGAAAGGGTGTTCCCTTATTCAACCTCTTGTAGGTTTTCCTATACACCCAAAATACCGTAAAAACCTTGTCATCCCAATCTCACCTTCTAACATCACCCATTTTTCTCAAGGTATGGCTCAATATTTTGTTGAAGGCCTCAGTAGTTCCAATTTCCTAAGGGTTATAAGGGATTGTCCTAATGTGTGCAATCATAAATTCATCCAACAATATTTCAATATTCTCATTAATGAAATGAGTACCCCCTATCACTTGTTAAATTTAAAGGGTAGCCATATCTGCTAATAATATTTTCCCACATAAACCTTGTTGTTGTAGTTGTAGTGCAATCCTTTGTACGCACTGCTTCTTCCCACCTTGTAAGATAGTTTATACAAGTTATAATATAGTGTGATCCTATCCTACGCGCGGCTAGGGAAATAGGGCCCGGAAAGTCAATTTCCACTTCTCAAAAGGCTATGCACTAGTAATAGGCTCCAAAGGCATTTCATCTCAGTGCCCAGGGTTTCAAAGGCACTAACAATGGTCTTATGTCTTACAATAGGCTATGTAATTCTTATATAATGTCTCCCACCATAGGCCAGTGAGTATATTCTTATGTGTAGTGGCATCCCTTGCATAATGTCTACATGTAATACCACCATGAGCCTATTCCATGATTGTGTCACACTCATGCTCAAGCACGCACCAATGCAAAACCTCATCACAACCCAACTTGTATAAGTCTCCACTGATCAACATGTAAGACATGGTGTGATTAGAAAGGTGTTTCTTTTCTAAATCCTTCATGTCATTAGGCACCACACCTTTGCATAAGAAGAAAATAATATCCTCCAAGTCTGAGGGTATGTGGTTTAACTCGAATAGTTGTACATATCGCACTATGGACTCAATTCTCTGTGCATCCTCTCCTGATTGAATCCTTGATACATTGTCTGTATTAAAAATTTTGTCACCAGGCTTAACCACCACCGTGAAATTGATTTCCTGAAACAACAGTACCCAATGGCCTATGTGCCCCTTCAAAATGGGCTTGTTCACCAAGTACTTCAATGCCATGTTGTCCATATAAAAGATGAAAGGTGTAGCCAGTAAATAGTTTCGAAACTTGTGGAGAACATATATCATAGACAAGGCATCACACTCTGTTGTTGTATAATTATGTTCTGTTGGAGTCAAATTTCTATTAGCAAATAAAATAGGATGATTAACAATCCCTTCTCTAGGATGAACTAATACGGTACCAATGAACATGCTAGAAGAATCAACATGAATTTTTAAAGGCTTGTACCATGATGGAAAGCAAAAAATAGATGTTTTATTAAGCCTTTCCTTTAGTGTGTCAAACACGTGTTGTTATGCCTCACCCCAATAGAACTTTCCTTTTCCCCTGAGTAATTCTTCTAAGGGTGCAAAGATCTTGGTATATCCCTTTATAAACTTTCTATAACCCCTATGCCCCAAGAATCTGTGCACCTCACTCTGGCTATTTGTCTCTTCTAAACCTAAAATAATAGCTACCTTAGCAAGCCTTCTTTACAAATGATGTGCCATAGAAAAATTCCAAAGGGTGCAGAAAATATACACTTCTTAATGTTCAAAGAGATTCTCAATTGAAGCATCTCTTAAAAATCATCCTTAAATTATCAAAGTGATCTTTCATGAGCCCATAAACTTTCCAATCATCCAAGTATACTTGCAAGAAATTTTGAATAAGATCCTAGAGTGATTCCACCACTATGCATAAAAATACTACAGGCGCATTCTTTAATCCAAAGGGAATAACCATGTATTAAAAAATTCCCCACTCGGTGGTGAAAATTTTCTTCTATTGATATTCATTAGCTATCCTTACCTGATGATATCCATAGAATCCATCAGTGAAGGAGTATATTTCGTGCCTTGTAACACCTTCCAAGATTTCCTCCGTAAATTGTGTGGGAAAGGGATCAATCACACATGCAGCATTTAACTCTTTGTAATCCAAAAAAATATTGATTCTTCCATATTTCTTGATGTTGATCACCATAGGGCTCACCCATTCTGACTCCTCAATTGGCACAATAATTCCATAAATTAACATTTTTCAATTTCTTCCTTTTCCTTGACATGTCAGTTCATATTCATCTTGTAAGTTCTCTTCTGAATTGGGCACGCACCTTCCTTTAACTTTATCTTCATATTTCCCAATGATTCATGTATGCCTTTCATCTCACGATAGCCTCTAGGGATCAAGTCCTGAAATTCACACAATAGCTCAATGATTTTAGCAACTTCAGAGTTAGACCAGCAATCTCTGATAATGTCTTCCTTAGGTTGAGCATATGTTCCAATTTTCACTATCTTAGTCTTCATAGGCTCATGGTAGGTGTGCACCTTCTCATCCGCAATGTCCAATACTTCACGTGTACCCTATGTGTGCTCAATGTCTAGGTTCTATACCTCTTCATCATCAACCATGTAGATCATCTTACCCTTTTCTCTTTCTAGGAAAGCATTCCCAAATTGTTCTGCATCTTTTTCTTCCTCTTCAAAGCACACCACCAAGTCTGATTCTCCTAACAACTCTTAAAGTAACTCCTCATCCTTTACACTATCTCCCATAGTTGATCACTTTATAACTTGCAAAATCTCATTCACCGAAGGTTTAGAAGAAAAGTAATCAAATGTCTGAGTCATGCCTTTAGTGAGTTCTTACCAATTTCCAGACACCCTATTCAATTATGTGTAGACATACCATGCACGTACGTAGCCTCGCAAGGTGAAATAAAACTTGTGCACCCACAACAAAGGTTGTAAATATTTTTTCCCCGCCATCCTGAGTCCCTCACACTATTGAAAGTGGTGTTAAAAAAGATCATTGCCATGAAATTCAAGGATATGAGTAGGTGCATTTCTTCTTAGAAACTAAGAAAATAAATCAATCCTTACTTCTCTCCACTCCAAAATATTATTTCTATGAACCATCCACCAACACACTGCCATCCCATGCAAATTATATGCTAACATGTTCCTTATTTCCACCTGACATTCCCATTGAACTTTCATAACAAGCAGAAATACTTTTGGATTATCTTCACCTGTATACTTTGGTACCTACTTGTTACCCAAACACCTGATACTATGTGGCTTACTGACATGTGCAACTGCACTTTGTATTTCACACCCAACCATTTCATAAGTGTTGTATGCCCAATTATCACATGTAACACTTGTATTATCACTCATTGACTATGCATCATCCCACTAGAGAACTCCTATTGATGAGTCAAGAACTTCTGGATCTCACATGGTGTGCACGTAAAATTTTTTCCATTCTTATTCACTTAATGGCTCTACATAAGGAGTAGATTTCCCATCTATTATAGGTATGATGAAAAGCTCTTGTTTTTTCTCAAATCTGATATACCCCTTTATTGAAGCAAGGGTCAGTGTTGTTTGCATAGCACCAAATGTGCACAAGTAATGCAGGAAATTTTTTTTGTTTCTGCAAGTGCTAAGACCTCAAAGTTCCCAGTGAACTTGGCCCCCTGTATAGTAATGGATGCATCTTTTAAAAATCTAATGGGAATTGCCTTAGTCTGATTTTCCATGAACAACACATTGGAGGATACCTATAATGGAGATCTTCTCATCTAAACCCACACATCCAAATTGATTACATTTACTTCCGCATCTGTTTCAATCAGGATGTTACTCAAAATCCAACCATCAACAACAACATTTAGAGTAATCTCCTTATCATAATCCAAACTATCCGGAGGAAGATTAACATGCAAAAGCTATCTCTCATGCTCACTCCCAGTACGTAGAGTATTTCCCTTCAACCATCTCCCCAAAAAATGAATAATGTTTTCTTTGCATATCATCTTGCAAAAATATTTCAAATCATCAACATCTGTCTGGTGGAGATCATCTTCTTTCTTTTCTTATAACTTCCACGACTGTTCCTTGAAACATTGTATCTCACCCTGTAAATTTTTAATTACCCTCCATGGTTTTTTGATAAACCTCCTTATGATGCATAGGGTCTGAATAATTGGCATATAGGACTTACTCGTTAGTAATGGTAGGCTTCTATTACAAAGCCTCCCTGGTACACGCAACCTCAGCGTGTGTAGTAATATTTATAGGTACCAACTTAGTATCCGGTGTTAAATTTGGCATCCATTGGTCTTCCACAACGTTATGTACTCTAACCATTCTTGCACCCTTATTTTCATGTTTTTTTTTCTTCCTTAAGTGTTCATACAAGTATGGGCATTCTTTATAACTATGATTCTTTCTGGAAAAATAAACACACAATATTCTATGGACATTCACACTTGTAGTGATAAGAATATCCATATGTATAGAAATTCCCACAAGGAAAATCACTCCTTCCGCCCCTGTGACCTCGACCTATTAATCCACATTTGTAAGGTCAACCTTTACCTCTCCCATCAGAAGAAAAGAACCTCATTGTGATCATAGTCATGATGCTTGCCCTTTTCCTTGGAATTATTTGCAACACCAGTCTGTCGTATACCAATATCAATGCCATCATAGATCTGTTCAATCAATCTATAATCTTTAGTATCATGAGTCGAGGACCTACAAATTTTACAGTAACTGGACACATTATTTCTTATCGTGTATTGTAATAAATGGGCATTGGCTTGAACTATGGTCCAAGTGACATATCTCGCAATCCAACAACAAGGATCACACCAATTTCTGAGTGAATCTATCCTTAATATGCCCATTTACTACCCAATCTATACACCAAATTCCACTGCGTGTCTCATGTGTTGAATTAGCAGATAAATTCTCCAATTGTTTCACCATTGCTACAATTTTAGCTTCCAAGAATTTGCTCACTCCTGTGTCCACACTTCCTACTACCTCAACACACAAAGTTACCTAGAGTACCTCACGTGGATCTGTATAAGTCTTACACTACCCTGTGTTCTGATGGCTGTGCTAAATTGAATTCCCACAGTCTGTGAATTTGTACTACTTCCATATTTGATGCCAAGGTTGTGTGTTCCTACGTTCTATGATGACAATGTGCAAGAAAGTATACCTCCAGTAGGTCCTCTAAATAAATTAGATAATGATTTTTCCATATATCAATAAGATCCTTGATTAACTCCTAAACTTGACTAAAAATTAACACTGTCTACTGCAAACTCTACTACTCATACTAGCTTATTTTTTGTTAATTTTTGTAGAATCTGAAAAACCAAGTGTAAGGGCCAAGTCTGTAGGCACATTCAGACGTGTTCCCGTAGTCCACATTTCATCTTCAGACACACCTTCATCAGAATTTGAAGAGGGTTTCCTGCTATGAATTCTAAAATGGGGGAGTTCCAGATGTTCTGGCTCCACATATTCTACATGAGCTACAAATCCTTTATGATCCATCTCTCTTCGCAATGCCATTCTTTCCACGATATCTCACTACTTCAGTAGATCCCTTTCACATGCCTCATTGAACTTGCACCACCTATATCTTCTCTTTGTCTTTATGCTACTAGGTCTATCACCCTTACCAAACCTACTCCTGCCCCCACATGTAGTGGGGTTTAGTTATCCATTGTCTTTTGTTCCAAATCAAGGGTTACAATTATGACCTTGATCACCAGTGGAATAGTGCATAAATAAAAAATTTTGGGTTCATGCAAAAACTAAAATGCAACAACTTCTGGGAAATAGTAATTCGAAACTAGGTACTCAAGAATATAGTTGTTCCAATAACCATGGAACTAAACATCCACAAAGCTCATCCAAATCAAATCTTCATCATACAAGGGCCTATAATTATTCCTACATCAAAAAAAGTGTGTGAAACTTCCAATTCCTCCTATACGCATAAGCAACCAACCACTCGTATAGCTATATAGGAAAGATAGAAAAGAACATCTCATATAATGCATCATACAAATTCTACTCAACCAATGCCCGTGCATTAAAATCAAGTCAAGTGTTGAATATATGAGCATACTCTTCTTCCAGATCTACTAACCACTCCTCAAGATTAGCCAAGGTCAATTGGTATGTCTTCATCACGCAACATTCTGAAAAATAGTTGATAAAGAGCTCCCAGCAATGGAACCAATGATGTAACCTAGAATTCAGTCCAAATAACCCAAGGCGCGTTGGCACATCACTTAGCTAGAATTGAGTGCTCACTCAAAGCATGCAAGGGTACCAGGTCCCTCTTTATATTTTCTTGTCTAGAATGTTAGCATGATTGCATATGTATAGATCCAGATTCATAATAGATAATAAATAATCCATAATGCATAAACCAAATCTAGATCTAAATCATATGAATATTGACTTTCAATATTTATTATCTACTGATCTTTATGTGTAAGACAAACAATATTCAGTCACATCATAACAACCTTGTTTCATGGGTCCAATATCGACCATATAATTATGTCCCTTATAATGGATTGCAAAAAAAACCCACAAACTAGCTTTATACATCGATAGTTGGGTCCATCATATGAAGTATTACCAGCGAAAAAACCCAAGGATTAAGGATGGAATGAAAATAAGGTCATTATGTTTTCATGTTCGTAAGGTATTTGGAGCATGCCTTAAAAAATTATTATGGGGTAAAGTATGCAACATGGATGTGATATCCATAGATGTAGAGAGGGATATGTTTTAAGTGAGCGTGTTTTTTCATCTGCAAAAAAATAGAGATATCTAATGATGAATAATCAAAGGAAGAATACTTGGAATTTACTGGAGGATAGAAATATATGGGACTAGATCAATGAGGAATGGCCTTGAAATTACTCATTAAAATCCTACCTATTTCAAAATGATAAGATGAAAATTGTAGTGGTCTATATCAAGGAAGCTGTCATGTAAAATTTTAGGTTTACCAATCCACTCTTGGAAGAGGATATGGATTTAGGATAAATTGAAAAAAATATAATTAGGTCTGATGTAGGTACAAGACTTGAGGAGGTAAAAATGAAAAAAAAATTATTAGGGCCTCAAGAATGTCCACTAAAGAACATTAAGAAGGGAAAGGGAAAAAATCTAAAAAGGGTGCGGAGAAAAGGGACCCACATAATTTGTTTTGTCAAAGAGAATGTGATGGAGAAATATGAGATTTCTAATGAGTAGGGAAGATAACATCACAATATTTAATCCCTAGAAATCAATACAAAAATGTGGATTTGTAAAAACTAATGAGATTAATGAACCCTTAATTGGTTTTTTATATTTAAAATTTTTTCAGTCAGTATGAAGTTGATGTATGATCTATTTAAAGTATCAAAGATGGTGTGTTTGCATTGTGTTGTCATTGATGTCAAAGTGTGATGATGAATGTGTTGTGTTTTTAGTAGTCAAGGAGTGTTTTCATTGATGTGGCCAAGATTCATAGGTCATTAATGACAAAGGTTGGTATCAAGGAGGTCTCGAGATATAGATGCAGGTTCATAGGTGTCTTGAGATGATATAGAGACTAGTAGGTTTACAAGAGTTGTGATGAGTGCAAGAGGAAGTTTGTAAGTCCAGTTTTTGATTGGGCATGATCTACATGGGGCAAGTATAGGTGTGCACTAAAGCACATGAATACAAGTCAAGTGCTCAAGTAGAATAGTCAAGGGATAATGAGCCTAAGTACAGGAGATATGGATACTCACAGATATTTAACAGCTGCTTATGCACTATGAGAGCATGGGGAGCATGAGGATGAGGTGTTAAGTATAAGGTTTGGACATGTTTTCTAGGAGACCTATTCTTAATCC
Organism: Taxus chinensis; assembly: GCA_019776745.2. NCBI lineage: Eukaryota > Viridiplantae > Streptophyta > Pinopsida > Cupressales > Taxaceae > Taxus > Taxus chinensis. The sequence continues at coordinate 38,062 of JAHRHJ020000264.1, read as the reverse complement.
TAGTTAGTCAAATAGGGTAATAAATTCTTATTTCAACATGGATATGCAAAGGTAGTCATTGGTAAATGTGTATTAGGTTGTCTTAGAGGTGGTGGGAAAACTTTTTAGGCCTTGGTTTGCGAAGTAATTTGCAAGAAATTGTGTTTTTACCTCTAGCGAGCTCACAAGAATGAGAAACCCAAGACTGAGAACCAATTTCGTGTGTGCTCATTGGCACATGTAACCTCTACATGGTATGTCTAAGCTCTTCATGGTATATGGGTAAGGGGTCATAAATCAAGATTCATGGCATTATTTTCTGGATTAAGGGGCAGATCTTTATGAATAATCGTTAAGAAGGTAAACATTTCTTAAACCCTAGTTAGATAGTGATGGAGAATAAATTTCTTAATATGGCTCAGAATGGATTGGTTTGGAAATTATGATGATTATATGTTTTAGAGGACTCCTATCATATTTCCTCAGGTGGTATTTATGTGTCATGACAGTGAGTGGACCCCATAAAAAAGGTAACTTTATAAAGAATTTGATTTTTTCTCTCAAATTTTGCATCGGACCACATGAATAAATGGATGTTTGAGGAAGTATGGAATTCATAATACATGTCTAGGAATGGTTTCAGGACATGTTATAGCCCTTATGGAGGTCTGTTGCAAGTCAATCTAGAAAGACTAGTTTTGGGGGCAGTTTTGGCACAGTTTTGGGTGGTGCTCAGTTACAGAAGTTGTTCTCAGGCCTTTGTGCCCTAAGTGATGGTGTCTAAAATAATTTGGAGATGAACCTGAGGTCATGGAATTTTTCTATTCATGTGTCACATTCATGCATGGTTGAGGTGTTTTGATGATTGTTTTATCTTCATCTCTGAAGACTAGTTTTGTAGGTCACATACCTAAAAAGGAGCAGTTAGGCCTAATTGAGGTCATTCATGATATAATGTTGTAGAGTTGTATACATTGTTATTGTAAAACATGGAGAAGGTTTTTTATACGTCATGTAATATGTTTTTTCAATGATTGATAGTTGTCTTAGAAGGCCATGTAGGCCCAAGAAGAACTCAGGTTTTGGTGAGAGGAGTTGTTTGACTGCATTTAGGCCTAGTTAGGTCGTGACGGAGAATTTGAGTCTTCCTATGATATTTCCAACCTAAGGTGGTTATGAATGATATTCTTATACTTTATTCACATTTTTGAAGTGCATTTGATCCCCTATGAAGTCTGACCAAGGTGTGTATATGATCATGAGTCGTGTATATATAGCAAGTAAAGCAGACATATTTTTGTAGCAGTAAGAGTTGAGAAAGGAATAGGTTGAAGCGAGGGGTAGCAGGCAGGTGAAAAAGGTCTTAGTGACCATCAAGGAGGGTAACATAGGATAGTTAATGAATGTTCTAGAGTGTGCTTTTTTTTGTAGAGATAAATCATTTGACCTAATCAGGTTGGTGAAGAAGTTCTTGAGCAAAGTAAGCCTAGAGGCTACATTTGAAGAAGATAAAAGAAAGGAGAGACAAAAGAGTGTCATCATCAGTTGTTGTGGCAACATTCCAGAGGTGAAAAACACATTTATGTGGTTGAGTTTGTGTTGATTCATCTAGGGGGTTGGTGTCTCCATGTAAGGTTTGTGCTTTACTAAATCTAGGGGTTGGTGCTCTTTGTGGGGTCGGTGTCTCAATAAAGTCTAAGGAGTTGGTGCTTCTTGTGGGGTTGGTGCCTTAGTAAAGTTAGGGGTATGGTGCTCCTTGTTGGGTTGGTGCTCAATTAAATTTGAATGATTTGCTCTAATAAATCTTTGTTTTAGTGGGTTTTCTTCCCTTTTAGGGTTTCCCACTTCTATTTGGTGTTCAAGTTTTATTGGGTTCTTATTTTCTCATTTATGATTATGTTTCTTAATGAATGCATTATTAATTGAATTTATGTTTGATGAATGCTAAAGATAATGTGAAAGAAATTTATGTTTGGTTAATGCCTCACTAAACCAAGGGTATGGTTCTCTTTTTTGGGTTGGTGCTTGACTAAATTTTATTCATTTGTCTAATAAATCTTTGTTTCAGTGGGATTTCTTCCCTTTTAGGGTTTCCCACTTCTATTTGGTGTTCAAGTTTTATTGGGTTCTTATTTTCTCATTTATGGTTATGTTTCTTAATGAATTCATCATTAATTGAATTTATGTTTGATGAATGCTAAAGATAATGTGAAAGAAATTTTTAAAAAACCATTGATTCACCCCCACTTAGTGGGTGAACTTCTAAGTATTAGTATCAGAGTGACACCTATGAAGAAAACTTAATAAGCTTAAGGTGATACTTTGAAGCACAAGATGGCTAATAAGTTGAGGGGATATTGTAAAGAGATAAGATCTGTGGTCAATATGGATGAATAAACCATCAAGGATAGCAAGAATCAGTTAGAGGTTTCAAGTACAATTTTGAGATCAAAAGAAGACGAGTGTGACTAGTTGAAGACCAAGTTATGTTCCTTATAGGTTAGTGATATTATTTCTTATGATGAGGTTGGAAATGAAGAGGTTAATTTTAATTTAGAGTATAATTGGTGTTTTAAAGAAGGAATAACTACAATTTGGAATCAGTGATCAAGGAATACAAAAATCAAGTCAGTAACATGAGTGTTGAGCATGATCAGATCATAAAAGAGATGGGATCTCAAGTTGAAGCTATGAAAACAATCCTAAAAGCTAAAGAGGATGAATGCATCAAGTGTGAAACAAATATGAAGACCCTAAAGAAAGAGTTAGAGTAGCAAGAAAAGTAAGTTGATGGTCTTTGAGAAGTTTGATAATAATTTGAAAGCCCTAAATGGCATTTTGAGTAGTCAAAAGTCTGTTGATGAAAAAACTATTCTTGGATTCATTCGAGATGTCAAGAAGAGATATGGATGTGTATAAACAAGTCACGAGGATCAAAAATATGATACTTTTACAAGCAAGGTCAATATGAAGAATCCCAATTCGGCAAGGAAACTTAATGCCATGAGGCATGCAAATTATTTTCATGGTTATTGTTATGCATAAAATCAATATGATCGTAGAGAAAATTATTGTAGGAGTTCCTTAAAGAGTGAGTTCCTTAAGGAATCAAAGTCATCATCAGTCAAGAGGTATGCATGATGTTTTTTATTATAAGTTTCATCAAGAAGGTCATATTACTAGGTTCTTTCATCATGATTCATTTAGATGGGGAAAGCATTTTGGTGCTCTCAAAGTCAAGAAAAATTATGGTTGCAAAAGTATGATCATGAAAAAGAGGTTAAGAAGGATGACCCTGTGATAGTCAAGAATATAATCTTGAATTTTGATCCTATGAAAAATGAACCACAAATAGTCAAGCCTAGTTCTGATATGCATACAAGTCAAATAGGGTTGTTTTCTATGATTGAGAATCAAATAGAAGTTGAAGAGTTCATGTGTGTTTGATAAAAATTGAATCAAAAGAGGAATAAAAGGAATGTGCAAACATAATATTATAGTTTTCTAATCAAGTCAAGAAGGATTCCAAAGACTAATCATTAGCCTAAAAAGTGCAAGGAAGTGGATATTTGGGAATCTCCAGAGTTCACAATGTTCTAAGTGCCCTAAGTTTTATGAGGTGTCTTTCTTTTTATTCATAGAGGAATTATCCATGTTAGTAGAAGAATCATGGGTATTGTTATTATAGATATGTGTGAATCAATTTCAGGTTTAGTCATGACAAGTAGTAGGTCTAGATTAGTCATAGAAATAGGGGGATCCTATTAGGTTCCTAAGATAGGTGCACCGAAGGTGGTTTGAGTAGGCTTGCAGAGGTATTAGATAGCTTGAAGAGATATGTCTACTCATAAATCATGTTGGATTCTTTATAGTTATGAAGTGAGCATCAATAAGGTGCTTGGGGGTTTGCATGATAGTGAAAACATAAAACTAGTTTGAAGAACTACTTATTGAGGTATTTATGTGAAGCATGTTAGTTAAGAGTTTGTTGATAGGGTTGGTATCAGATTGGTGGCTTGAAGAAACTATGTGAAGGTTGTTAATTTATATCTTGAAGACTTGAGGTGAGATACCTTATTGTAGGTTTGGTGCATCTGTGAGAAGGATTGAATGTGTAGTTAAGAAAGTATGAGAGGTCTTGAAGGTAGATAGCTAATGAAAGAGTGTTGTATGTATGTTTATAGGCATAAATCATGTTTTTGGTGACCTTGCAGTCATGTTTCAAGCAAATTATATCTTCAAGATGATTTTAAAAAAGGTTACTAGGTATGTTTGATATCTTAGTTAGAGTTATATTCATTTCTAGATTATGCACTTCATAAGGTTTGAAGGTTAGATTGATTGAAGTATTTGAAGTGTTGTTAAGCTATCAATACATCTATTGAGGTCTATGTTATTGTAAAAAGTGTGTCATAAATCATGAAGGCTTGGAGTGTTTCTTGAATGAGCTTAAGTCAATTTTTAATACCAAATTGAGGCATGTGACCTTATGAGATGGTGATTGGTCTATAACACCAAAATGGTTTTTTGATCCTTGAACCAATATGAGTGAAATTATTATACCAAAATGATTCTCTAAAGTATTTAATCATATTTTTATTGTTAGGTAATAATCACACATGAAATATGGATTTAAAAAAGAAAGAGTGTCATGTTTTGTTGATATAGTTTTGCAGGTTAGGTATAAAGACTTTTAAAGATGCTTACAGGTTATAGTCATGGAAGTATGTTGTAAGCATGCTTGAGCTATCTGGGTACTCTTGTGTATTTTAATCATTTTGGCATAATACAATGAGGATATTGTGTTTCAAGGTCTCTAATATGGGTTTGAAGTGTTGGAAATTAGGACATCAAGAGGGGGGTGAATCAATGTCTATTCAAATTTTACATGACAAAAAAATCACTTAATTTGTATCATCAATAAAACCAAATCAGCATACATAAGAAGCTAATATGGGAGAAATTACACAGAGACAAGATTTAATGTGGGAAACCAAAACCAGGAAAAAAAACCCATTGAAACAAAGAACTATCTTTGGACAAGAATGTCCTAAAAATGTTGCATTGATTTCATGGTTGAGATTCAACTCAATCTAGAGCTGCAACTCTAAAAATTTAACCAAGAAACCACTCAGTATTTGAAAGGATTCAACTTGTATGAAGTTTCAAATCCCAAAATTTGATCCAACAACAACTGTCCTTTAGTAAGATTCAACTTACAGGGAAGGAACAACTCCTCACATGTTAAGATGCAACTTAGAATTTTTCAAATTTTTGTCACACTAAAACTATTCTCTCATACAACTGATAGTGACAACTATATTAACTCACTCTTAATTTCTAATTTCTCTATATCATCTCTATTTTCACTTCCTTTATTAGCCCAGTCTCCTACTAACTCTATATTCTCACATCATCAATAATATTTACCCTCACAAAATTTAGCACTTTCAACAACATGTTCAAGTTTAAAAACATCCTTTTGTAGATGATATACTTATAACTTTTCACATTCACTTACTATCTACAATAAGAAGATGCTTTCACATTCACTTACTTCTGACTTTTCACATTCATTTACTATGCACAACAAGTATATGCTAGACTTTATTTTTGAGTATTGACAATTCTCTTTCTTATCTATAGGATTTATAGATCCATTTGTGAACAAATAGGATAAGTGAAAGAGTCCTTTCAAGTCTCTGACACCCATTCATAACTGACACCATTTCAAACTGACCAAAGACTCTTCCTTCGTAACATTTTGTGAGTTTGTTTTGATCTCCACTGAGCATAATTTTGTCTTTTAGTGCTGACACTTATGAAGATGAGTCACACAATGAGTGCACGTTACATACACCTTGATGCCAAACTTTGGAGTCCCATTTAAATCTTTACACTTCACCATTTTATCACACAATATTGTATTAGGAGCTAACACATGAAATAAAATTAGATTTTAAGTTGGTTTGTAAACTATCTCAATAGATATAGCTTTAAGAGATTCTTTCAATGTGAATAAAGACTTTACACAACATCTCAAAATCCTCTACATCCTTCACATGGTCTTCAAACTTCACCATTCATATTAGATTCTCCACTTTGTAACACATAGATAAGACCCATGATGAGATAGCTCACTATAGTTGTGATCATAAAGAATTCACGTGCATATGCTATCAATTCAATCTTATGAAGGGTGTTAAAAGTTTCTCATAATCATTCAGGAGCTTGGAGATCAAATGAAAGAGGTTTAGATAAATGTTTTTTCATATTGATCAAGTTTACATTGACACGCTACATTGTCTTAGTAAAAAAATGCATGAAAATTCACTTAAGGAAGGAACATTCAACATTAAAAATCTTTTAGGATGATAAATAAAAAATGAGTACTTCACTTTGAATAAGGATGTTTCATGTTTTTCTCCACTTGAACTAGACCTTGCAACTCACATGAAGATAAAACATAGCTTAGAATCTCAACCAACATCACACTATTTTCAACAAAAATGGACTATTCCAACATTTTTATGCACTTCATCAGGTATATTCTCACTCAATAAGCTTCATCAGACAACCATGCCTCCTTTTGATGTAAATTGGGTTATACTTTTCCTTTGAAATTTCCCTCACAGACTTTCCCAAATGAGATAAAGTTTTGTCATGAATTTCTCCTTTGTTTCGAGATAAATCAACCTAATTTATTTTGCAAAAAAATTTCAACCTTCTTATGGACATTACCTATAATTTTTAGAATTTTTCATTAGTTAAAATCACCACCATAACCACAAACGAGCTTCCACATTTCAAAACACTCTAACTTATTCAAACCTTCTTAGTCCTTTAGTCTCATTCACTGGACACGTGTCACCATTATGAAAAGCCTCAAAGTTATGGGAATAGTTGGACTCTAGCACACATAATAAACTGCATTTGATAGAGTGTCAGGTCCACTAGCCCCTCTTGTATTCAACAGGCATGTCCTCACAACTAATCAAAGTTTGACATGGATTTGATCTTTTTACTAGGTATGTACCATTGAGAAGTTCTAGCCAACAAGAAATCTCCACATAATTTTCAGTGTCAGACTATTCTTAACCTCCACTGGCCACCATGAGAAGCAAGCCAATAAGGAAGCTCCACACACTTCGCACTTGTTAGACTATTCTTAACCTCCACCAGTAACTACGAGAAGCAAGCCAATAAGGAAGCTCCATGTTCCTTTTAGATTTTGCAGTGTCAGCCTTCATATTTTCTAGCTCAATTTAGAGTGTGAAATGTGAGTCAATCAGAAGGCTCCATGTGTCTTCACATTTCATAGTTTTAGATCAAATTTATTTCATTGCAACTTGCTTCTTTTCTTTTGCAACTACTGGGTGGACTGAAAAATTTATCTAACTCAGCTTCCTTTTGTCGCAAGTTGCTTATTTTCTTTGGAATTGTTGGGTAGACACAAAATTTTATCTAACCCTATTTATCTAACCCAAAATGTAATTAAATCCTTCTCATCCCGACCTGTAAAAAATCAAAGTCCATAAATTCCTCCAAATAACTCCAATTTGTGTAAAGTTTGTCTCATTGGAAAGGTCTCCTTGATTTCTCAAAAACACATACCTCCACCATCTCCAACATCTCTTGCACATTATGGAACACACATTTCAAACTTGTAGAGCATACGAGCCAAGCATACCAACCTTCTCCATACCTTCATTGGGATCCTAGCTCACTAACATCTACAAGTGACTCTTCCGCGTACCCGACCTCTCGAGGTCGTGCCGAGACAGCCGGTGGGGGTAGAATATGCGTTGGATTCAGACAAACTAGTTAGGCAGTCTAATGTCTTCGACACGCACTAGTGGAATTTGTGAATCTAAGGCAAAGAAGGCCCTTCTAACTTGGACTGGTGTGATAGATCGATCGGCAAGGATGACTGCTCGAAGGCTCCAATCAATATCGAGCTCTGGCGTGATTCGATCTATGGGTTGCGGAATACGTGGAAAATGACCTGGGATAGTTTCGTGTATGTCTCCAGATAAGGTCATAGGGTGGATGGTGGAAACAATTGACTCTACGGACGATTCTCTGGCCTAGTCCAGAATTCTCTAGCTTCGTTAGCCGCTATATCTAGTAAGGACAATTGTTCGATGATGATGGGTGGAATTGGAGTGGATTGGAATACTAGTATGCGTAAGCCAGCGTCTATATCTGATTGACTTGTGGACTCGTTGGGCTGTGGATCTGTGGATCACAACCATAGACTCTTGGTTGTTGCGGTCCTGTTATGGTCATGCGTGAAATCAAGTTCTAATCCCTAGTATCCAGTAATCATATGCTTTCTCAGCTTCTATGTTTAGGACCAACAACTGTGTGATTTTCTCAGAATATCTCACAGGCGTTCGTGCAACCTGGATCCTTAGACTGGTATCTATATCTGTGAGAGTGTCTCCTGCACCTGGCTGTGGGACCAAAGGATCACAACCAAAGGTTTGTTCTCTTTCGAACCCTTCTACAGTCATGTGAGTGTTTACCTAGGGCAATCTGTAATTTGGTTGGTTTGACCAAAACGTGTGTGCTTGGTCGTCCTCTATGTTTAACCCTCTCAACTGAGAACTGATCAGTTGTAAATCTGTTGTTGTTCGGAATACTTGTATTCTGAGATTTTGGTCTATGTCAACTATTGCTGTGACGAGATTTGGTTGAGGCACGATTGGCTCAAATATATATTCCCTGGGCTCCTGAGGTCCCGTGATTGTCATACAAAATAAAATGTAAATCTAACTGTAACTAAGTAAACTCTAACTATGTAGAATAAATCTAAAACATATATGTAACTTCTATTCTTCTAAGAAACCTTTCAAGAATATAATGGAAAGCAAACTATTTTAAGCGTGTCTAGAAATAACAACTAAAAAATAATTTAAAACAGACAAAATAACCGAGTGTAGTTATCAGCCTGTGCGATTTGTAGATTTATTCTAAATAAATAAAATAGCTCGTCTAATCTATCTGCAAGATTCTCGATCCTACCTCAGAAGTGAGGAGTGAATCATAGTTTCTCAGAAACTATCAATCCTCACAGCTTCCCTGGCAATATCGAGAATAAAAGTCACTGAAATGAAGCAATTATCTACTCTATTTGATATGATTCTAACTAGAACTTTGAAAGTTAAAACCTGGATTCCGCAGAACAGTGGCGAATCCGATGGCGTGTGCGATCTTGTCCCCTCAGTGTGATCTCCTCGTTCTTTCGTGTTCACGTGGATCCAGAAAAGCGTGTAATGCTAGCATCGGCAGGAGTAGATATTGGGACAAGGACAGCTCAGAATGCAGACCGAAAATGCGAGTAGGAGAGGGATAGCGCAAGAGTACAGAGCTTGGCTTATGCGATTCCTAGCGGGATTTTACTGCGAGTCATGCAACACAAAGTGACCAGAACCTGAAACTATCCTGTTCGAAGAGCAAAACCTGCAACTTTAATGGCTTCCTAAGCTATTCTATTCCAATGGATTGGATAAAACAACAACACTGTTTGCACAAGCTGGATATGTGGCTTACCAACAGCTGGACAATGCTAAATGAGCATGTAAATGAACTAAAACCAGTACTCTAAGCAAAATAATAGCTAAATTCAATGCAAAGAGAAATTCAGAGACAAACTTCAGACCGGATTGGGTGAAATGACAACACTGCCTGCACAAGATGGGTATGTGGCTTACCAACAGCTGAGCAATCTAACTAAAGATGCAAGTGAATTGAAACTATGGCTTCTAAACAAGATAACAAGCTAAAATACTAAAATGAGGAGATGAGAGCAAAGATCAGTCTTCAAAATCAGGCCATTTGTTTGAGCACAAGCCATGCATTTATAGGAATTCAATCACCCAAAAATCAAAACCAAACTGAACTCCTAAACAATAAACAAAGGAAAAACACTATTCCAGGGGACCAAAAACATAAATGCATGCTCAAGTCGGCAAGGAAAGCTGGTGAAACGTGATATTTCACGCGAGTCGCGTCAAAAGAACGTTCTGGAAAATGCGCACAGGACCGCCGCTCTGAGCAGGGCGGCGGTTACAGGACCGCCGCCCTGATCAGGGCGGCGGTCACGAGACCGCCGCCCTGTAGGGCGGCGGTTTCGTCACTGAAGATCAAAAGGCCAAGGAAAGAAGAAAAAAGGGGAAAACAAAGGGCGCGGGGGCTAGGCGGGGCATGCGGGATGTTAACGCATACTCCGAGAGCTTTTCCGGATCCCGAACACCTTGCGAGGAGACCTGTATCATCATTGGGGCACTTGTTACACTGTTCCGAAGTACAGTACCTTACAATTTTGGGTACGTACATATTGCCCCCTCGGAGAAGCGTTTTAGCCATGAAGAGGCATAAAACGGTGGGTCCGAGTATGGCAGTCCCGAAATGGGGAATTAGAAGTTATACCTTACTCGTCCGTGTGTTGAAATTACGCCATCCAAAATTCCCGCTACCTGCAAAATGAAAAGAGGATTCAAGTGCAGATAGATACAATAACTTTTGGAAAACAAATGCTAAAAAGACAGGGAATGAGAATGTACCATTTGTGCGGGGATAGGAACTTACCTCCGTCGGCGCTCCAAAACCTGATGAAAAAGTCTTTTAAAACGAATCAGGGCGCTATATATACGAAAGTGGGCCCATTTTCCTATTCATTTACGCGAGTTGATTTGATTGATTTTGAGCTCTGGGACCCACGGTGACGGTTTCTTGCGTGAGTAGAGTCAAAACGTCCGTAGCGAGATCGTGATCATGCCTCCGCGTGCGGAACACCGACCTCAGCGATCACAGGTTAGTTTTCTTCAATTTTGTGTTTTTCCCCCTTTAAATTTGAAATGCTAAATTTGTCGTAATGGGGGGGTTATTTTTGAAAATGTTAGGTTCAAAAGGTCCACCTAGGGGGGGCGCCTACTGGGTAGGCTCCATTTTTAGGTCAAATGGTCAGTTTTTGCTAATTTTAGGCTTTTTAGGATTAAAAACCCGCGTGGGTTTTCGGACCACGACCGCCGCCCTGGCCAGGGCGGCGGTTACATGACCGCCGCCCTGTTCAGGGCGGCGGTTACACGACCGCCGCCCTTAAGGCGGCGGTTACAAAACCGCCTCCCTGCTCAGGGCGGCGGTTCTGCACAGAATGCAAAAGAACTTATATTTGAGATTGTGTTTGTATTTTTTTGCACTTCTACACGTTTTTATGACTTTCTTGGTATTGTTCAGATATTAACTTGCTCTGTTTTGTGTGTTTTTGGGTGTATGCAGGCGAGAGAGGAGTATATCAGATGGAGCAGAGAGAGAGAGTGTGATTGGCTCTCAGGGGTACTGGATGCCCTTTCACAGGACGAGGAGGACACACTACAGAGAGCCGGCATACTGCGTATATCGCGTGTGCCTCATGTTGCACCATCTAGTCACATCCTTTGTGACTTATTCTCTTATTGGGATGCAGATCGGAACACCTTCCGACTGCCAGGGGTCCGTGGTGAGTGGACCATCACACTCGAGGATGTCTACCGTATTTTGGGGGTCCCGATCATCGGGAGGAGACTTACCTTGGAGACAGCAGGCTCACAGGCACAGATTGCACAGTGGGCAGCATATATGGGAGATGCAGTTATCTCCACGGGGTCGAAGAAGGGAGTGAGAGTTCGATCCATTCCTTCTTTGCCTATCCCCGTACTTCGACAGGCCGTCATGGGGATCCTTGCCTCGAGACTGATCGGGGACAAGGGAGGGGATACATTGTTATACTGCTGGGCCCCCATCATTGCGCAGATAGAGGGGCATGGCCGGATATACGCCTGGGGTGCAGATATTCTGGGGACCACCTACCATGATTTATACAGGGTGGTCCGTTTACAGGGACAGTCATTGAGCCACCCGACTTTAGTCATGAGTTGGGTGTATGAGCGTTTTATCCCTTATGGCAGGGGTGTGGAGGTAGCAGATCCTGGGGCTGTGAGGGCAGCCAGATGGACAGATATGTCGGTGCTTAGAGCACCTCACCAGCCAGTTGCCTCCCTTACTACTGCAGACATGGAGGCGACACCGTACCGGCTTATGGCCGGCATATGGGGAGAGGAGACTCTTACCCTGATCTCTTGCTCGACCACAGGGCAGCTCATTGATCGAGTGGGACGAGTGGAGGTGCATCCTTTTGGCAGAGTTCCTCAGCAGTTTGGCCTACCGTATATGGGCATGCTTCCCCCAGTGGCGCCAGTTTATAGATCAGTTCGCGAGGCCAGAGGGGGGCCTAGAGGCCGTGGTTGGACAGTGATCACTCCTGGCATTCCCATTGCAGCCAGGAGGATAGTTCGTGCTAGAGGGAGAGCTGGTGTGCCTCGGGCACCTTTACTTCAGATTGCTGCGGGTCCTGCTCATAGTAGCGATGACCCCATAGATATTGACTCCGACTCTGAGGAGCTTACAGAGGGAGGGTCGGAGGAGCAGACTGATGACAGCGATCCTGAGTGGCATGACACTCAGGACATTATGCAGGCAGAGAGGGCTGAGCAGAGCGCAGAGAAGGACACTCTAGTCTTCAGAGGAGCCACTCTCTCAGGGCCATGGTGGAGAGGACTAGTCAGTTGCAGGGCGACATGTTGCCCCTGCCACAGGAGCAGCCCCTCAGTCGGCAGCGGCATCCGCGGCGGGTGCTGGCCCCAGCGATCCATCTTGGAGGCCCGGTGATCCGAGTAAGTTATCCTTTCTTCCTTCTTTAACGTTTTGTTTAATTTAGGATTTGTTTTAATTGCTATCTCTCCTTGTGTTTTTATCTTGTATCTTTTAACCTCTTGCTTGGTTTCTGATTCATTTTTCTCCTTTGTTTGCAGAGACTGTTGACGAGTGGCGGGATCTGATCCGCAGGGTATGTACCGATTCCTTGATGATCCCCATGGATAGGACCCGCGCGGAGTTATCCGTAGATGCCGGGGAGCCCTCAGCAGCTGGTAGGCATACTGATGTCTTCGCTCCTGTTTGGCACGTGGCCAGGATGGTATCGACCCTTCGCACCGAGCTAGCGGGCTACAGGACGGCTGAGCGCCTTATGAGGAGCCATTCTCGTGGTGAGACCACGGCTGCCCCTCGGGACCCTGAGCCCTCCGTACATTCAGAGCGCCGGCGTAGCCGGAGTCCTAGGCGAGGGCGTGCACCTTCGGAGGGGTCGCGTAGGGGTTGAGAGGCCATTTGGCCCTTGTGTATTTTGTACTATTGTATATCACGGGCTCTTTGAGCGTTTTGACCATGCCTAGTGCATGATGGCATTGTATATAAACATTGATTATTTATATATATGCATTCGTTTTGGATCAAAACTTGTCACTCATGTTTTCCTTTCTATTTCCAGCTTCTTTGTGTATACTACGATGTATGTTTGTATGCTTTTTAGAATGTATGCAATGGATAACAGATGGTGCAAATGTTTACTTTCTTTTTGTGTTTCATGATGCTGATATATGATATTGCAGATATATTGTGATTTTGAATCCTAGCTTCTGTGAGCAATTTGGATACCTCATGCTTGTTTTGGCAAAGTGATGAAAATAACCAGTATGATGAACAGATTAACTTGCCCCACTCCTAACTCCACGCAACTAGTAAGATGCGAGGGCTCATCACCAAGAGCCAAGAAGGGCGCAAGTTATGAAATGTGGTGAAATGATAGTGATGAAAGACAGACAAAGCTTTGGCAGAACCAAATTGGAAGCTACAAGCTTACTCTACCCGAATGACTTCATAGTTTAGAATGCACTTGTTTTGCGGTTTATCCAGACTTAGACCCGTAGATGGCCACATAGTAGACAAGATCTGGGTTTTTAGGATTTTAACTCTCTTGGAATTTTGAACATCTGATTCATTCGTTTTTGACTCAAAGTTTGAATTGTTTGTTTATGACCTTTTAACGTTTGCTGTGTCAAGAGGACCCCCTATACTTTGCCCCATGCTACTAGTAAGAAGCGTGGGTTTATCACCGTGGGCAAGGCATAGGCGAGTAAGGGCATTTCCATCCTTTCCCAACCCTACGTCACTAGTAAGAGACGCAAGCTCATCACCGAAGGTTGGTGGGGCAAGGAAATGTGTAAAAATAAAATTTTCTGTTTAATCACTTTTTGACTTGCTTATTTGAGTAAAATGTCAGTATATGCTTATTTCCAAAGAGATGTATATATGGGATAGATGTGACACCATGAAGCTTCTAGAACAGACCATAGGCAAGACACCTATCCTAAGAAGAAATCAAAGTGAGAACAAACTTGCAGATCTTGGTATGGTTACCGTTAAGACTTTGTCATGTTTGATTTATTTGATAAAAGATTCCGAGATGATTCGATGGTATATGAAGATGGAGAGATATGATTAAAGAGCTTAATGCCAACAACATCATGAGTTTGTAATGAATTGCTTTGAGAATAGATTCCTTGATCACAATTTATGTAAGAAACAAGTGGACAAAATGATCTAAATCTATATGAAGATGCAATGTAGATAATTATACAAGTAGTGCTAGTTGCTTATGCGTAGAATCGCTTGAGGTGCAGGGAATTGACTGTTTCGCCAAATTCCTCACCTTCTAGCGTACATAAGAGGTAAGCACCATTTCCGTAGTCCTTCATGACTCGGTATGGGCCCAACCATTTGGGCCGGAATTTCCTTCCTTCGCCGGTCTTCTTGTCGATCCGGCTGTCTAGCCTTAGGACTAGATCACCTTCGTATATATCGCGTTCATAGACCTTTTTGTTATACTGCCGGCACATTCGGTCAGCATAAGCTCTATGCCGCTGCTCAGCATCTAACCTAGTTTCGTCTAGGCTTTCTAGTTGTGAAAGACGTGCTTCTCTGTAAGCGTCTTCATCCAGAATCCCTTGTAATGAAATGCGGAGACTGGGTATTTCGACCTCAAGTGGGAGAACTGCTTCTGCCCCAAATACTAGCGAGAAAGGAGTTGCTCCCGTTGGTGTTCTTATTGAGGTTCGGTGGGCCCACAAGGCCGGATATAACTTCAAATGCCAATCTCGTTTGTTTTCTTTCACCGTTTTAAGGAGAATGGCTTTCAGTGTCTTGTTTGTCGCTTCAGCTTGTCCGTTGGCTTGGGGATAATACAAGGAAGCCGTATGATGGCTTATCTTAAATTTACTGCATAGTTCGCGAACTTCTTCATTTTTAAAAGAAGTTCCATTATCGGAGATAATGATTTGCGGGATACCGTACCTGCAAATGATTTGGTTCAAAATGAACTTGGCGATCACAGAACCAGGTACAGTAGTAAGAGGCATGGCCTCCACCCATTTGGTGAAGTATTCAGTGGCCGTGATTATAAAATTATGGCCGTCTGTGGATGAGGGAGAGAATTTCCCTATTAAGTCTAGACCCCATGTAGAAAAGGGCCATGGAGTTGCGATTGGTTGTAGAGCTTGTGCTGGCATGTGGATCTCATGAGAGAATTCTTGGCACTTATGACACCTGCGTGCAAACTCTATCGCGTCACGTTCTAGAGTGGGCCAGAAATAGCCCATTCGATGTATTTTTCGAGCGGTGGCATGGCCACCGAAGTGGCCTCCACATATACCGCTGTGAGATTCATGGAGAATCTTCTTGGATTCCTCTGTGTCGACACACCTTAGGAGCATTCCATCGAACGCCTTTCGATAGAGAACCTGCTCTATAATGACGTATTTAGCTACGATTATGCGTAACCGTCTTCTTTGTTGTGGTGTAGCTCCTTCTGGATATGTATGGTCCATGATATAGTTAATGATGTCAGCGTACCAGGGACACTCAGAGATAGCGGGTCGGGTTTCGATGTAGTATACGCACTCATCTGGAAAGTCTAAATCTACTAGATCACCTCCATCTAATGGGTTGTCAGCTAACCAATCCGCAATGATTTTCCCTTTAACTGACTTCTGATTTACAAATGTTAATTCGAATTCTCCCATTAAGGTTATAAAACGCCCAGCCTTTTTAGACAATGACCCTTGTGTGAGGAAAGTCCGTAAATGGTCCGTTTTTACCATGACTTTCGTTTCTTGATTCAGCATATAATGTCTTAGGCGTTTAGTAGCAAAGACTATGGCGAGACATTCTCGTTCTGCCTGTGTATAGCGTGTTTCATAGTCGAGCAGCGTTCGGCTGATGAAATAAATCACACGTTCTCTCTTGTTATCGTCTTCTTGGGCCAACATACAGGCCAGCGAGACATTGGTAGCTTGTGAATATAAAATCAACGGGTGATCTAGCTTAGGTGGCATTAGCGTAGGTGGTGATAATAGAAAACGCTTAACTGCCTCAAAAGCTTCATTGCAATCTTCAGTCCAATCAATGCTGTAGTCTTTCTTGAGTAAATTGTTGATTGGATGAACGGCGAAGCTTAAGTCTGGGATAAATCTCCGGATTGCTCCCAGTTTTCCGAGAAATGATCTGATTCCAGATTCATTTGAAGGTGGAACCATTTCGAGGACAGCCCGAATTTTGGTTGGGTCAACATCTATCCCTCGTGACGATATGATATAGCCTAGGAGCTTCCCTCCTGTTACACCAAAGACGCATTTCTCTGGGTTTAAAGTGACTCCGTATTCTATTAGACGTGAAAGAATGACGCGGAGTACTTCGGGATGGTCACAACGCTTCTTGGCCTTAGCCAATAAGTCATCTACGTAAGATTCCATGATTTTATGAATTAGATCGTGAAATATGTATGTCATGGCCCGCTGGTACGTAGCACCGGCGTTTTTGAGACCGAATGGCATAACAGCGTAGCAATAGGTTCCCCAAGGAGTTATAAACGTGGTCTTAGCTTGATCTTGCTCAGATATTCTGATTTGATTGTATCCCGAGAATCCATCCATGAGAGACAAGAGTTCAAAACCAGCCGTTGCATCAACAATAATGTCTATGGATGGTAATGGGAAGTCGTCCTTAGGACACGCTTTGTTGATATCTCGAAAATCTATGCAGATGCGTATCTTTCCATTCTTCTTGAGAACGGGGACGATATTAGATACCCATTGGGAGTAGTCGACTGGTTTGATGAACCCTACCTGGAGGAGTTTTATTACCTCCTCTTTTACCATGAGAGCTACTTTGGGCTTCATGGGTCTTGATTTTTGTTTAATTGGCTTTGCATCTGATTTAGTGACGAGGTTGTGCACCGCAATGTGGGGTGCGACTCCTGTCATCTCCTTATAATTAAATGCAAAAGCCTTCTGATGTTCTTTGAGAATCTGAGTATGTATTTCCACTTCTTCTGGGGTTAAGGATGATCCTAGTTTCAATATTCTCGGTTCATCTTCTGTCCCGATGTTGACATCGATTGTTTCTTCGATCAAAGAGGCGTTACCCTCTTCGAACTCAGGTGGTGCTGGAGGTAAATCCAAACCCTCCCCATTGTCTACTGTGTATATGCTAGGTTCCATTTGTGAGGGGAAATCCATCATGGGATTCCCGAAATAGGAAGATGAATGTGGAATTAAAGATAAATCTAGCATATGATAGGAGAGATGTAATGCCGCATAGGCGTTTAAGTATTCCAAAGTGGCCATATTATTATCGACGTGGTCTGGGGTGGTAGATTCACTTCCACTTGACAGGGGATTTGTCATTATTTTTATCAATGGCTCATCACGAATGGACACCGTGAACTGGGCATCTTCTAACTCATTACTTGGAGTAAAACGTGATGCTGAAGTTGCTATTGAATCGGCGAGAAGATTTTTCTCTCGCGGGATTGCTTCAATGGATATGAAGTTAAATGCCTTGCTTAAATTTAATACGGCTTCTTTGTAAAGCTGCAAGTGTTCGGCTTTGGTTTCATATACTTCAGAAACTTGATTTTCCACTAATTGCGAGTCTCCTAAGACTCTGATGTTATCAACACCAATTCTCTTGGCTAAAGTGAGGCCAAGGAGGAGGGCTTCATACTCAGCGCCGTTGTTTGTGCATTCAAAGTTTAACTTAAAAGCGAATGGGAGGACTTTCTCCTCGGGCGAAGTAAGAATTATACCTGCCCCCGCTCCATAACGGCATTTAGCTCCATCGAAATGGAGAGTCCAATACTTAGTTGGGAGTATAGATGTTGGGGCATTTGCTGCATTTGCGCACTCTACTTCTACCATACAGAGGTCCTCTGCTGGAAGGGAACCAACACCTAGGGAATATCCTATGCCTACTGAATCAAATGGTAAGAACATTGGTGAATCTTGTTCTATTAGTTCAACGATTTTCGCAGTAGTCCCTAATGATACTGTTTCTTTAGTTTTATCTTTGGGGTTTGGAATTGTTTTGGCTATGCTAATAGTTTCAAGATCCGTCGTAGGTACCAACTTTTCCTCTGGTTTTGGGTCAGTGGGTTTATTAAGTTGGTTTGTTGGAAGTTCAAATTCTGAGTGCACCCCTGGGCTTTTCTTTAAATCAGCTAGGTGCAAATCGAAAGGTTTTGGATCGCCTTTGGCTACAAATACCTTCCCTAGATGCAAGAATCTTACTTCTTGAAATAAAGTAGAAGGGATTGCCTTCATTCGGTGTATCCATGGTCAGCCGAGTATCATATTATAATTAGTTTCCCGATCTATAATATAAAACTCAGTCAGGATTGTTTTGGGCCCTAAGGTGACTGGCAGTATTATAGTTCCTATCGAAGTGGCTTTAAGGCTATCATAGCCTCTTAATGTATTTCGAGTAGTGGAACAGTTTGTTTCCCCATATCCAAGTTTTTGGAGGAAAGAGAAAGGGACTATGTTAACTGCGGCCCCATCGTCAACCATTGCCCGTTTTACATAGTTATTATAAACCCATACTTGTAAGTGTAAGGCTGGATCACCTCGGCGTGCGATCTCAGCATCTGTGGGCATTTTACTTATTTCGAATATGAATTCGACATCCTTGTCCGGCTGCCCCGGAGGGTGGATATCAAAATCTACGTGATTTACTTGTGTTTCAGGAGGTGGAGTGATGTTAACTAGATGACCTAGACCTAATGCTTCTAAAAGAGCAGCTCTGTGAGGAGAAGAGTTCTTTAGTAAATCTAAAAATGAGATGTGCGAGAAGGTCTTTGTTAGGTCATTAATTAAATCATAGGCACCTACGGGTTTTTCTACTATTTGCTGACTCTTATCTGTTTCTGGCAGATGACTTGAGCTTGGTTGAGAGAAATATTCTCGCGTTCTTGTTATAGCTTCGATAGGTAGTTCAGCGTCTAATTCTACCAAACTGACTATCTTGGGTCTCGGTTGACTTCCTAACTGTGGTGCAACTGATGGATTTAATGAAGTCGAGGCTTCGTGATCATTGTTTCCTGTCATTGCACTTTTGTTTGTTCCAGTTGGATTCAGCCTATTGCTATCATGGTTTGGGAGCGGATCGTTAAAGATCTTGAGGGGAGCATTCTGAGGGGAAACTGCCCCTGCGAGCGTATTTGGTGATGATGAGACGGGATCTGCCAAAAACAAATCTGTGAAGAACTGTCTTTGTTCTTCTGGCAAACGTTGCATAAATTTATTGTAGTCACGACACGTTCTAGTATCGTGACCCCAAATTTTGTGGAAACCACAATAAGAATTGGGGTTGTAATTCCTATTTTGTTGGTTAGGTGTGTATTGTGGCCTAAAATTCTGATCAAACTGTTGCCTATTAGGATTAAAATTTTGCATTTGTTGTTTCTGGTTTTGACTTTGGTTTTGATAACCAAATGAGTTTTGGCTTGGCCCTTGTATGGGATTTCACCGTTGTTGTTGTTGTTGTGGATGGTTAAAATCCACTGTATTGATCGTCGGGGTAAAGTTGTTGTTTCGTTGGTTGTTTGTTTGTGACGGAGTATTAACAACATTTACCCTTTTGGGCTGGTCGGTTACTCCATCCGTTGTTACCCCACGATTTTTGTTAAGGATTTTGGGTCCTTGATTGATATTTGTGATAGTTGTAGTGTTCTGAGTGGAGGTGATTAACCTCCCGTTTGTTCCATATGTCTTACGACCACTATCTATCGCTGCTTGGTCTATTCGAAGAGCGCTCTCAAGTACTTCATCGTAAGTTCTTAATGGGAACTTTTGGACTTCTTCCTTCACCTCTTTGCTGAGAGAATGAAGGAATAAATCACATAGTTCCATCTGATCCATATTTGGAGCACTTGCTGAAGAATAAAGAACTGTACGCCACCTCTGGATGAAATGGGCGACGGATTCGTTGTGTTCTTGTTTGATGTGCAAGAATTCCCTGATTCCTGTTCTCAACAATTTGTTCATGTCGAATGCCTTGATGAATTCTGACACGAGTTGTTTAAATGAATGGATGGAGGCTTCAGGTATCCTGTAATACCAGTCAAGAGCAATGCCTTCCAAGGTTTTGGGAAATATTTTAGCAACAACCCCATCCCAAGGGAGTAATTCTTGTATGGCTGTAGCGTAAGCCTTGATATGCGCATTTGGATCTCCCTCACCCTTGAACTTGGGTAAATCAGGAAGAGGTCTTGGAAGCATGATGCTTCGTATGGTGAAGTCTAAGGGTTCCTTTAGATATTCTGAATAAGTCCCTATCGCATAGCTTTCGACCATTGATGGTGGTTGCTGAGGGAGTGGTGGTGGGATGGGTTGTTGATACGGTGCAGAGTATGCGTTAGCAGGGGCATAAGGGGGTCCCTGTGTTTGAGCAAATATGCTGGGAGAGGAAAACATATCTCCTTGTGGTGATTTGGAGTACATGTTTAAGTATGACGGGGTATTGTCTAGGAATGGATTGTTTGATATTAGACTGGAGGAATGGTGTTAGAGATGATGGGCCTTGTTGGCGTTTGTTGTGAATAGTGAGGAGGCATACCTAACGTGCCTACTCCTGTGAGGAGATCTATTTGGCCAGAGTGGTAATGGAGGATTGGAACTTCCTGCTTGTATGAACAAAGAATTTTGACTTGCTTGAGCAAGTTCTAACCCTCTCACTTTTTCTACTAACGTTGAAATGACTTTCATTTGGTGAAGTCATGGTGCTTTGCCTAAGCGGCGTTTGTTGTATACCTTGGTGTTGTATAGGCATGTGATATCCTGTCATAAACTGATCGCTATTATCTTGCCAAGTTTCTCCAGAATATTTCCTATATGCAGTGGCATAGAGGTATTTTCTTGAAAAGAGATTTCGGGTTGTATTTGTAAACCTCCTATAGGTGGGTACATACCCCGGGAGTGTTGTTCACTCCTAGGATAACGTATTGACTGTCCATCATCTAAGACCAGGTATGGATCTGATTGCCTACTAATTTGTGGTCTAAGTAGCATTTGAGGACGATGAATCAGATTCTCCGGTAAACGTCATATTGTTGAACCTGAAGGTTCTGTTTGTTGGTTCGAGGGGGTTTGATCTAACTCCTCAGTTTGAAAAGATGAACTATATCTGATTCTTGGGTTTTTGTGTTAACAACTGATTAGTTGAATAGTTGTCACCCCATACTGAGAGCGAGGGTGATGATTCCCTATTTGTTGGGCGTAGTATGCCTCAAGACCCAAGAGGGGTCTGCCATATGCATCGAATCCTGACATATTCGGGGGGGGTATATGAATACCCGCAGAATAATGGGAAGGAGCGAAGGTGATGAAAAGAACATGAAACTTCTCAAAGAGAAGGTAGGAAGTTTTACGTCAGGTCACTAATTTGTTTGTTTCACGTCAGGTTCACCAATTTTGTACAATGGAAAAGTGACAAGCGAGCGTGTGAGAATCTACAAGTAACTCTTCCGCGTACCCGACCTCCTGAGGTCGTGCCGAGACAGCCGGTGGGGGGATGGAAATGAGTGCAGACAAACTAGTTAGGCAGTCTAATGTCTTCGACACGCACTAGTGGAATTTGCGAATCTAAGGCAAAGAAGGCCCTTCTAACTTGGACTGGTGTGATAGATCGATCAGCAAGGATGACTGCTCGAAGGCTCCAATCAATATCGAGCTCTGGCGTGATTCGATCTATGGGTTGCGGAATACGTGGAAAATGACCTGGGATAGTTTCGTGTATATCTCCTGATAAGGTCATATGGTGGATGGTGGAAATCAATTGACTCTATGGATGATTCTCTGGCCTAGTCCAGAATTCCTAGCTTCGTTAGCTGCTATATCTAGTAAGGACAGTTTTTGATGATGATAGGTGGAAGTGGAGTGGACTGAAATACTAGTGTGCGTAGGCCAGTATCTATATCTGATTGACTTGTGGATTCGTTGGGCTGTGGGATCTGTGGATCACAACCGTAGACTCTTGGTTGTTGCGGTCCTGTTATGGTCATACGCGAGATCAAGTTCTAATCCCTAGTATCCAGTAATCATATGCTTTCTCAGCTTCTATGTTTAGAACCAATAGTTGTGTGATCTTCTCAGAATACCTTACAGGCGTTCATCGCGACCTGGATTCTTAAGCTGGTATCTATATCTGTGAGAGTGTCTCCTGCGTCTGGGCTGGGAACTAAGGATCGCACCCAAAATGTTTGTTCTCTTTGAGCCCTTCTACAATCATGTGGATGTTTTCTAGGGTAATCTGTAGTTTGGCTTTGACTTGACCAAAACGCATGTGCTTGGTCGTCTTCTATGTTTAATCCTCTAACTGTGAACTGATCAGTTTGTAAATCTGTGTTGTTTGGAAGACTTGTATCCTAAGATTTTGGTCTATGTCAACTATTGCTGTGACGAGGTTTGGTTGAGGCATGATTGGCTCAAATATATATTCCCTGGGCTCTTGAGGTCCCGTGATTGTCATACAAAACAAAATGCAATCTAACTGTGATGAAACAAATTCTAACTAAGTGAAAATAAATGCCATTTAACTACATATATAACTTCTTATTTTTCTATGAAATATTTAATTTTAGCATAATGGGAAGGAAAGCAAACTATTTTAAGCGTATCTAGAAATAATAGCTAAGCAATAATTTAAAAACAACAAGATAACCGAGTGTAGTTATTTACTTCCTGTGCGATTTATAGAATTATTCTAAAATATAAAATAACTTGTCTAATCTATCGGCAAGATTCTCGATACTACCTCAGAAGTGAGGAGTGAATCATAGTTTCTCAGAAACTATCAATCCCCACAGCTTCCCTTGGCAATATCAAGAATAGAATGAAATGAAATAAAGCGATTAACTACTCTATTTGATATGATTCTAACTAGAACTTTGAAATGTAAAACCTGGATTCCGCAAAACAGTGGCGAATCCGATGGTGTGTGTGATCTTGTCCCCTCAGTATGATCTTCTCGTTCTTTCATGTTCACTTGGATCCAGAAAAAGCATGTAATGCTAGCACCGATAGGAGTATATTTTGGGACAAGGACAGCTCAGAATGCAGACCGAAAATGCGAGTAGGAGAGGGATAGCGCAAGAGTACAGAGCTTGGCTTATGCAATTCCTAGCGGGATTTTACTGCGAGTCATGCAAACATGAAGTGACCAGAACCTTTTTGACTATCCTGTTTACGAAGAGAAAAACCTGCAACTTTAATGGCTTCCTAAGCTATTCTCGTTCCAAAATAAAAAACACACTTGGCTTGCACAAGTTGGATATGTGGCTTACCAACAGCTAAATAATACTAACCAGGTATATAATGAATTAAAAACTAAGAACTCTAGCAAACAATAAAATAAATCTACAGCAAAGAGGAATTCAGAGGCAAGCTTCTAAATCGGATTGGGTGGAACAACAACACTGCCTGCACAAGATGGGTCTGTGGCTTACCAACAGCTGAGCAATACTAACAAGTACGTAAATAAACTATGCTATCAGTCCTAAGCAAGCTCTAACAAAAACACTAAAAATCAGAAGACTCTAACAAGAAAAAATGGTGACCAAAGCTCCATCTCAAATTCTTCATCCAAACTCAGACCAAAAACTCCAGACCAGATTCTTCACCAAATTCTTCACCAAAATCAGCCCATTTGCATGTACACAAACCATGCATTTATAGGAATTCCAACTCTCAAAAACCAAAACCAAATTAAACTCCTAAATAATAAACAAAGGAAAAACACTGTTCCAGGGGACCAAAAACATTAATGCATGCTGAAGTCAGAAAAGAAAAGCTGGTGAAACGTGATATTTCATGCGAGTCGCGTCAAAGAGCGTTTTGGAAAACAACACGCACAGGACCCCGCTCTGAGCAGGGCGGCGGTTTCGTCATTGAAGGTCAAGAGGCCAAGGAAAGAGGGAAAAGGGGAAAACAAAGGGCGCGGGGGCTAAGCGGGGCATGCGGGATGTTAACGCATACATCCTAGGGATTTTCCGGATCCCGAACACCTTGCGAGGAGACTTGTATCATCATTGGGGCACTTGTTACACTGTTCTGGCGGTATAGTACCTTACAATTTTGGGTACGTACAGGTACTATTATCCCTCTAGTCAAAAATATGTCAATAATTACGTGTGGTAGTGTGATATGTGTCAAAGAATGGGGAAGCCTATGTTGTCTACTAAGATGCCCCTTAATCCTTATTTGGTATTAGGACCATTTCAGAAGTGGGAAATTGATTTCATTTGACCATTTGATCCCCCATCCCATGGGAAAGAATATTTGTTGGTTTGCACTGATTATGTCATGAAATAGGCCGAGGTTCAAGTATTGACAGCTGCCAATGAGGATGTTGTAGCTGATTTCTTGTATAATAGGATTATGTTGAGATTTGGAGCCCCTAGAGCCATCGTCTTCGATCAGG
The DNA here is from genome assembly GCA_019776745.2 of Taxus chinensis. Classification (NCBI taxonomy): domain Eukaryota; kingdom Viridiplantae; phylum Streptophyta; class Pinopsida; order Cupressales; family Taxaceae; genus Taxus; species Taxus chinensis. The sequence continues at coordinate 13,393 of JAHRHJ020000264.1, read as the reverse complement.
AACCTCAATTTGTGTCATGATTGAAGCTTTCCTAGAGATCTACCAAATCAAGCATTGTAAATCATCATCGTACCATCCCCAATCCAATAGGCAGGTGGAAGTCACAAACAAATAGTTGGTGAACATTTAAACCAAAGTTGTCAATGCAGATAGAAAGAAATGGGTACAAAAAATCAGAGAAGAGGTTTGGGCCTACAACACAACTTGGAAGACTACTACTAGTTTATCTCAATATGAACTAGTGTATGAGAAGAAGCCCCTGTTGCTAGTTGAGTTTGAATTGCAGAATTGGAGGACAACAATAAAAATTGTAATTGAGATGGATGAAGCACAACGTGAGAGAGTAATGCAACCAAATGAACTGGATGAAATGAGGATGGAGGCACAACAACAAACTAAAATTATTCAACACCAAAGGAAATCTTCCATGATGCTTGGTATCAAGCATATGAATTTTAATGAAGGAGATCGAGTCTTACTATTTGACTCACAAAGTACCAAACAACTTCAAAGGAAAGTTGAGGACAAGATGGTTGGGATTTGCACCTACCAGATTCAAAAACATTTTTGCTGTCCTAGATATTTGGTTATGTGAGACTATTGTTGATCGATGGAGACATGAGAACTCTTATGGTGAATGGAAATAGATTAAGGATGTATCAGCGTCCATTGGATAAAGAAACCTTCAACAAAGATATGTTGCTATGCAAAGGAATGGATTCAGTGGAGGAGCTTGGAGCTTCGTTCCAGGAATACCAACAAAGTTATTTTTTGTTAAATTTAAAATAAAGGAAGATGATCATTATTTCGATCTTCTTCCCCTTAGATTGTAGTTGTTTATTTATGATTTTAATAAAGGTTAAGAATGCTAATTTTTAGAATGTACATTGATCACCCTTATTCTATGAGCACAAGATGTGGAATTCTATGAATATCAGGGAGCTGAGATGGCAGGGGTAAGTGCATTTTGCTTTTCTATGGATATTAGATTTTAAAGCACTCCCCCATAACATTTATTTTACATGATTAAATCAAACATGATTCTCCATACATTTATTGGGGATATAAATCAAAATCTCATGTCACGAAGTGGGGCATACTAAGCAATAATGAGAAAATATATCACATGTGTCACATTTCTATGAAAAGGATGGGTAGATTTTTGTGAAGGAAAAGTGACATCATCATTCATGATGATAGGATGTGAGTTGTGTGATGAATTAAATATTTCCATATGAACTCATTCCTATCAACTTTTTCCACCACAAAAATTGCACCAACTCACTGCTAAGTAAGAGTTTAGAAATAATTCAAACTTCCAATGTGTACGTAAATTTAATCTCCTTCAGAGATCGAGCAACATCATGGATTTTGATAAGACACTCAAAGGCAGATAGATGATTATTATGTCATTTTGTATTTGGGGAAGCAATCTATCTAAATTTTTAGCATTCAGGCTTTTGAAAGAACTTGTTGTTTAGGTAGTCACTCTTAAAAGGATGTGATATTGGAATCCTCAAACTATTTTAAGGTTGCATTGTGCCTTTCAACCAAGGTAAGAGAACTATTTATTTTGTAACCTCTTTTATTGAGGAATGTTGACAAATCCTTCTTTTGCACAAATTTTATAGAGTTAGACCTTGGGAAAATATGATCAACACACCAAACTTGACTCTCAGGAGTTGTCACTTCCAGAGAAATGATTATGTTCTTGGAGCTCTCAAAATTTTCAGCCTTCTTGGCAAAGGTTTACTAAAGACATTAAGAAATCTTGATCTATTCTGCATATTTTTGCAAGTAGATTTTGTTCCTTTATTGATACACAGGGTAAACAGAGGTAGTTCAGGGTAGGATCAGTGGTTTTTGAATAAATGATTTTGGTGGGAGATGAAGTAGGATAACGTTGATTATGCCAGATCTTTGGAGGAAACTTCACAACAAATGAACAACTTCAACAACAGAAAGCTTCAGAAATAGTTAAGACATTCCTTCACCCAGAAGGTGTGCTTTAATGGAGGCCTAGATCAGCATTTTTTCACATAATATTTGAGACTCCAACACGAAGAATTGAATTTAAAGACTCAATTAAACACTAAAGTTTATGATTAATCACGCCTAAGGTACACCCAAAGGCTTACAAACAATCTTTATCAACAGATGAAAGTGAAAATGATTTTAAATTTGTTTATCTCATCCAAGATGAAGGCTCTTCTTGAAATGAAATTTACAAATAGCATTAGACTATCACAGGGATTGAGATCCTGTGTGATTACTCACAAAAAATCTTCAATGCAAGATTGCAATAGGAATGAAAGAAACTATTTTTAGACATTCTGAAACAAAGCAACACAAAATTTGCTAGAGATTGGACACAAATTAATTCTCAAAATTTATCAGATTCATCAGCAGGGGAAAGATTCCAAAGAAATCTCAGTGCTTTTCAATGGGCTATACATCTGCAACCAACTTTACACATGATAGAAAATCTAACACAGAAGAAAATAACCTGGTTATCTCAACTTTGGTCTCTCAAGAAGACGAATTTCTCAAAAAAATTCTCAAGAATTCAAACTCTTACATTTTACAAGAGTATTGTCATTACATTTATACATTTTTTCAAACATCAATTTTAGGATGTTGGGAGAATGATATCATCATTTGAGGGACCCAAATCAATAGATTTGGCATGTTTCGTTTTAAGACAAGGAATGCCCTTTAACAAATTCATCTATGTATGTTCCATTCTTTGGCAGTAGAAAGTTCGAACTACTTAATTGGCCAACTTTTCTTGGACCAAATCTCAACTAATGAGAGGATCCATGCCATCAACTTTTCAATGACCCCTTCTCGGACTCATAAATGGCATTTTGATTATCTCCTGCCTCAAATCGCCCTTTTTAATCATTTTCTATGGAGCCTCCAATGCATGGAATTCCTGAATTGACAGGTCTTCCATTTTTGCTCTGCCAGGCAATAGCACTTTTTTCACCTTTGATATAGACACTTTCATCTTGCATCCCTTTTCCCTCTTTTCAAAAATCTACAATGGCAATCTATAGAATTGGCATTCAATTGGTAACTTTCTTGACTCACCACCATTTTGCTCCACGTCACAACTGAGAGACCTACATTTCTATCAAATATCCATGCACTTATAGTTGTATTGTTAGAAATTGAACTCTTGAAAAAATTGATTAATAGGTATAATTAGATAAATAAACCCCTTTTGTTGGAAAATTTCATGATTTTCTCTTCAAATTTCTAGCAAATCATGTCTACTACTCTGTCCATTGGAGCTTCACGTACCATCTTAAGCCGCTTATGCCAAATTTGGAAATGCACTTCTCAGCTGAGACCTATTATGGGCCAACGTTGAAGGTTTTCCCACGGAAGGCTAATAGGAGTTCCATAGAAAAGTGTTTGGGACATTTGCTGTAGCACCCAAAGTGTCCAAGGAGCTTGGGTTGTTTGGGAATCAAAGGCCAAGGTTTTTCCCTTTGCCCCTCATCCCTCGGTGAAAAAAGGAGCTTGAACAAGCCATTGAGGGATCTTGAAGCTTGGAAAATCCTTTCAAACATTGTAACTTAAAGAACCCCTTTGGGTCAAGCTGCAGACTCAACATCCAAGTTGGGATTTCAAAGTTTCTCCTTTCACTTGTGCTGATGCCTCCAATCTGTAGCAAGACTACTGCTAAAGGTATATGAAAATCTTGGGTTAACTCCACATGTCTCCCTCAAACAAGGTCGGGGATAGCTTCAAATTGTCAGGGCTTTTCAAAAGTCCAGTGTCCTCTGTCTCCCTTTGGTGGTCTCTCATTTTTTAATTTGCTTCATAATGTCCTCTTCTGCCACAAGTTCTCTTGGATTAAAAGCCTCAGAGCCCCATCTTTAACCTAAGTTGTAGACCAATATGCAGAGGATATTCTGCAAGGTCCAAAAAAATCACCAGAGATTGGCTAACTGAATACCTTCTGCATGGAAATGGAAATTTTAACTCGAAAGAGGATGCAAGACGTAAACCATTGCTGATTTACAAATTTGCTACAAAATGTAATACTTGACTCTACACAAAATTGGAATTTTCCTATGGACAATTCCCTTGTGGAGAAATTACTTAGGATCCTCCAAAAATTAGGACCCAAATGACCATAGCCACTAATTGATACCAAGGTGGGGAGTAGAAAATGCATAGACATCCTGTAATCCAATGCCCCAATTTGACATATTAATTTGGTGATTCTCTAAACCATGGGAGCGGACTCAAATTTAGCCAATGGGACCTCAGCTGTGGAAGATGGGATGGCTAAATCCTTCTGAAATATTGGATTGAACCAAAAGAGAAAAGTTTACAAATGGTAAGTTCTCTATTAGGGACTCCATGTAGGATAGATTTTTAAACTGAAACAAGCTTGCATAAATTATGTGCACCTTAACCAAATACTGCCAAAAAATCCAGAGTTTGTTAAAAAATTGTCCTTTTGTTTTTGCCTCCATAGTTGCCCACCATGGACCTTGTGGAATATTCAAAAAATTCAGCACATTATATCCTTGATTTCTTCAACGTGTCAATAGAAATTTGGAGGGAAAACTTTTGGATTTCTTGCCAATGTTCCTTGCAAAGTCAAGGATCATGCGATTGTTTTTTCAAAATCAGTGTAAGGAGTTGAAAGATCTTTTTCATAGTCATGAAGAAGGAAGACATAATTTTTTCTTGCTTTAACATCCACTACAAAGTGATAGAGACCTCCCTGAACAATAAAATATCTTGAGTTAGAAATGATGTTTTAGATTTAAGTAAGGCTTACAAAGTGTCAATGAAGGTGGAGCCAATTTATCAAGCCCTATTTTTACATTAGAGTAACACCATTTGTGTTGTTAGAATGGGTCCTTCAGATTCATCGTGCACACACTTTACTTCACAGAGTCATGGTCAAATACTACAAGTAGAGTGTATGACAATATTTGACCTTAATTCAACACAAATACTCCTCTCCATAAATAAAGTTTTTAGAGTCAACCCTTATGGGCCTTGGGAACCATGTTATGTTCACTTAGAGTTTTGTAATTCTTATATCTTTGAGTCTTTGGGGGGCCTTTTTCTTATAAATCACCAATGTGATAAAATCTTTGGAGCATTTCGATTTTCAAAAGAGTCACAAGACATCTACAAACTTGGCTGCTAGCTCTTTACAATGAGAATGTCTCTCATCCATGGAGGTTAATGATGGGAAGGTGTCTTCCTAGGGATGGCTTTTACCTTCTCTTTAGGAATTTCATATGGCCAATCCCAATTGGTCTCTCAGCCCCTTTTCATTTTGAGATAACCTTGTATTCACCTATGGCCCACTACGACCTCTGTCTCATTTTCTCCGCATTCTTCAAACTCCGTAACCTTGGTGACATTACGGAGTTCAAACAATCTATAATTTGGTCATATGTTTTCTCAACAACTTCTTCTCACATTGGGAGTTCCAACCTGATGGTCAAGATATTTTTATCGCTCCACGCACTCATCACAATTTTTCCTTCCAAACTTTGTGTTGCTGGCTTCTCCACTCCTCTCGCTAGACTTCTAAATCGATAACACTGGGATCTTTTAATATCCTTATCCATGTGATATACTCCTACCTAATCATGTACATCAGGAATCACCTGGTAGATGGATTCTCCTTATCGTATGAAAATCCACCGTCTTCATTTGTCACCCACGTTCCATGTAGATCCGTACTTGTCCATCCTTTCTTAACCAGTCCAGCTGGAACATTTTTCCACCTTGAGCCTTGGCCCCCGCAATTTTTCCATGCCTTTGCATTCCTTGCTCCAGCGTCCTCCGATATTACAACTTTTTATTATCTCATTTCCACTCCTTTCTTAAATGGGGGATTGCTAGACTTGTCCAATGTCTCATATGTGCTTTCCAGGTTGCTTTCTTTGGAATCTCCCTTTTGGGTTTCAAAATTTAGTCTTGATGCACGTTTGAATTCTTGGAAGTTCCCAATGTGCAAAGGCATTGACAGTACTTAGTCATAACTTTCTTCACTTCTGATCTGGTAGTATTGCAAATTGCTTGAATGCTCGGGAATTTATGGCTCATTTTTCTTCTTAAACCTTATGCCTGAAAATATTTCACCCCTTTTAGTCCTTTGGGCTTCCTCCTGCTGTGAAAAGCCTCAATTTCTTCTGGTTGTATCTTCCTACTGAATTTATGCCATTTCTACTGACCCATTTGAGACTCTTGACCTTATTCCTTGCAAATACACACTTCGTGCACCATTGGTTTATCTGAAAATCATATGTATTTCTTAGGGAGACGCATGAAACTTTGCTTCATGTGGATGAATCTAGTACCACTCTTATCCTTCCTGAAGTATTTCCTATGGTAACACTTAGGTATGATAAATGAGGAAATCATATTTTGTAACTTCTCATCTAAATTGTGAAAGGCAGACTTCCTTTGACTTTTTTCCCTTGGAATTCTGTGGGCCATGAGCTATTTATTGACTGTTCCTTTGATTTCTGAGGTTTACAATTCAAGTCCTAGGAGGTGTGTTCAACACCAATCCGGCACTATGATAATTCTTCACCGGGAACTCCTCGTGCTATGATTATTTAGTAATGCACAGCTTTTAGTTTGGTGGATGTAATCTGGAAACACAACAACAAACATAACACAAGAATACCACAGACTATGACAAGAAGGAATGATGACAAATCTGAAATATCAACTGTAAATTATAATATTAACATGAAATTGTTACAATCTCACCCATGAGGTACTTCAAGTGTTACCAACTTCACTTGATTCCAACAATACTATGGGAGAAACTTCACAATTACACCTCTTGATGACTTCTTTAACACACCTTCAAAAGATGGCTTCCTTTACACACTTCATAAAATAATTTCTCACTACTTCGGACTCTATGCTAAATGAGGGGGGATGGCCTCTCTATTTATAGGAATTCAGGCTTATCCACCCTATCTCTAAGATAGGATAGGAAATCCACTTCCGGCAAATCATATTCCATGCCTAAACTCTTTCCTTTACATGTAGGCTTATCTTCTAAGATAAGATAAACCTTATCATTTCACATGGGTTCCACATTTTTAGACTTTTCTACAAATAAAATACACAAAATATTTATGACATCACTCCTTGTCCTTATTACAAATATAATATTTCTAATTCCTAATCATGTAGACCCTACTTCTCTACTTACCCCAACATTGACATTTTAACATTACCGGACCACTTACGACAAATATTTACTTTTTACCACAACATTCCTTTTGTACTTTGACTGTTACCGTACTCTACTTTATTGGCGGCACCGTACTGACGGCGCCGTTATCTTCTATTGGATGCCACTACTAATTATACTTAACAACATCCTATTCCTAATACATACATTAATAAAATAGAAATTACAGAGGAAAATTTTAATGTCGACATTTTCCCCCTTCCTAGTTTCTACTCCGTCCTCGGAGTAGACTCTTATGGACATTCTGCTGTGCTTGGAAAATCTTTAACTTGTCATGGTTGACCCATTTCGTAATGGGAGTACCATCCAATTCCTCCAGTCGATATGTACCATTTTCATGCACAACTGCTATTTTGTAGGGCCCCATCCATTTGGGAAGAAATTTTCTCTGCCTTCTTTTTTTGTATCTGGAATCATATACTAGAACCAAGTCATTCACATGAAATGGAGACCAACGGATCTTTTGATCAAAGTATTCCTTCTGCTTCATTTTCTTCTTATAGCTTGTATCCTTTGCTATTTCCCTCATTTCCTCTAGCAAATGAAGATGTACCAACCTTTCTTTTACTGAATCACTTTCATCCATCCTTTCATTTTTCATAACTCTCACAGTGGGAATATCAAACTCAATAGGAAGAACTGGATCAATGCCATAAGCCAACTGAAATGGGGAGTATCCTGTTGCTGACTTTGATGTTGCCCTATATGCCCACAATGCTGCATGAATCCTTTTATCCCACTTATGTACCTACAAGGCTGCATCTTTTGCTAGAATTTGACACAACACAAAATTTGTTCGTTCCACCTGTCCATTTGTGCTTGGCTTGTATGTTGTTGCCTTCCTGTGCTTAATAGAAAACTTGTTGACTAGGGCTTCTACAACCTCATTAATGAATTGGCTTCCTTGATTCTGTTACAATTTCTAATGGACAACCAAATCTGGTGACAATGCGTTCATATATGAACCTTGCCACTTCATCCATGGAAGCTTGTTTTCAATGGCCTAGCTTCAACCCACTTGGTTAAATAATCTGTGGCAACTACAATATACTTATTTTGGCGTGGGGTAGTTGGAAGTGGACCTACAATATCTATTCCCCACTTTTCAAAGGGACCAAGTGGAAGAATAGGGCATAATGGAGCTGATGAAGTCTTACGGTTACCATGTGTTTGACAAATATCACATGTCTTACAATAATTATAACAATCTCTAAAAAGAGTGGGCCAGTGATAACCTGCATCCAAGATCCTTCTTGTTGTAAGTTGTCCAGAGAAGTGTCCTCCACATGTACCATTGTGGAATTCTTCTATCAGCTCCTTCCCTTGATCACGTCCAACTGCCCTCTTGTACTGTCCATCAGGTCCTATTCGAAATAATACTCCATGCAGAATAGAATATGGACGACTGGCTTGAGTAATCTTCCTCTTAGTCTTTGCATTGGCACCATCAGGAAACTTGAATTCATTCAGATAATTCCAAATATCTATGTATTCACTAGGGATTGTGTCAAGGGATAACAATGTTGCATCTGGGAAATCATCATCATCACAAGATGAACCTAAACCATCATAGGCTTGAGAGAGTGCATCTGCATTGACATGCTTCTTTCCTGGCCTATTTATAATATCAAATTCAAATTCTTTTTGTATTTCGCCTATGTATGTGTCAGGGTAAAGTTCACATGTTTTAATTTATTTGGAATGGGAAATGGGGTCAAACTGTGCCTCTAAAGAGAGATTCTAGGGATAGGTTTAAAATACTCAGATTTTACTTCTTCATTTTACGGCTTCAACAAAGTACCATTTATATTTTTAAGCAACACTGGTATAAAGACCTTTAGTGGAGATGAAAACTAAATGTCTATTTCAAAGTGTAGTTTTTAAGTTATTGTTGTAAATGTCAGTGTGCAAGTTTGCGACCCCTTTTGATTTTAGGTATATTACAATTTTTGTGGGTCTATACAGGGTTAATTGCACATTCATAAACTACCTTTTATTTTTAAATAGGATGTGTATTTATAAACTACCCATGTGGTTAAAAGTGATGTGTACATTATTTTCACTAAAAAACTGGTTGCTGGTTATGCCTGGTGCTCATTCTGCCAGAGTAAACTGGCAGTCCACTGTGGTGGGGTAAGCATACATTTTGTTATCTATCATTGATAGATTTAAATGGTGGATGGAATTGAAGATCACCTGGATTCAGTATTGGATATAAATTTTTTGTGTTGATGGTTCTAACATTCTAAATAGTGATATTTGCAGTTCTTACCGTTTTCAGATGGGGACAGTCGGCACTAGCCTAATTAGGGGGCAGTTTAAATGTCTATACATAGAGTTATTTTATGGAATGTAACTTAGAGTAATCGAGATAACAAAGTGAAAGATAAACACTAGATTTATAGTTATTGAAATGGGATGGTGTTTATTTGGTATTATTTGATCAGTTGGTGTTGGTGCTTCGGTGTAAATCTCACCATGTCTTGATTTAATCTCACCGGTTGTCAAAATTTTGTCTTGAGTGGTTTGAAGTATTTTCTATCTCCCTGTGGGGATGCATAAAATTTTTATCTTTACCGGGTGTTGTGTAATCATCTCTATGGTCATTGATCCCATTGAGTCTTGGTATTATTTAGAATTTTCTCTTAGCGGGAAAAAAAATTGGTAATTTGGCCGGGGGTGGAATGTTGGGGTTTCCCCTTCCTTTTATTTTTCCACGGTCATGTTGTCCCTATCAAATTTTATCCCAACACCCATGGATACTTGTTTTGAATTGGATGCAGCATGGCAGGCTATTGGTGATGACTTTTCACTTTTGTTATATTCAATAAATGCCCCATTGGTCCCGCGGCTTCGATGACTTCTTATTGGTTACTCAACAATATGAAGCGGTGGAGAAATTTCTTAATTTGGCCCCGAAGATGTACATGTGTTATAAGACAGGTAGTTGTGAGAATGCAGGCCCTGTTTGTGTTTTGAGGCATTATGGAAAAAGGAATGAAAATATAAAAGGAATGCCTAAGACCGTAACAGGAAATGTGGAAGTTGAAAATTCAAAGGGAAAAAGGTGGATCATAGGAGCACTTTGAGATTTGCTTTGTTTTTGAAATGGAGTAAAGTGATTAAAGTGATCGGGGACTCGCTAGGACCAGATAAATCCCATGTTTGAGTCAGCCTACAAAGGTCAAAGTGGGAGGTGGGTTGCCCAGAGCATTTTTAGATTCTCTCTTGTTTTCACAAAGAATGAACATCATAAAGTAATTTGTAGCCCTGTGACGCCCCACGAAAGCCACATGTAAAGCCTATATCAAGCAGATGGGCGGGCCAAAAATTGTCTAAAAATGACAGTTCTTAAGTGATACAAAATGTGAAAAGCACCCCAAGCCCACTTAAACTCAAATCTTTTCCACATGGAGGGGGCCCACACTTGTATTGGGGTCTCCACTTTTGGGCACCTATCAAAAAGTGCACAAGGAGACACGTGGAAGTTTCCATGGCTTCTACACGCATCAAAACTTTTCAATGGTTGGTACAGCCTTGTTAGACCTTGGGACACATGGAGAGCATGCACTCATTTGAGTCCTGCCTCTAGACTTCATCTTGAAGTTATGTCAAAGAGACATGTGGAGGTTTCCATGGATCTCCAGACTGAGATTTTTCAAGGTGTTCGATGGACTTTCTCAGAGGACCTAGGCATGTGGCACCTTTTGTTTGCTTCTATCTTTTTCAACCGCTGTACAACTTTCTGGGCCTGAGACATGTGGAGAGACCACGAGTGTTTGGGGTCCCAAATTTGGGGCACAATATCAAAAGTACACCGAAGAGGACATGTGGAGGCTTGGTTAGCTCCTCTTTACACTGAGATTTTTTAACGGCCAAGGAAAATTTCCCTTGGCCCAGGGAACATGTGGAGGGCCTTACATATTTGGGGGAACTTATGAATTTCTTATGAAAGAGCGCCAAAGACACATGGGGTTACCCCACTGGTATTTCCCCTACTTAGACTTTTCAAGGTTTGATGTAAATCCAACCTAGGCACGTGGCACCTTCATTGTTTTTCCTAAACTTTTTCATGGTAAGTACAACATTTCTGGGGGCCGAGCCACGTGGAAGAGCCCCATTGTTTTGGTCTCCGCTTTGGGAACATATACAAAAGTGCACCGAAGAGAGAACCCGTAGAGGCTTCCACTGGCATCCTCTTATAATGATTACTTTTTCATGGCTAAAGCAGACTCGTGCGCATAGGGGAACGTGGAGAGCCTATGCTCATTGCGGTCTTGCCTCTAGACATCACTTGGAAGTTGCACCAAACAGACACATGGAAGATTTCCACTTGACCCTCTCAATGCTTAGACTTTCAGAGAACCGTGTTGCAAACTCTCTCGAGTTGAAACACGTGGAGGTCCGTGCTCTACTTTAGGAACCTACCTCTAGACATTCACCTTTGCAATTTTGCTAAGGAGACACCCCCCCCTCATGGAGGCTTTCACTTTCTCCTCTTTACACCTTGGCCAAACTTAAGAATCATAGTGTAATGTGTGGTATAATCCATGCGAGGACATTCATTTCTAAGAGGCATGAATGCAGGTGTCTATTCCTCTAGGTGTATTCTCAACGGAAAAAATGATTGCTTGTCAGATCAAGCCATATGGAGCTATCATCACCAATCTGGCACTATGATAATTCTTCACTGGGAACTCCTCGTGCTATGATTATTTACTAATGCACAACCTTTAGTTGGTGGATGTATCTGGCAACAAAACACAAACATAACACAAGAATACCATCGACTATGATAGAAGACAGAATGATGACAATCTGAAATAATATCAAAGTAATGTAAATTATTAAACATAAATTGTTAAAATCTCACCATGAGGTACTTCAGTGTTATGACTTCACTTGCCTTCCACCACCAATAATATGGAGAAAACTTATACAATTACACCTCTTAATGGATTTCTTAACAACACACCTTTTACTGATGGCTTCCTTTACACACTATCATACAATATTTCTCACTACTTCCTTCTATGCTAAATGAGGGGGTGTCCTCTTTTATTTATAGAACTTCCATCCAGGCTTATTTCCATCTTATCTCGAAGATGGATAAGAAATCCACTCTGACAATCATATTCCATACCTTACCCCTCTTAGCTGTACATGTATCCCTTTCTTTTAAGATAAATAAACCTTATCATTTCACAGGGTTACACATTTTTAGACTTTTTACAATAAAATATACACATAAATAATTTATACCCACTCCTTGTCCCTTATTACCAATATAATATTTCTTATTCTATCATTAGAATAACCCTACTTCTCTACTTATCCCAATTTTGAACATTTTTTAATATTACCACCGGACCACTTACGACAATATGTACTTTTTACAAACATTCCTATTGTACGTTTACTGTTATCATACTCCTACATTATTGGCTGCACCCGCTGATGCGCCGTTATCATCTATCAGACATCTACTACTAACATCCTATTCTAATACATTACATTAATGAAATAAAATAACGGAGGAAAAATTTTAGTGTCGACAAGCCCATGTGAGAATTATTCAAAAAGGGGATTTTTTCTTGCATGAAAAAATATAGTGATTAAAAAATAAACCATCAAAAGTTTTGCTGGCATCCAAGTCATCATTGGAGGGAATTGAGAAGCATATCAGTTCATGATTTATCCACCTGGCAACAAAAGTAGATATTTTCAGGTAATAAACATGAGTTCAATGGTGTTTTAAAAGAGAATATTCTCTTGAAGATTTAAAATTTTTGGGGGAAAAATTGGTATTAGTGAACGAGTGAAATTGTATAAATTTAATGAGAATACTCTTGTATAGATGGGTATTTTTCTGAGATAGTTGAGAAAAACCATTTTCCCAGAGGACCCTCTAAGAAACTGTTTATTTTCCTATGTTTGTTTGGTTTAATCATTCAAGATAGTTGTAAGTGTAGAGCCATTGACCAGCTCGTGGCTGAGATTTTTGAGGAAACTTTCCCCTACTGATGCAATCTAATGAACCTTGAATGAATTTGTGTTAACATGACATAATTATGTTTTTACTACTTTTTTTTCGAATGTTTTTCAAATAGTTTTCATGTTCTTGTTGAAATC
>JAHRHJ020000263.1:0-88343 GCA_019776745.2 Taxus chinensis | reverse complement strand
CAAGGGATTAATGGGATTATTTCATGGCTCAAATAGAGAATTGAAAACTTCATATGAGTCTTGGAAACTTCACATTGAGTATGAGTGTGTTTAGAGGCAAAGCAGAGCATCACAAGGCATAATAGATGAATTCATTTTCAACACTTAGGGAGCTGGGTGATTCAAAGTGAGTCGGTCGGGGTGAGATAAATGAGATAAATAGGTTCATAAATCAAGTATCAAGGGGTATTATCAACAATTTTTCAAAACACTCATTTGGCAACCTGATGTGCCCATGCATCATGCCAAAGGAGGAGATTGTGATTGTCATCAGAAATTTATTCATCACAGGGAGCCTCTTCATCGAATGTGAAAACCTATCCCTGCTTCTCTCTTTCTCCATCTTCTTTCTCTCTCCTTTCTAATTATTCATAGGGCATAATCAATTTTATTTTGTCTCATTCACTTAAGTTCATTTATAAAGTTACATTGTAAAAGTCATTTATTTATAAAAAGGGAACTTATTTCTCACTTCCTAGGAAGAGTGAAAAGTCACAAGTTGAATGAGACCACAAAGAGTCATGTGGGGGTAGGAGAAGAGTCAATTCAAATTGCTATAATTTGGGATGACTTCTCCATTCCAAGGGATCCTAAAAGTTTTAGTACTTCATAGCAATAGTGCATTGTGATATGTTGTTGGACTTTGTGCCATCAATGCACACATCAAATACAAATGTACATTTATTCTACATGCTTTCTTCTTTTCTCTTGCATCATACAACTTGTGTAAATATCAATCAAGGAAGGATTTTTGTCCTTTCAAGATGCATTAATTTATGTAACTTTGTGTGCATGGTTTACTCTCATCATTGACATTATAAGTATAGTTTTTATATGCATCTTGTGTTTCTTCCACTTCACCATTTTATGCACTTTTTAAGTATAGATCTTGGAGATGAACTTTGCATCCTTTATAGATGAAATAATAAATTTTTGTTTTAATTCATTGGTCCTAGTAGCTTCATTTATGCTTTCGTTTATATGGAATGTTGAACTACTCTAGTTAATAGGCATGAACTCTATAATTTACATACTCAAGACATTAATAATCCTTTCCTAATTTCTCTCCTTTTCCCCTCATCATTCTGAATTCCTCCCTTGTACCCCATACAATAATTTTTCCACAGGTTTAGTGGAGTGTACCTATGTGAGCCCCGCCCTATTTTTCCAACCCATAACATTAAGATTAATATTATATTAGTTAAATTTGATAATGGGAGCTGCACCATTCAATGCTTATGGGCGTAGCCCCGTGACCATTGGTGGAGACACCTAATTTTCCCAACCAACAAATTTTCTCACCAACATTTTTTTGTGAATCCCCTGGGGAGAAATTTTCCTAAGTGTGCCCAAAAAATATTTGTGTGCAAAAAAAAATACAAAAAAATTATATATACATTCTAAAAATAAAAACATCATATTTCAAAGAAAAATTATATTTGAAGGTGATTATGTCAAGGAACGAATCCCTTTCACATTTGTTTCCCGCAACACAATGAAGAAATTACCTTTTGGAGTGAAGTATTAATGAGTGAAAATGAAGAATAAAAAGAAGAGGATTGTCAAGAAATGCAAATTTTTTATCAACCATCATTATATAACATCTCTTCTAAAGCCAAGAAAGTTAAAGGAAACAAAGTTCATACCATCTATGTAGTAGTCAAAAAAATAATTTTTAGAATGGAGAAAATTATTGTTTTTGAAGATCCCATCATCAATTCATGGTGGTTATAATTCAATAAAAGTGTTGCTACCAACGATCAAGAATTTAAGAGATGGATGAAAAATATCTAGAAGAGATATGAAAGGTTGTATGAAGGACATGCTGGTGTAGAATCCAATGAAGGTAAAATTTTCAACCTTACATAGCTCACAAACAATATGAGAAAATTTTCCATCATCTCCCTCCCTCTAGATGATTTTATTGCATACGGTGACAAAGAAATGGATATTTTGAGAATATAATTTGTGCAAATACTTTTGAGTGCATAAGAAGGAAATTATCATCCTGAGGCCTATCATGAAGTTTGGAAATATGCATTAGCATTACAAAGAAGGTATGAACATCTTGAAGCACTTAATCAAGTGGAGGAAGAAGAGGATATCTTTCCTATGGAGGAGGATCCTGATGAATGTCCACACTATGAGGTGTTCATCCCTGGAAGATTCTTGGACATTGTTGATGAATGCCATATCCTCAAACCTCCTTGATTGAATTCGATTAGCACAGTGGAATATGATGAAGAAGACGTGGAGGTAGAACTGTCATTCATCAACTCATTCTAGCTCAAGGAACATCCCATTGGAGGAGTAATAGATTCAAGAGAGGAAAATTCTTATTACATGACAGAATGATTCAATGATTTTTGAAGACTACCAACAATGAAGAAGTACAATGATGAGTTTGAGGTAACCATGGATAATATCCTTTCAAATTTTTATCTTTCAATTAATAATGGAATGAAAATATGTGAAGAAGTGCAAGAAATCCATCCTTCACCTTGGACTCAAGATGATGAATGCAAGGTATTCATGGATAATTTTCTTTCTAATTTTGAATTTTCAAGTGATGAAGAAATGTTGAATGACGAGATGGAGGCAATTGAAGAATCAAATTCTATTCTTGATTCAATCATGGATGAAAAAATGGAAGAGGAATTTCCTTTTTGAAGCCAAGGAGAATGAAATATTTGGACATGACCTCTTCTCATGCAAGGAGAAAAATGAACATCTATGTGAATGTGAAATATTTCATTTTCCATATGAGAAAGAAGATTCAATAATGGATGATCAAGATAAAGTTGAAAATGCTTCCCATATTGCTACCCCAACATGGTTCTCTATGCTTCCCATCGAGATGATGAAATAGATTTTGAGCTCAAAGGAGTTCCCTTCAAGTATGAACCTCTTCTCCTTGTCAGAAAGTGTTGTAAATTAAGTATGCCCATGCTATTACAAGAGGTGAGATTGGGAAACATAAAGAAACATAGAAGAGGTGAACGAGGATGTTTCAAATGAATCATGGACATGTATGGATCATATTTTCAACCATCTCCCGAAGGAACAATGCAGAGATTCTTCCCATAAGGACGAAAATGAGTATATGGAAAGCTCAGAAGAGTTATCTATGCAAGACATCTTGAAGGTTGCAGAAGATATTGAACACCCTCAACTTAGTCTTGAGTTCCTGACTCAGGCTATGGAAATGCAAGATAGGTATGAATCAATTGTGCTCTTATTTTTGATACACCAATGTTTGATGCTGAGATAGAGTAGAGGGGTGAGATGGATGTTCTTCCCAATGCCTTGGTCAATGTGAAGGGAATGTGAAGACATGCCTTCCCTTTCATGTTTTGTGAAGAAGATCATAAGTGCAAAAGAAGGAAGGTTCTTGAATCTCCTCTGAATATCCCCCATCTTGAAGACAACATCTCCACCATGGAGGATGATAATGGGAAAAATGTTGAGTTGATTTGCATTGAAGAGAGTGGTTCAAAAAAAGGTGAAATTTTGCAAGAGTCCTGTGAAGGTATTCAAGGTCAACTCATTCTTACTACCATTTTGATGTCCTACTAATGGAACATAAGAACCCACACTATTGTATTCACTCAAGGGTGAAAAATGTTTCTATGACAAAATTGAGGATTGTAATTTTGAAGATGATGCCGAAACCAATTTTGAGTGGATGGATATTGATAACAATTGTTCCAGGAAACAAAGGGAGGATGCACATGAATCTTATGAAAGAATTCAAAATCAAATTACACTCACCATTTCCCAAGCTCTGATTGGTCTTGAACATGTTTCCATGTTGCAATAATTTCTGAAGGATGATGAAGACCTTTGGCTCAATGATGTAACCTCCATTTTAAAAATAAATTGCATAGAGAAATGAAGTGAGATGTCCAGAGAAGCTATCAAATGGGAGGAAAATTAGTTTGTTCTCAACCCTTTCATAGTGCCTCAATGATCAAAGGTTTTATTCCACATTGCAATTCCTAGATGAATAACCTTTCCATGACAAGATCAATTTTCACACTTTTGAGAGCATGGAGGAATTCCTTCTCATGATCATAGGACATCAAATGGAAGCTTGAAGATGCAGGAGTTTCAATAAGGTGACATAATTTTCATTGGATGCAAGAAATTTCTCAGTATATTGTGAATATAAAGATGGAATATTAGTGTGTCTCCTTCTTCTCTATCCATGCAAATCCATCACATGAGCAAGGTATGATCAGACATTGACTTTTGTTCTTCAAAGGTAAGAATTCAATCAATCGTTCCATGATGAAATCTACTTTTATCATCCTATTTTTGGGCATGTGTACATTCTCTCTTCACCTCTATAAATACCATTCCCATGTAACATAATTTCCATGTTTATTCATGTGTTGTTTTCCACTTTTTGATTGTTTCCCTTCCGTGTATTTTGTGTGTGTGTGTGTGTGTGTGTGTGTGTGTGTGTGTGTGTGTGTGTGTGTTAGAAGAAATGATTCTTTAAGCCCAATGGATAAGGCAATAGTCCATGAACTGAATTGAAATTATGGGATTATCATGATATTTCCTTGCTATGATCGATATACAACATGTACCTAAGTCATATCTATTTGTTTTCATGATTTTTTGCAAGGGAAGATTCATACTTCAAATCATGACAACCATACCCTACTGGGAAATGTTTTTCTTGAAAGTCATCCTGACCCCTCCTCCAGACCATCCTAACCACTATATCAGACCTATCCTACCCTTATAATTTTTCATATGTGTCATGAAAACTTGTTCCATAGGTGATTTAGGGATATCAAGTTCATTCAAGCACTTCCAAGTCAATATCCTTCAAGTCAGGATCTTCAAGAAGCTTAGGAATGGCTAATTCTGGTCTTTCTAAAGATGGTGCACACCCTTGAAGTAGAATTAAAGGATAAAATTCATCAAGGAGGAGTATCAGATAGCTAGGAAAATGTTGAAACTAGTTTTTGAAGATTCTGGGAAAGGTAAGAGGTTTTGGGACAAGTTCAACAAAATCGAGTCCTGGAGGGTGAAGTAGCTTACACTGAAAAAACAGCCCCTGAGCTTTGGGAAGTTATTCCGAAATCTCCATAAGGATTTGGAGGTAAAAAAACATCATTGGAAATTTATTTTAGATATATAGAGGATGGTGGTTTCATATATATCACAAGACACAATAATTTCTACCCACATTCTGATTTCAGCATGCATAACCTATGATCCCAAAAGAAAATCATATTTTTAGGAGGTTAAAAGAAGAATCAAGGTATGATACCCATCCAATTGTTTTCAAAATTTCATTCTAGTAAATTTCATATAAAGGAGTGCAATAAAAAACCTCCATACACCTAAGTTACACCTTCGTCAAGTTGCTCCCCAAGGTAAGATTAAGGAGTTAGTCAAATTTCTGGGTGAACACATGTCAAGCCCAGATGGTGGCACACTTTTTTGCACCAAGCATCCCAAAATTTTGAGATTTTTTGGACGTAAAATTGTTCTCAACCCCCACGTATCCCCCTGGACCATGATGTGGCCTCTTTTGAGCCTAAATAGCCCAGTTAAGCCCTCATGCACCATTTTTCTAGCCACCTCACCTCTTCGCCTAAGAAAATCACAGAGTGTCACGTGGACCAACAAGAGAGGGGCACAATTTTTTGCACCAACTATCCCAATTTTTTTGGATGGTTGGGAAAAATTTTCCACCCATGCTCATCCCCTTCCTAGGTCACCCCTATGACCTTGTTTTGGCCCCAAGTGATTTAAGTGGATTTTGGCCAATTTCTCAACAACAAATCAATGAATGCCACTTAGACTAATGGGATGGGGGCATAATTATTTGAAAAAATTGTCCCAATTTTTTGGGATTCTTGGGAAACTTTTCTCCACCCAATCCCATGAAGATTAAAAATGCCATATTTCATGAAAATTCCAATTGTTGCACTACTTCTCCTTCATGCGTGCAAAAAAACAATCGTCGAAAGAAAAGCGTGAACACATTACCCCCTCATTTTTCTATAGATATCCAAAAAATAAAATTTATATCCTCCATTAAACCTGAAAATTACTCAAACACCATGGAAAATCTCTCTCAAAACATCCGTAGTTGTCAAGACGAAGAATTTTCACGGTCGGCGAGCAAAGGAATTGACCTTACCAAGGTTTGGGATGATTTTTCTTCTCCAAATTACCTCTATGATATTTGAAGATAAAATAATACATTAATGTATGCCATGAAACATCAATGAAAATGAAGTGAGATACCTCTTCACTTCAAGGTTTCAGTAGGTGGAATCATGTGAAAATTGGAGGAAATGATCCCTGAAAAATCTAGTTTCATGTGAACTAGATTTTGTGCCATGAAGTCCCTATTTTTTTAGGGATATGGAGGATTTATTTATCATTATAATTCTTACCTATCACATGAATAAATCACAAACCTACAAGTTTTATCATTGAATTCATAAAGATCTGGACAAGGAAAACCCTTGAAAATTGGAAGAAATGATCCCTGAAAAATCTAGTTTCACGTGAACTAGTTTTTGTGCCATGAATTCCCTATTTTTTAGAGATATGGAGGATTGATTTTTCATTAGAATTATTCCCTATAAAAAAATAACATGCATACTTACATGTTTCATCTTCAAATTCATGAAAATTCAGATGAGAAAAACCCTTGAAATTCATAGCAGAGCACCCAGACGAGAAGTAGAACTTTTCAAGACATTTTTCATTGTAATCCGACAACCCATAGTAAAATTTCTAAAAATAGCATATGTCATGCCCCTCTACATTCTAAAAATAGTAATTTCATTGAATTTCAAGTTTGGATCACCCAAAATAGTCAAAAATGGTGTAAAATAGAAGGCAAGGGAAAATGGCAATTTTTCCAAAAATAGCAGGTCTGGGAAAAGTAGCCTGATAAAAATTGAAACTTGAAAAAAATAGAAATTTGTTAGAAAAAAAGAGAGTATGGAGTTGCTAAAAGGTTCAGAAGGTGAAACTGGAGCAAAATAGGTGATATGTCCTAAAATAGTAGGTAATGACCCGACCTGCTACAAATAGAAAGTTTTCATTTTAGAAACTTAAAGTTGCCAAATGGCTTCGTTTTCACTCATATTTTCACTTTTTGGAATCTCCATGGGATAATTATATGATTTAATGGTTAAATTTTTTTTGACAACTTTATATGGGTCTTGAAAACTTCACATTGAGTTCAATTGTGTTTAGACAAAAAAGATAGCATCGGAAGGTGGAACAGGTGAATTCATCTTCATCACTTGGGGAGTTCGGTGATTCAAAGTGAGTCATTCGGGGTGATCTCAATGAGATAAATATGTTTATTAATCAAGTATCAATTAGGATATCTCAACAATATTTATAAATGCTCATTTAGTACCCTGAGGTGTATGTGCATCATGTTAAAGGAGGAGATTGTGATTGTCATCAACAAGTTTTTCAATGCAGGGAGCCTCTTCATCTGATATGAAAACCTCTCCCTTCTTCTCTATTTCTCCCTCTTTCTTCTCTCCCCTTTATAATTATTTGTTGGGCGTAATCATTGTATTTTTTCTCATTCACTTAAGTGACTTTATAAAGTTACATTGTAAATTCCCTTTTATTTATAAAAATGGAACATGTTTCTCACTCCCTAGGAAGATAAAAAGTCACAAGTTGAATGAGACCATGAAGAGTCATGTGGGATGTAAGATAAGAGTCAATTCACATTGATATAAATTGGGATGACTTATCCTTTCCAAAGGATCCTAAAAGTTTTAATCCCTTGTAGAGATTTTGGATTTTTTTTGAACTTTGTATCAATGTAAAAGAAATAAGAGCTAAATTTATTTTACATGCTTTCTTATTTTGCCTTGCATTATACCACTTGTGTAAATGTCAATCAAGGAAGGAGTTTCAGCCTTTTAAGATGCATGAATGTGTTCAGCTTTGTGTGCGTGGTTTCCTCTCATCATTGACATTATAAACATAGTTGTTATAGGAAGCTTATGTTTCTTACACTTCTCCATTTTATGAACTTTTTAAGTATAGTATTGGAGAGGAAATTTGCATCCTTGATAGATAAGTCTAATAATTTTTTGTTTTAATTCATTAGTCCCACTAGATTCATTGTTTCTTTCATCTATATAGAATGTTGAACTACTCCGGTTACTGGGTGTGAACTCTGCAATTGGCCTACTCACGATAGTAATCTTCCTTTGCTAATTTCTCTCCTTTTCCCCTCCTCGCTGTGAATTCCTCCATTGTACCCTATACAATAATTTTTCCACAAGTTCAGTGGAGTTTACCTATATGATACCCAACCTATTTGACAAACCTACAACATTTAGATTAGGATTAAATTAGTTACATTCAATAATTGGAGTTGCACTATTCAATGTAGAGGGGCATAGCCTCGTGAAAGTTTGTGGAGACATCTAATTTACTCAACTGAAAAATTTTATCACTTAAAATAGGAAAGCCAACATTTACATCTGATATACCACTCCAACCTCAGGTTATGTTAGAACCATTTGAGAAGTGGGGGCTATATTTCATTGGACCAATTGACCCAACTTGTCAAGGGAAGGAGTACATCTTGGTTTACACAGACTATGTTATAAAATGGGTTGAGGTGCAAGCTCTCAATATGCAAGAGATGAGAAATTTGTAGACTTCTTATATGAACACATATTATAATGGTTTTGAGCACCAAGATCCATTGTTTAAGGCCAAGGACCTCCATTTATGTCAGGGGTAATTAGCTCCTTTGTGGAAACATACCAAATAAGGCACAAGAAATCATCCCCATATCATCCACAATCCAATGGTCAAGTGGAAGTCAATAACAAAGAATTGGAAAATATCCTAACTAAAACAATGGATATCTCAAGGAAGAAGTGGGTTGAGAAGTTACCTAAAGAATTTTGGGACTACAAAAACACTTGGATGACAACCACGAGATTCACTCCTTATGAGTTGGTTTATTGAAATAAACCAATCTTACCTATAGAATTTGAAATCTAGAATTTAAGAAAAAATGCTAAAGTGGGAATTGATTTATCATAAGCACAACAAGCAAGGATTTTTCAACTAAATGAGATGATATTTCAAGAAATTCATGAAATATAACTCATCTAACATCAAAGACAAGTTTGGCATGATAGTCACATCAAGAAAATGAAGTTTCAAAAAGGAGACTGGGCTCTTTAATTTGATTCAAAGTACAAAGTATTCAAAGGGAAATTACAGACAAGATGGATGGGTTCATACCAGATAGAGGAAGTCTTCAAAAATGGAACCCCACAGCTGATTCCTATTGATGATGAAAGACATGTAAGTTGGTTAATGGCCATAGGTTGAGGCTATATTAAAATCCAACATCTAAAGATTAATTTAAAAAGATGCTACAAAAAAATGCAGCTCTTAATTGTTTGGACAAAGTTACTTTGTCCAACTCAATTCAAGGATAAATTTGTTTTCAACAAGAATAAATAGGAGATGGTTGAAAACTAGAGATATTGCAGCCATCATCCTATGAAGTATTGATTGAAAACCAGAAATGGTGGTCATTACTTCTAAATACACACACAAATTTGAAAAAATAATAATAAATGCAGGTGGCTAAAAACCAGTAATGACGGTCACCCCCTGAATTGTGTAATCAATAAATGAGAAACAACATGTGGAGAGAGGAAAGAAGGATAAATAAAAAATTTCCCATCAGATTTGACAAGTGACAATAGACAAGGTATGTGTAATTAATCCATTCAAAATGTTGTAAAGTTTAAATTATGAGATGATCATTATTATGCTTGTGTGAATTGATGACTCCCCCATTCCCAATATTATTCACATGCACCACCATATCCTAATATATCTTCAACTGATTCCCCATTTATCTCTCACACGTACCAAATTACACTCCACTTTGTTGTCTCATCGCAATTATTTAAACCTTACCCAATTTTTTGTTGTTTAAAATTGTTTTTCCCCTGTTTTTCCCACTTTCCATTTATGTCGCTTCACTCATGTGTAACTACTAGTATTATTCTTGTTCTAGTATAATTATCATTCTTGTGCCATTACTCCCCCATTCCTGTGATTATCTCCTTTCAGTCTTGCACATCACTTGCTCTGTTTCAATTACCAGCCATGGGAATTTGGGTCCGTCATGAACCAACCAGTTCAAATGAATTGCTCACTAATAGGAAATAGTAGAATTTTTTTAGAAAGCAGGGTGGCTAGACTTCATGCTGGCATATGAGGAATTTAATATAAGAATGACAAAAGAGTTTGCAAAGAAAATTGAAGAGGGAAATTCCAAGGTGAAAGGTAAGAAAATATTGTTCAACCCTTCCATCATTAGTCATATTTTAGGAATTCCAGAGGAAGGGAAACTGGTTAATTTTAGGACCCTTACTCTGAAATAATTAAAATATTTTATGTTGGAAAGAAAGAGAAATTAGAACTAGTTATGGATAATAAAGGAAAGGCTAAGGGCATAAATATGGGTACTTTTTCTGAACTATGGGCATATGTAGTGAAATGGGTGATTAAATATTTTACATGTGAAGGTCAGTATGAGGTAATTCTAGGCCCTGTGTTAAGAATCCTTATCCACCTCCACCATGGTCAAGCTAAAGCCCATAATAAGGTTGATTTGCCCCAATTTTTATTTGACTTTTTCTCCTTTGCTATTGAAAATTTTTGATGGGGTTATTATTACCTAAAATTCTAAGGCCTTATTCACCTAATCTGCAAGATACCATTTTATCAAGAAATTTCATGGCCTTAAGAAGTGGGTCAAAATTCTAGAAAAACTATGCCCTAGAATCTTCATTGGTTCTAGAAAGAGGGTTCCCTACCTTAGAAAGGCCAAGAAAATGTCTTAGGATAGAAAGGCCTGCCCAAAGCCTTAATGAACACCAAACAGAAAATTTTCCTTCCTACAAGGAACAAGAAGTAACCACAATCATGCAATCCCTGCAACATACACCTCATGCTTCTCCACCTCACTCTATGTCACCTCCAAGACCTGTTCCTAAGATGTAGATTGATCAAACACCAATCATAATTGAAGACTCACCCACTCAGGAAAAAGGGAAAACACCCATCATTGAAGGTGAAACTAGTTCACCTGTTGATTCAGATACAATCATTCCCCAAGTATTATCTCTTTCCAAGGTCCAGTATGAGCTCCAATAGTCTTAAGAGATAATTTATCATTTATAATTCATTTTGTAAATAAAAGAGAAGAATTCATCTCAATTGGAGGTAGAGCAAGAACAAAAAATACAACATCTCCAACAAACAATATAACATAAAAAACATAATCTTAAAACTTTAGCATAATGCAGAGGAGAAAGAGAAAAGGATTAAATTCCTTCAATCTAGAGCTGAAGATTTAAACACATCACTTGTACTCTTACAAGAAGATAGGAAGGAAACAGAGTCTGTACAGACTACAAATCAGACAACTCAAATAGACTTTGTATTTCCCCAGATCATTGTGTTGAAGGGAATGGTAAAATGTGTGCATGAATGTTATAATCTAAGGGGATTGGTAGAAGAAAATAAATGTTGAAATGAAGGGAAGAATTTTTTTCAAGATAATATGATCCACATTTGTAGGTTGTATGACCAAGCCCTTTCTTGCAGGTAATTTTTATGTATTATTTTTGAAGGAGCAATTCTCCATGTGGAAAATTTCCAGAGTTTGTTCCATGGAGTCTATAAAGTTTGATGATGAAAAATAATTTGTTATGGCATATACAATAGCAGACAATGTTGTCAAAAAATTCTAATGTGAATTCTACATCCATAAGTTTCTTTTCCCTGAGCAAGTGGAAATTCCAATTCATTTGTATGTTGGAGAAGTGCAGTTGAGGTATTTTGTTTTCACTATGAGACACCAATCTGTATGGAGAGAGAAAAGAGGGGAATATGTAAGAGAAGAATCCAATGCAGGCCTCTTAATGAGGCATGATCTCCCAACTCCAATCAGATTCTTCAGGAGATATCAGTCTCAAGTCTATTATCTGTAGCTTGTGGATAAGTATAAGGAAAATATTGCAGCTTGTGTATTTGACTTCAAGGATTATATACTCCCAAAATTTAATGCCAATTTTCTTTCTTTTCATCTCAGATATGAACTAATTCTAGAGGTATGGAAAAATAAATAATTCATCTCCCCAGATAACCTCCGTTAGTCATTAAAAATGACCAAGGAAATCTGAAAGTTATAATAAAACTACAGGATACATGGATATGCATGAGATACAGACCTCTATTGATAATAACACCCATGCCATGATGGAACAACAACCATGATCAACCTGAAGCATGCTACAATACATGGAGAGATACAATATTAAAATTCTTTGGGTTTTGTGACACAGAGCAAGATGAGACATGGCGTACTTTTTCCAATGAATATAATTGTACACAAATTGTTGAGAACTTGAATAGATAGCAGGAGGACATGTTAAACCTTAAGTGTGGGGGAGTGATGAGCCCTCCTAATTCCTATGTAAACCCCCATTTTGTCATGTCATCATTTTGCACTAAGTATGATATTATCATTTTGTAATTAATACTTTAGTACATTTTGAAAGGAAGTTTTGTGCATAATCTTGTTATTTTCATCTTGTATATGCTTCTTTAAAATGTGTTAAATTGGTCTTTATGTGAACTAATAATGTTTTCAAAGAGAATATCTTAAGCCATCACTAGACTCAACTAGATAACACAACACATGAAACACTCATACACTAGTGCAGGACTCACTTTAGAGCGCAAGACTCACTCATGCATTAACACATGACTCATTGTGGAGCAGAGGACTCACTTGGAATGAATAACTCAGAAAAAGAAGGAAAATGACTCAGATAGAAAGACACTAAGTTGATGTAAAGAGCACACAATTTGACATGATGAGAGGGATATGAAACTTGGGCTACCATCTCATCCATCATGGCTTATGTGGATCATGCAAGCTTGATTTAACACTCATTTGATTGAAGATGTGGAGCAGATGATAAATAAAACTCATAGGCTTATAATCATCATGATTATAGGAATCGAATGCATGATCTTTGAAATATTATGGAATTGATTAATCATCTCAACTGAGATTCAATTAAGGACCTCATTTGTAGTTAACATGATGAATTTTGATTTAGATATGGCATGCACTAGTTCTTCCACAATTATAACTCAAACAATGAGTTGTCAAAAATATCTTTTAGTTAAGTAGTAGTATTTATTGCAAATAATTAGTCCTCTTATAGAGTGACTATGAATGCTCTGGATACAAAAGAGAATTTGTAGTAGGATTATAGAGTTAGTTCATGGATTTTTGTAAAATAATTTCATCTATTCAATAAAGTACTTGATTCAGGGATAACTCAACATGTGTGATTTAAAATCTTAAACTTGATCAGTGGGAAGGAGAAAGGGCCACTCCTCCCAAATGTTAAGGGAACATTTATTATTTATCTCATCTCTATTATTTATCATTTCTTTAAATCACCAGAATTTAATTGTTTTTAGTATTTTCAATTCTGAGTTTAGTAATCCTTTGTTTTATCAATAGAGTTCATTTATTAATAGAATTTAGCATAATATTTGATTAATTTCATTAGGAAATAGTACTAAGAAAAGTTTCAATTGTTTCCTTTATTGTAAATAGCCATGGAAACCACCCTAGACTGATAATCATGAGATAACTAAAGTGCAAGTACCAATGATGCATGTCACTTGTCCTTCAATGTGATAGTATTGTATACGAGAATCTTGACAAATACACACCCACACACACATAAATTTTATTTTTGGCTCGACATTCCTTTGTAACATTTGGCTATATTATAATTAATCTCATTTATGTACTCTTATATGGTTAGAAATTCCTAATATTTATGGAATTTTTGGATGTATGATATGGATGCAAATGTAATTTGGTAAATGGAATGATGTATCTGGTTACACATATGGTAACAAAATGCACTTAGGAAACTTTATTTTTTTAAAAATGTTTAACATTTCTATTCCATTGGAAAAATGTCTTGAATATGATATGATGATAGGATGATCTCACGTCATTCTTGACCCCACCAGCTGGTAAGATGCAAGGGCTCATCACTGATAGCCACACATGATGTGATATATGTGATTTGAAGAATGAGTGAAAAATAATGATGACCAAGAGACAAGAACTTTGACAAATATTTATTTAGAAACTTATAAGCCAACCGTAATAAAGATTAACTAACCAATTCAAGAGGAATTTTTCATGCAAGTTTTGAATAGAATTAGATCCGTGGATGCCCTAATATTTTCCAATATCTGGCTGAGGAATGATTGTCTCTACTAACATATGCATCTAATTCATTTTATTGGTAATTTTAAACTTTCAAGAACTTTTATTTCTTTGTTTATTTAGATGTTTTAATTTTTGATATGACCCCTTACATCTAGCCCCATGTTACCAGTAAGAGTTATGTGCTCATCACCAAGGACAAAATGTAGGAGAGTAAGGGAAATTTCCTCCTTTCCTAATCTCATGATACTAATAAGAAGCACGAGATTACCACAAAAGATTATAAGGGATGGAAAATGTGGTTATTTACAATAAGAACATTTGTGTTTATTGTTTATATATACTTCTTTTTTTGTTTTATCTTTTTTTGCATTGAATTTTTCTTTTTATAAGGGAGCATTTTCCCATAATCTCAACCCCACGTAACTATTAATATGGGAGGGCTCATCACCGAAGAATGAGATGGGATGACAAAATTTTTAGGTTAAATGTTTAGAATGTTTTTGTCATGGAGAGAAATTTTTAGGGGAAGACCTATTATCAACATGATTCTACATAAAACTATGAACAAGGAACACTCAAATTGTAAGAAACCATAAAAAGGATGAAGCATGCAAGCTCTTATAATACCAATGTCAATTTTTTTCTCATGAACGGACGTGAGGATGAGAGGTATATAATTTGAATGAATGAAGAAATTATAGAAGAGGCATGATTGAGAAATTTTTCTATGTTTGAAATTTTAATAATTAATTGAAAAGTAAGTTTCCATAAAACCATTTCAACAAATGACAAAGCAGATGATAAAATAATGGGAATACAAAAGGACAATGTGGAGATGTAATTACTATATACAGAAGTGTCTCAAGTGAAGTGATTTGATTGTTTCATCAAACTCATCACCTTCTAAGGTACACAATAATAAGTAAGATTCTTGAAATTTTCATTTGCTTGACAAGGGCCTAGCATTTTAGGTTTAAATTTGTAACCTTTTCCCACTATCTTATCCATCCAAACATATAATATTAGCATAAGTCCATCTACTTGAACAAAGAATTTACAAACCTATTTATTGTGTTCTTAACATATCATGTCCACATGAATGTGATGATTTTGTTTAACTTTGTTCCCTACACAAGGAGGAATTATTTCATTTGGAATTTGTTGCACTATGGGGTTATATCTCATGGACATGACAAGTTTGGTTCTCGACACATTTACATCTAGAGTAAGGTTGGGAATAGAAGAATAAATAGAGATGGCTTTGGTGAAGGATATTTCACTCTCAACATCCTCTACTTCTTCTTCTTCTTATACTTATATCATATGTCTTTCTATGGGATCATTAAGAGGAAGAGAGGATAGAATAAGGAAATTGTTGACTCCTTGCAGTTCAAAGGGAAGAATTATTGGTGACTCAATTGCTAGAAGTTTTAGAATATCCATTTTGATTTTTGTGGACACAACTTCTACAGACATAACCCTAATCTCATCCATTTTTTCCACTTCAAATGTTTTTGGTTCATTGAATTCAAATTTCAGAATACCCTTGGTGGTTATGATCAATTATTTTGAGGGAAGTAGTTTGTTTAATTGGTTCACAGGGAGTTCATACTCAGAATGAATTCTAGGTTTCTTCTTGAGGTTATCCATATGTATATCAAATGGTTTAGGATCACCTTAAGTGATGCATAATTTACCAAGGTGGAGGAATATAACCTCTTGGAAACAAGGTGGAAGGAATGGCCTTCATCCCGTGAGTCCATGGTCTTCCTAAGAGAATATTGTAGTATCTTTATAAATGATGTAAAACTCAGTTAGAATGGTTTTTCAGCTTGAGGGAGACAGGAAGGACTATATTTCCAATTGAAGTAGCCTTGAGACTATCATATCCTTAAAACATGTGTCTAATACAAGAAAAATTAGTCTCTCTATATCCTAACTTATATAATAAAGAAAAGAAGAATAAATTCACAACAACCCCATTGATGAAATTTTTATACAACCACACTTGTAAATATAATGCAGGATCTCTTCTTTGGGATATTTCAGCATCATAGTGCATCTTGATTATATTAAACAAAAATGTGATATCCCTATCACTTTGTCCTAGAGGATGTATGTCAAATTCTATATTATTGATTTGAACCTTAGGTGGAGGCATAATATGGATTAGATGACCAATACCTAATGTATCTAACAACGCAAAATTATGCGTAGGGGAATTATTCAACAAATCTTGAAACTAAATGTGAGAAAATGTCTTGTTTAAATTTGAAATCAAATCATAATATCCTAGAGATTTTGGGACTATAGGAGCGTTATCCTGTAAGAGAGGGTGAGTGGGAAGAGGTTGTGGAGTGTACTTCCTTGTCTGAGTTGTTGCGTTAATTTCTGGCTCAATTTCTAACTCAAATAGTCCCAAAATCTTTATCTTGTTTCTTGGGTCTAGGTTAGGTGCCACTTGATAATTATAAAAATTTGAGGATTCATTTTCATTATTCCCAATAGGAATAACCTTGTTTATGTTTTGAGGACCTAATTTTTCATCTTATGAATATTTAGGGAATGCGTCCTGATAGATTCCTATATTTGCATTATGTAGTGTAACGGGTCCTGTATAACCAGGTTGCAAAGTTACTTCAGGATTTGATAGGAACTTAATCACAAAGATTTATATTTTATTTTTAGGGATTATTTGAATGAACTTGTTGCAATCCCTATAGGACCTAGCATCATGACCAACAACACGATGAAAACCACATTATAGATTGGGATCGTAGTCCCTTGGTCTCTGATTTGAATTTTGTTGTTGGTTATAACCCCGATTATAGTTTTCAAATGTATTATTATAATTGTAATTCATTTCCCCTTAAAAATGATTTTGAAATTGATTAGGACCTCTTTGATTCCCCATGTTGTTATTATTGTTGTTAGTATTACCATTATTTGTAAAACCAATATTCTTTGCTTGGTCGGCAACACCATCCGTGGTAGCCTTGTGATTGCAATTCAAGAACTTGGGACCTTGGTTGTTGGATCCATTGTTTTGATGGTTTTTGTTATTTTGGTTATGGGATACCGAGTTCCCATTGAGACCATATGTTTTACGTCTGTTGTCGATAACTTCTTGGTCAATTTGAAGTGGACTTCTAAAACTTCCTTATAATTACAGAAAGGAAACTTCTGCACTTCCTCCTTTGTCTCTCGATTTATTGAATGAAGGAAGAGGTCACAAAGTTCCATTTGGACCATATTATGTGCACTTGTAGAGGAGTAAATAACTTGACACCATCTCTAGATGAAATGGGTGGCATATTTTTTTTTCCTTCCTAATATGCATAAACTCCTCAATTGCCTTTCTCAATAACTTTTTCATGTCAAAAGATCTAATGAATTCATAAACAAGTTGTTTAAAGGAATGCACATGGAAGCTTCAAGAATCCAATAATATTAATCCAAATTGATTCCTTTGAGATTTTTTAGAAATATTTTACCTACTACAACATCTCAAGGAAGCAATTCCCTAATGGAATTAGTGTAGGACTTGATGTGAGGATTTGGATCTCCTTATCCTTTAAATTTAGGCATGTCAGGAAATAGGTGCGGAAGCATGACACCCTATATGGTGGTTAAGGGGTTCCTTTAAGTATTCAACATATGTACCCATCGCATAAGATTCCACAATTGAAGATCCCTGATGAGGGGGAGGAGGAGTTGGAAAACTTATGGTGTAAGAATTGGCTGTGGTATAAATAACCCCTTGATACAACATGTAAGGACTAGGCAAATTATATTTGTCCATCTAGGGGGAATTTTAATACATATGAAGATAGGGAGGAACAACGTCAGGATATGAATTAGTGGGCGTAACACTAGGGAATGTCACATTGTTCAGAAGAACAATATTTGAGAATGCACTTCCAACTATCCCTTATGTAGGATAAGCATGAGATGGGTAAGGATCCATCCCTAGTGTGTTAGATCATATGAGAAGATCACCTTGGTTCGATTAGATTGGATAACCTTGTTGTACAAGATATTACATTGGTAGGGGTGTATCATTTATTATCAACGGGATACCCCATGTTCTGCCCCATTGTAAAACTTGGTTGACCAGGAAAGTATGTGTGTCTATCTAGGGTGACTTCAAATACATATGAAAATAGGGAGGGACAATGTCGAGATATTAATTAGTGGGCGTAACACTAGAGAACATCTCATTGCTTAGAGGAACAATATTTGAGAACAAACTTCCATCTAGCTCTTGTGTAGGATAAGAATGAGATAGGTGAGGACCCATCCCTAGTGTGTCAGATCCTGAGAGAATATCAATTGGGTTTGATTGGATTGGATAACATTGATACACAAGATATTGCATTGGTTGCACGTTGGTAGGGGTGTATCATTTGTTATCAATGGGATACCCCATCCTATGCACCACTACAAAATTTGGTTGCAGGGTTTGGGTGCTCTCTAACTCTCTAATCCTCCCTACTAAAGTAGAAATGAATTTTTTGGTGAGGATTGAGCCCCTTGTGTGGGTACATGTTGTGTGGGGTTTGGTTGGGGGGACACATGATACCCTGTTATAAATTGTTTGGTATTGGTATTCTCATTTTCCTTAAAGGTAGGAATTTCAAGGTTCATAGATGCTAAATTATTGTTAAACATCTCAGGGGAATGAGTCTTCATCCTTTCCAAGGACTCATATATTGAGTAAAGTGGATTAACAATTCACGTAAAAATGTCATCCTCTATCAACTGCATCCTAATGTGTTGCCTTGACAAGACTCTAGTATGAGGACATGTTTCACCTATAAAATTAATATTGTTTGAATTGGGTTGAAAGTATTGAATATTTAAGGGTTGGTCAACCTCCTCTATTATCACATGACCAATAGGATTTGAGACATAGCTAGGGGAGGTTCACACATTATTATAGTTTCTATGTCATCTTGAAAAGGAAGGGGATCATTACCATTGAACATTGGAATAATATCTATCAAATCCAATTGTCCCACCAAACTCTCTACTAGACATATTTGAGGAGGTATAAAATACCTACCAAATAGGGGAAGAGGGTGAAACATAGAATAATGAAAATGAAACTAAAGGGAAACAAGAAGGAACTAGTCCTTCACATTGGGTTCACCAATTGTGCATGCTTGAAATTCAACACGTAATTTCAGATGTAATCAACTTCTCAAGGTTGTGCTGAGATAGATGCAATGTGTAGGGTTGACAGGATGTTGATGGGAAGCTAAAGGATAATCAATGGCTAAGAATGGGTAGGGTGAATTCCTAATAGCTAAGTTGGCGAAAATGGAAATAGAGGCTATGAAATGGTAGCATAAATTCCCTATGGGTTGATTGTTTTCTTTAATTTGAATTATAAACTACGTCAAAGATTCGTTTTAAATAAGGTTGTAAATTCATATTAAATAAAATACAAGTGTATTTAATCTTTTAATTAACTAGATTCATTCTCAATTAATTAAATAAAATTAAAAACCATCTATTTTACTTGTCTGAGAAAGAAATTAATTGAAATAAACTAACTAAATAATTATTGATTTCACTATTAAAATAATAAAATAAAATAAATGCTTATAGACACAGATAAACGAACTAATCTAATATGAAATGAACTACTTATAAATTAACATAAAATAAACATGGAGTAACCAGATGTAGTTACTTATCTATTGCAGAATTTTGAAGCTAGATATAATTTAAAATAGAGAATGTAATCTAAAGTTATTATTCTAAAATGGAAAATTCTTCTAATTACTTTTTCCTCAGGTTCACGAGAAATAAAGAGAGATTATGAGAAACAATGTCTTCTTCACCCAGAACTTTCCCCGGTAAAAATAAATTAAATTGTAAAGATGCTTTGAAATGAAGAAATAACTAAATAAATACAGACATAGAATCTTCCTTCAAATTATTTCCCTTGCAAATCCACAAGGATAAGCAGAGTATAATTTATTAGTGGAAGATTTGGTTGTGCATAGGAACTACCATAAAACAAGGAATAATAAATTCTATCACTTTAAAACAAGCTA
This sequence comes from Taxus chinensis, assembly GCA_019776745.2. Taxonomy (NCBI): domain Eukaryota; kingdom Viridiplantae; phylum Streptophyta; class Pinopsida; order Cupressales; family Taxaceae; genus Taxus; species Taxus chinensis. Next base: position 67,907 of record JAHRHJ020000263.1, on the reverse strand, counting down.
TTTCTTATCATTTAAGGACAATAATAAATTGAAAGTTTCAAATAAATCAAGACATCCCTAACATGTAACTATTGATATGAGATAGTATATAGGTATGGTGTTGGGTTGTCTCTCCTCAGCTTCCTTTTCCCTTACAGAGATAAGTTCCAATTGATCCAAGGTATGCAATGCTGGCTGGTAGAAATAAAATCAAGAAGATGGCTATAGCTAACTAGTTACAAGAAAACTGGTAGAATGCAGTACTAGAAATAACAAGGAAATGAACTGTTTTCTTGCGTAGTCCCTAAGAATATTTGGTACCATAACTTTTCAAAAAAAATCTCAAAAATCTAACCAAACATTCGAATGAAATTTAGGTTTTTATAAAAATATGGGGAAGATTAATTCTTAAAAATATGGGGAAGATTAGATGAGGAACAATTAACATACTAAACATAGTAAATCAATATAATTCCATCAAGCCCAAAATAAATCGAAATGGTCAAGAAACAGGTGAGAAAATACCTCCCAAACTAGAGACACACATTATAAAACACACATTTTAATCCCATGGGAAAAAGTGACAAAACTGACAGTTTACGCAAACATGCAGTTACGTAACTTAAGTTCAAAAAAAGTATGAAAAGGGAAAAAAGTGGCTTGTAAGTATACAACAAGCATACAAACTTAGAAACATGGAGAAATAAGTCTAAATAAGCATGCTGAAGGAGAAGGGAGAGGATATGGATCTCATCATTACTCTGGAAAAGAGTTCTTTCATCATTGGAGACTTACCATGTCCTTCAATGTAGCATTGTGTAATTTTTGGTGCGTACAAGAACCTTGAGGATTGATGAATATAATTCCTACACCATCTCCTTGTTATATTTTCAAATCTTCAAAATCTAATATCATATCAAAATCCTTTTTGAAATTGATGGGGTATTTCAATTCGAACATTGTGAATAGTGAGTCATTTGAAAGGTCAATATAGAGGGGTTTTGTATCAGAGAGTGGTGATTCAATGGGCTAATTTGTGATTAATTTTCCCTTGATTTCATTTTGGGAGGTAAAATATAGGTAAAATTAAAAAAACAATATGTTTCATTTGGTTGTATGGATCTTGTGGTATGCTTTACTCATCATGCAGTGGAGTTGATATAATCTTTCCATAATATAGATCATGTGATTAATCATATAATATCATAGTTTCCATGTAAGGAAAAAAATGGCTAAGAAAATATTCTCTATATGTGTATAGTTGAGCTCATAGGTGACTATCATATGAATTATATGGTAGATATTGGATTATCAGTTAGACACATTATATCGAGAATGTATACTCCCTAGAGTGAATTCAATAGAGGTGATATATATATAGAATGACAAATATGATTACAATGGTGAAAGCACAAAGGGCATGAGGAGGTAGTATTTTAGTTGTTCATATGTGGTAGAACACTCCTACCCCATTCAAAAGTGACACCCTTCCTAAGAAGATGATTGAATGGTTAAAAATATTAAGAATTTTTGAAATGAAGCATCAAATGAATTGCATTTTACTTTGGAGGATGCATAATTTTTTGATAGTTTTAGGTGTTAAATTTTGAAAATGGCCTTAACCTTGGCCAGATCCACCTTGATACAGTGATGTGAGATAAGGAAACCAATAAAATTACCTAATGTAATCTCAAAGAAAATTTCTTAGGGTTTATTTGTATTTTTTTGGGAAGGTGCACAATTTTTTTGTAGATTAATTACATCTTTATGGTTAGTGCATAGTTTTTACATGGAAAAAAGATCATCAACATAGTCTTATATGATGTCATAAATGTAATTTTGGAATATGTAGCTCATGGCACATTGATAGGTAGCACCAACATTTTTTGGACCAAATGACATGACCTTTTAGTAAAATGTCCACTAATTAATGGTAAATGTGGTGTTTTGTTGGACCTTTGGTGTAATTTTTAATTGTTTATTGTTATAAAAACCATCTATGAATGAGAACATCTCATGGCCTACCATGTTGTAAACAATAGATTTAATGTTGAATAGGGGGAATTTTTCTTTTTGAAAAGCCTTGTTGATTTTCTTAAATTTATTATAAATGTGTATACTCCTAGTTTTCTTTCCAATTGATAGGTTGAATAAAGACAACATTAAGAAGTTTTTGTAATTAATATTTAACAAGAAATTAAAATAATGGATGAATTTTTCATATCTTTTAATTGAAGGGTTTGGTGTCAGGTTTTAGTAGTAAATTATGTACGATATTGTCAAAATCTATTCTCATTATTTTGGCATAGGAAAAAGTAAAAAACATTGATTAATTTAAGTAAAAAACTTGTTTATTCACCATGTTCCTCATCATATAGGTATTTACCAAGTACTACAATGTGAGATTGTATAGGTTTTCCAATATTGAATTTGAAAATTTCCTTAATAAGCATGTATGATGCTTCATTGATATGATCAAATTATGCGAGATCATTACTTTCATCTATGGGGTGTCATCAATGTCTCAAAAGTAGTCTTCACTATTAATTTGAATACAATTTATGACATATTTGTAAGTCTCTTTATCTATGACACCTAAGTGGCATAAAATATATTCTAATTAAGATAATATATCAAGAGGTATAGGTATATCCATGATATGGAAATCAATAAGGAAGGTCTCAACTTGATTTACAGTGAGACTGTTGTGCATGAAGAGGGTATTAGTAGGCAAAGGGCCAATGAAATCATGTAAGTCATTATGGTCTATGGGTAATGTGTATGTTTTGGGATTTCATATAAAATAACGAAACATAGTCCTAAACTCATGAAACAACTAAAAAAGTGGAATCACATGAATTCATTGATAAAAAATGAAAATTTTCTAGGATAAGTGAGTAACTAATAATGACTTGGATGTGAATGGATAGATTTGGTAATCTTGGATGGAAACTCATATTAGTGAATGTGGCCATCAAAATTTATCTATCCTCATATAATTTCATATATCTAAATTCATATTTCGTACAAGATAACTTGTAATGAGTTTGAATTGGATTAGAAATACATCATTCTATTTTCCCAAAGTATTTCATTTCAATCCTTGGTGGAGTAAGCAATGTGTTTCATAATCGGGCTTAGAAAAATATTATATGTCAGCATCAAACTTATATTTTAAATGGATTGACCAGAGGGTAGGTAGTAGTTTCATGTCCCCCATATAAAAATAAAGTGTTATTAAGATGGATTGTAAAAAAGACTAGAGACCCCTTGTCAAGTTTAGTAGAAGATGGTTGATCCATTTCTTTAACAATTAATATCTTGGGTAATGAAGAATAAGGGAGTTTATATTACCCAACTCTAACATGTTGTGAATCATTAGTCATGGGAGTTCTACGATTTTCTTGTGATGTTTTAGTGGTTTCGGGTTTGCTACTATAAGCAATGGAGATACAATCTAATTATGGTGAAGAATATTAAAGTGATGAAGTAAATGATAGAATGATTTCCTATTGATGATGGTTTTAATGAGAAGATAAATATGAAGTGATGAATATTTTTGTTTTGAAAAATTATGAGGAGACAAAGATTGTTGTTATGTGATGGATGTGTTTAATTATGATTTTTTAGAGAGTTATAAGAAGTATTGTGATTTGGTGTGTTGGGGATGTTTGTGGGGATCACAAAATTAAGTGTAACTTAAGTAGAAGAGACAAACCTAATAAATGAGAATGTGATATATTTACAATATTTTAATGGATTGGAATCACAAGTGACATAATGGGTAATTTCATCCTATTTATATTTAAGACATTTATAGAGATTTTATGAAATAAATTCCATTTAATGTATCCAAGGGAACTATATTAGGATGTCATATTAAACATCCCCTTCAATGACGTAGAGAAGAGTATGAAACATCATAGATAATTTTAGTGGTAACAAGATGGTTCCAAATACAGTGCAATGAGCATCATTAAATACTGATAATTGTAACATGGATTTTGAAATACGAGATAATGGGATATTAATATGAAAAAGGGATGTAGATGTTATGATGTTAATATTAGAGCCATTTTCAATAGGAATTTTTTTTAATGATTTCATCTCAACATCAACAATGATGAATAATGGTGGATTGTGTGTTTTGAAATCCTTTTTTCATAAAAAGGGAATAAAACATTATTTGGTAGTTGTCAAATGCAATTGATGAGGAAACTAACAATCTAATATTTCTTGCAAAATTTTAAAATGTGTTCAGGTTTTGAGTGGGAAACTCAATTGATTTTAGTGATTTTGTAAGGGCCTCAAAATTATTAGAAGATTGAATATGAGATCATATAGTGAAATTTTAGTTAGTGTGATCTTAATTTTATTAATGAGGTTGTTTTTTTGTAATATTTGATTGTGAGTATGAAGTTACATTTGGTGACAATGTTGGTATGGGTGAGGATTAAGACGTGGGTTTAGATTTGGTGTTAAAATATTTATTTCTTGTTATAATGTGGATCATGTTGATAAAGTCTTGGTGGGACGAAGTTGATGTGTCATGGTTCACTTTGTTGGAAAAATCCATATGAGATGGTAATGGATTTTTGAGGACATCAATATTTTTATTTTTCCATAACCAAAACATTGATAGGTACCAAGACCAAGTGCCCTCCTCCATAGAAGTTAGGGGATCCTAGAATTCTATGGGGGTGACCCATTGGTTGAGTGAGAGACCCTCAACCTCACCCTATTGCCATATCTATAATCTAATCTAGTCTAGTATAATCCATCTATAGTTGGGGTGAGCTCTGTATAAAGTATATGCTCTCTCCCTCCCCTACTCCTGAATGATTTGATCTCTCTAGGGTCCCCTATCTATATAGGGTGTGCCCCTAGGCACCCACCCACCCCAAACTAAATAGAGGGGATTTTATTGGGGGGGATATAGTATGAGACATTGATTTATCCTAGATGTAGAAAATATTTCATAATTCTAATGATTTCTAGTATGGTAATCAAGATTATTTTCATTCTCTAAAATGTCCCGTAATCTTTAACCAATTTTGTGCTTCGATATAATTGCTTGGAAAAAACACTATATCTTTTTTCCAATACTTAGCATCTTGATCGAACTAAGCCTTTGTAATTTCAGAATGTGAATAGAACCTTTATCAATGAGATATTGGATAAAAGTACACAATTAATGACTTAGTTCGATACCATAGTGATTTAGGTGCACTGAGATCCTTATGAAAAATGGGAAGAACTGCTATTAGTTGGGAGTGTAGAAATTTTTTAATATATTAGGTAGTGATTTAGTCAATGAAGTATATTTTTGATGCATTTGAAAGGGGTACCACAAGGTATTTTGTGCCATATATCATAATTGAGTATTTTTATGAGCCTTGGATGAGTTTTTGGTGGTATTTGATAAGGTTCCTTGATTTTTTGAATAGTGGGGGACTACTTGATTGAATTCTAGAGTATTTTTAGTAAACTTGGAAAATTAATTCTTATTTTAAATTTTTGACTTCATTGTTATTGATGTGAACATCCTCTATCAACTTCACCATACATATGTATTCTTCAAAAGACTAGAATTATTGTATTTCTAAAGTATGCGATATGTGTATGACATGAAATTTGGTGAATAATAATGTCATTTCTGGTTGGGAAATGGGAAAGGTGAATTTTTGGATAAATTCTCTCTAATGTGACACATAATTGATTAGAGGTTCATCATCAAATTGTTTAAAGTTATAAAAATTTGATAGGGTGGTACATTTGGAATTTTTTTAAAAAATGTTCAAGAAATAAGCTGGCATGTTGCTCAAATGACATGATACTATGATTTTGTAAACTAGTGTACTAATCCAAATCTTGGCCACTTACAGACAATAGGAAGGTGTACAACATGAGAGCATCATCATGACTGATTAGATAGAAAGAGTAATAGAACATGTGAAGATTATTTTGAGGGTCCTCATTTTCTTTAATTTTTTTTGTATTTAGGAATTTCAAAGTGTGGGGTTATTACCTCACGAGAACCCTTAGGTGGATGGGTTCATTTAAAAACTAACTATTTGTTAGATTAGGGGTTCTCATGCCCTAAAATTATAGTTCAAGGTTAAAAACCCTATCCAATATTTATTGGTGATATTTTTTACATGTTGGAGTATGTGGGATTAAAGTTTTTAGGTTAATTAATACATACAATTCTTCAATGGTATATGAGTGTAAGAATGAGGGAATGGATGAGACGCATAAGGGAATTATGGGGAAGATGATTAGTGCTAGGTATGGAGGAACAATAGGAAGTATAGTAGGTAAAATGTGATGTCATTTTTTTGGAAAAAAATTTGAAGGGTGTATTTTTTTCCATGGAAGAAATAAAATGTGTGTGAATGATTGTGGATGGTGTAGGTCTATCAAAAATAGTACAAATTCATGGTACCTCAGTAGTGAATGTAAAAGGGTTAAATTTTATGAAATATATTTTTTAATTGTAAGCATCCTTCTTATAGTAATGTATCCTTAGATACTCAGTTAGGGCCTCTAGATTATGGTCTAAAGTTTCTTCTAATATAGGATCGAAAGTTTGTATTTTAGGGATATTCAATTCTTCTTCATATAGAGGTGAATTTAAGAAAGGAGAGATATTTGTATGAGTTCCAAAGACATTAGAATCTCCAAAACTCTTATTTTTTTAAAACTATATTCATGAGAATGGGGAGAATGATCCATGATAAGGGGTGTACCATATGAGTGCTTGGGGGAAGAAAACATGCTAGGTTAATTCCAAATTTATATCAAGAGTATTCCAAAACTTTCAATTTTCAAAAAATTAGTTACAATAGAAGATAACAGGAAGAAATATTGTAATAGGAAAATATAGAATAGTCATAGTTATGACTATTTAGAATGACATATTAGATGGATAAAAATCACAAAAAATTTACAGCGACAACCAACTATAGGAAAATTCTAGACCAGGGAAAAAAATGTGTAGAATGACATAATTGATTAAAATAAACAAACAAAAAATTGCAATTCATTCACACCTATGATTGACTCTAGGAAACATTAAGGTGAAAAATTATAGGGAAGTAGTACTTGCAACTAAGAGTAAAAAAATTGGGTGAAGAATGTGTGTAGAAATGTGAGTAAAGTGTCTTGGATGATATGGTTGATGTGGATGTGACCTAGATATGATGAAAGATGGTTTAAAATTGTAATTAATTTGAAAGACATGGAATTATTTTTGGATTTGTTTTTTTCCAAATGAAAAATACAAGTATGTTATCCAATGTATGAATTGGATCTTATCACTCCAAAAAAGGTATTCCTTATTCCTTTTGATACATTGTTAGGCCAATTTACCAAAGCTATCTATATATGTACCCTTTCGGTTTAATAATTAGTATGTGGAAGAAGATCACCCTATATATATATATATATGTCCATGCAAGAAGAAGAATAAATGGTACATAAATAATACATGAAAGGGTATCTTCATATTAATTGTAGATTGTTTATAAGGAATACCTAGTAAGCCAATAATGTTCCAAATTATCAAGGTTTATTCCTAATGATCATTGATGGTGGGAAATGGAGGAATGGAATTGTATGAATTTACTTATTACTACCTAGATATTTATAGGGATGATTCCACACACACCATTGTTACAGCTATCTTATGTTATATATGTATTATTTCAACATGATGGCTTCACTATAAGTGTGACCCAAAGGCACTGCAAATATTGAACACCACGATGAGGTAAGCCTCATGTTGTGCACAATAATAAATTAAAAGACTATAGTTATTTCTAACTCCCAGACCACCTAAGGGTAAAAAGGAAGATCATACAAAATGTTTGATCATATTAGTATGATATATCAAATAACAAAATGATCACTAGAAATTTAAATTTATTTATTTAATATTTTCAATAGAAATAATATTTCAACCTCATTTTTTATGACTTCTTTGCAACCATATTTTTATTTTTTATATTAATGTATTACAAAAAATTATGTAATATTCATGCCTGTGACTATTCTGCAACCATATTTTTTATATTTTAGAAATTTTTTAGGGATATGGTAGATCATCAATAAACAACTATCAAGAAAAAAATAAAATTAAAATCACCAAAAAGGAATAAAAATACTAATGATCAGTAAATTTATATTTTTAAGAGATCCAAATTTGGTAATGTAACTTTTGACACTATTAAGAGTGTTAATGCTCCTTATATAAGACAAATATCCACATTCTATCCTCGCTTAGTACACATTATTGTCCCTTTCCCTAATTTCTTATTTCTACATAGTGATGTGTTGTCACATTCTGAATGTAAATTTATAAAATTAGTATTTTATATTCTTGTTATAATGATACATAGTTAAAATTATATTAATTCTCCCTATCCAAAACCATATGGTTTGGTCAAGATGTAGTATTCAATCCAATCTGACCTTTACGGTGTTATAAAAACATATCCTCCAACTTTTATTTAAATTCTATTATCTTTTTTGGATCATTTTATCCTCCTAAGTCAGACTTGTCATCATAAATTACCTTGGGAAACCTATATAAGTAAGTAAATATAATTTTAGTTACTCACCTAAAACTCTCATGAGATCTCATTTCAAATAGTAATATAAAAGACACTCAAGGATCCCTAAAGTTTTCTAAAGTTTATGCATGTCCATTAGGTTAGTCACTATTATAGTTCTAAAGTACTCAACTAGATCAAGGATTTCATCTTACACCATTTCTAAGAATCCAAAGATGCCAATCTAATGTATGAGAAAGAGCAATTTCATCTCAAACAATGTCAAAATGGTTTAAGTTTCCAATCTAGATACATCTATATAGATATCACATGTTAGGAGGAGAACAATGAGTGGTTTGATGCCTCTTCATAGTAGTGCTAATGTAGGTAGTTCATATATTGTACTTTAACCCTAACAATAACATTTTAATAGGGTCTTCTACCCATGGTTAGGGTTTAAATATTGGTTTAAATTATTTCAATGGTTTTTCAACTATGTGAAACTTAGGGTTTGACAATGAAACACATTTCTAGGAAATTGAAGGGCACATAATGTTATAGAGACACATTATGAGTAGATCTAAGACCGTATAATAGGTCCAAAACTATACAGTTGATCCTAATAGAGTTGTTTTTATCTAGAAAAGAGGATTTTTTAGGCATAGTCTCAATAACGTAGCATCTTCAAATTTTATAATCATAGTTTTTCTAGTATTTTTACCCATATCTATCATGTTTCACTCTTTACAACTAATTACATCTCTCCTCTCATTTTTTGAGCTTATATCATATCTTTATAACTATTTAAAATTATTAATTCATTGTTATAATATTGAATGACTAATGTTGGAAGTTAATTAATCATAATAAACCTCTATAATATACGTTATGTCATTCTTATTATTTTACATTTCCATAACAAATAAATTAAGTGCATCTCTTCTCTTGTGTTTGTGAGATTATAGCATTTTTTATCACTAGTTGTAATTGTTAATTCATTTTTATGATAATGAATAATTAATGTTGGAAGTTAATCAATCACAATAGCCCCGAATAACAAACCTTACATTCTTATTTTGTGCATTTCCATAAAATATAAATTAAACAAGGGTGTAAACATCTGGTGAACTTGATTTTATTTAAACCATTCACCAAATATAGGGTCGTATTTAGCTCCTTGGTTAGGCATTTAGATTTCCAAAACCTTAATGTTTTCCTAGTGTGTGCATGATATTTCCTATTGATTTTATTATTCCTTTTTCCATGGATTTATTTCATGCCTTATAAAACTGTAATGGTTACTGTATGAAAAGAAAATCAACACGTGACCTTTTGCGCACCCGACCTCCTGAGGTCGTGCCGAGACAGCCGGTGTGGAATTTGAAATGGTAGTGAAAGTGATGGCGATGACCAAGCTAATTGGGTAACCTTATGTCTTTGACATGCAATAACGGCCTCTGTGAATCTAAGGAAAAGAATGCTCTCCTAACCTAAAGGGGTGTAATGGTGGGGTCTGATACGATAGCTACTCAGAGACTCCAATCGATGTCTAGTTTAGTCGAGATTCTATTGATTGGTTGTGGAATACGTGGAAAGTAGCCTGTAGGTGCCTCGTATGGGTTTCCAGAAAAGGTCATGGAAATTGAGACAAGAGATGTAGCAGAGCTGCAGGAACTAAAGGTGATTCTCTGGTCTCATCTAGAAAGTATTAGCCTGATCGGCTACTATGTTTAACAATGAAAGCTGTTTGATGATATCAGGTGGAAGTGGTGAGGATTGAATACCTGCATGTATAGGCTAGTGTCGATATCTAACTGACTAGTAGTTCCGTTGGGTTGCAGGACATGTGGGTCACAACTAAAGACTCGTTGAGGTTGAGACCCTTGTATGGTCATACATGCAATCAAATCCTATTTCCAGGAGTAGTCCAAAAGTCGTAGGCCTTGATTAGCAACAATGTTCAATGTCTCTAACTGTCTTATTTTCTCAGCGTATGTGGCAGGTGTACGTAAGACTGTTAAGCGCAAACTTGTGTCAATGTCAGTTATTAGCTCTGGCCCGTTGGGTTGTGGGACCAGGGGATCACAACTATAAGTCTTTTCCTGTTGTGGACCATTAATGGTCATGCAAGATGAATTGATTTATTTTCAGTAAATAATCTATCTATCAAAGGAAATCTAACCTATGTTTTTGGTGTTTTCTCAATATATCAGAACAAAGCAATAAAATAAGCTAATCTATGGAAAATAAATGTTTTTGTTCTTTTCTAACTTTTTAGACAATGCATCTAATCTAATAAACAAGTTAAAAACAAACAATTAGCTGGATGTAGCTAAGTATCTGTGCAAATGTGTGAATCTAAATCTAAGATCTATTCTAATTCAATCAAAATCTTTCCAACCCTACCTTAGAAGTGAAGAACAAATCATAACTCTAACAGAGCTATTGTTCCCCATAGCTTCCCAGGCAATGTTGAAGAGAAAACTTCCTATTGATTTGATCTATTTGTGATTATATAACTAATTGAAATGAACTATTTCTCTACTCTATTTGATATGCAATTGACAATTTGACAAAACAAAGCAAACAAATACACAATTCCAACCTAGAAGAGCAAGAGCTTTGGAAAATCCAGTAGTATCAGTATCTGTCCCCTCAGTTCTTTCCTTTCTTTCTCTGAGTGTTCACGTGAGTCCAAAGGATTAGGAATGCAAAGAATAACAACAAGAGGATGGTGCTTGAGCAATGAGCAGCTTGAAAGCAATTTGGACGTAATGCAGGTAGAAGAGAGATAACACAAGAGATCTGAACTTGGCTATGCAATTCCTAGCAAGATTATGGTAGCACAACAATACAAGATACACAAAATTCTCAGGCCCTTTTGCTTGAATACAAGCATGGAATATATAGGAATGGAGGCTAGGAGGTTACTTCATGCACAAGGCAAGAAGAAGCAGTTCTACCTAATTAAATCTTATTTATTATAGGAGTAAGGAGAACTAAGCAAACAAAGTTATTTTTAGCCAATTTGGCTCACGGATGCATGCAAAAATCAAACTTAAGTGAACCGTCGCATGTTTAAAACACGTGAAGATTATGAAAAAATCGAAAAACCGCGAGTAGGGTGAGGACCGCTGCCTGGGCGGTAGGTTGCAGGGCAGTGGTCCTGGCACTAAAGGCCAAAACAAGCACAGAAAGAAATGGGGAGATGGAAAAATGCATGGAAAAGATAAGTAAGGTTATCTAGGCTACAAATATATATTGCAATGGGTTTTTGGAGCTCAAACACCTTCTTGAAAGGATTTTGAATCATCATTGGGGATTCTTGTAACTGTTTTCCCGACAATGTAGCACATTCAATTTTGGGTGTGTGCATACCCCTTCATATGCATCTTTCTGTTTTAGGGTTTCATTTTTGTCTCAAAATGGGTTTTACAGGTCTTTTCTTCATCAAGGATTATGGTGATATCCAACGCAATTCAGATACATTAGTGTGACAGAAAACGAAGGATTCAAGTCATCTAGTGACTCTAAAAATCTACTTTTTGGACCTCTTGCAATAGAACAGGGTGCCTAGAACGCAAAGTATGGTGCCCACAGGGGCCTTGATCCTCTCCCAGGCACCCAGCCACTTAGAATTCCTAGATCTGTAAGTTTTTGGACCTCAGCATAGTCATTTACTCCTCCTATTTTTCCAGTCAGTTGTGCAACACAATCTCAACAACTTCACCGATTCAGTGAAGCTTCTTCCCAACCCTTCTTTACATATTAAGAATGGTTTTCATTGGAATAGGATTTGCGTTAGGCTTGCCTTTTGCTTTTTGAATTTATTTATTGTTGTTCCTAGTTAGATTAACTACCGGTTTACCCCCTTTTAGTTAATAGATTTTGGTGAACCCATACTCGATCTTCATTGCCTATAGGACCTTCCCTCATTATATCATCTTAGGGTTTGGTCATCATGAATATATCTATTCACACTTATTTTGATTAACTAAAATGTAGGCATATGGACTAGTTAATCTAAGCTATGAACAAATGTAAATAAAGTAAACATATGTTGTTGTAGACACCTAAAATGTCTACATGACTAATTAACATTAATCATGTCCCACATTTTAGCCTCATCACCATTTATTCGTTACCAATCCATATAATAATTAATCGTAAGATTAATTATTATTATTTGTAATCCATTTTATCATATTTATCATATTCTCCCCTTTATCATTATTTATCATTTATCCAATATTCCATTATCCAATAAACAAAATGCATGAATATTCATGACATAAATGAATATTCATGAAAAGAATAGTTCAAAGTGTTTGGTTAGTTAGACCCATTACTTAATAACAACAATGTATGGTCGATAACAACACAATATTTTAAAACTGTAAGACACATGGGTGAAAAACCTTTTTTTTGTACAATCACTAGGATGTATTAGAAGAGTTATTGGAAAACAAAGGAATAAACAAAATGCGCTGACATAAATGACTATACCTTGAAAAACTATAGTTCAATGTGTTTGGTTGGTAAAACAACATGTCAGAACAAAACCCATTACTCAATAATAATAATGTATGATTAATAATAACATTGGATTTTGAAACTTCATAGACACGTTGGTGAAAAATACTATTTTTTGGCCAAACACTACGTTGTATTAGAAGAGTTTGTGGCGAACAAAGGAATAAACAAAACACTAAAATAAATGAACATATAGTGAAAAACAGTAACTTAGTGTGCATGGTTAAAAAAACAACATGCTAGAACGAAACCCATTACTCAATAACAACCCTATGTCATTAGTACAACTAATTTAGTACATTAGAACAAGAATTTTTTTTTTTTTTTTGATAAGTGCTTCCTAGTTCTAAATACATAATTTAGAACTCACAGATCAAAACAATCATTCTTATAACAGTTAACCATATGTAGTTGTAATGACTCGGTATACCACCGATCTATTCATTCCATGACTCGGTAATCTACCGATCTATTCATGGGTATCATAGAGTTGGCATTTTTATTTTAACACCACACTCTTGCGGTTCTCTTCCCTAAACTGGGATTTCAGAATGCTCTGCCCAAGGAACCTATCTGAATAATTGTTACCATTATTCATCGGCATCACGTCCCTTAGACTAGGTGACATAGGACAACGCAATCAGCAGCTTGCGATACTTTGGCCAAAGATTTGAAACGTACTGTTTATGTCTCGTATTCCTTGACGGCATACTCGTCAATCTGGAATACGTCCTTCACCCCACTCCGATGTTATATAGAATGTCTTACACTGACTTCTGTCAGCCTCCCCTGTCCCAAGTCATTCACTCAGGAACAGATTAATAACATGTCAACGTTATAAGGATGCTCTCGAGGACTAGGGATAAGCTGACATACTGGGTCAACCCTAGTTATCTATGTGTGTCAAGGTACCCCGAGTCTCCAAGGGCAGCCTCATAACATGACCATGTTCCTAACCAGATCCAGAGTAAAAACTTGTTCGAGTTTAAGGTGTAAATCTTAACGATCAATGCAAAGGGTGCCGCCATAAGTCACCTGCATTGTTGTATCCTCGAGAAGATCCTAATCTTCTCGAAGGTACAACCCTGCAGTTGACATGTGCCGACATCCTACAAAACCACCTCGGAAAGATCTACTTAACTTAAGGTGTTACTTACGTTGAGTTGTAATTATACTTTAAGACTCTCCTTTCTGGGTAGTCTTTTCCCAACCCCTGCGTTCCTCACCTTTGAGTTGCCTTATTTATATAAGATCCATTTCACAGAGAGAAATTTAATAAGATTTGAGATCTCGTCAAGGAGTTCATTGACTCACATTAATCTTAATCAACAAATTTGGCAGTAGCCCTAAGCTATCTCATAAGGGTGCTAACTATACCCCTATAGTTTTATATCAGTTCTCAAAACTGAAATATATATCTTACTCATTGTTTTTAAGGTATAGTGATTTAAAATCATCAGTTGTCTTGACTTAGATCATGGATAGGGAGTATTAGATTACCCTTCCTATTTCAACTACCTATAAAGGTGTAGTTTAACCTTAACTTCCCGTAAATAGTGGACTAATTATTATAATTTAGCCATATTCAAAACATAAAAGAATTACTAATCATTTACAAGTATTCAGTCACATAATCATTACAAGGCCTACTTAGAGAATCCAAATATCTCCAAGGTATACAATAATAAAAATGCACTTAAAAACAATCGAATCAAAGAGGATCAAGCCATCACAATACAAATGCAGCCACATAGTAACAATCCCCTCATTTCATTTATTTCTAAGCCAAACAATTACAATCTATGCATTCAGCATATTTGATACAATACTCAACAACAAAAGAACAACTTTCTTCATATAGTACAATTAGAGAAATCAAGTTGGAATTCATCATAAAACCAAATTAAACAATCTGAGTATCATATCAGATCTGCGTGCCTTTACCACTTACGACAACCATCTGCAAAAATTGCCAACACGGGTCAGTTCGGTGAACTGAGCATGATAAGCACTAATTCTTAAAACAATTGCATTCTACCAATTGCTCTCATTAAACAATCTGTTTAAATGAAATCATTTCTTCAAATACTTAACATAAATCAGACTAATCATCATTTCTATAATTCTAACATGACTTTTAACGCATGACTCATATTATAGTTACCAATTAATCCTAAATACCCTTCAGATGATTCATCATATATATTAGAGACTAAGAAGAACAAAATGAATCCAAAACATCCATCCATCTGAATCCCAAGGACAACAATAATCCAACAAATTATTCCATTCAAAAATGAATATCCTATCAATTCGTGTATCCAACAGGTATGTTTTTTTTTAACAATTCCTCAAAGGCAGATTATAACTTTCATCAAGTTCAACTGACGAGATTCCTTTAAAAACATTACATTATTTCAATGGTATTGACAAATACACTACTTTACTGCAATATATTTTTTTACCAGTCTCTCCCTACAGTTTAACAGTCTTTCCTTCTTAAGCCCGTACTGTAGAGTTCACATAAGGAATACAAAAGAAGAAAGCACTCAAAGTTTCTAGACAAGGAGAGAATATTTTATTATTCCTACAGTTATATATATCAACATATACTTTACAGCTGAGGAGAAAGAAACAGAGACATTCAAATTTCCATTCCAATCATATTCAGGACTGTACCGACTTCTCAAGAATAATACAATTACATTATACGCATGCGACTAAATCAGTCGAGATAACAAGAAGAAACTACAGTTTCATCTAAATTAAATAATAAAAATCACCTGTAGCTATTAAGTAATACAAGAGCTCTCACGACAAACAATAATAAATAATCCAACCATAATAGGCTCAACAAATCTTTCCATATCATTCATCAAACATGAAAATACCTAACGCCATCGCCTGACATGGCACAGCTAGGAACTCTTTATCTCAGTCAAACACGAGACTAGATAACACTATAAACAGATGACGTATCCATATGCAAACACAGCGACATTCCCACTGAGTCGAAACACATACATACACAGCAACATTCAACTGAGTCTAATCCCTACGAATATACAGCAAGGACTTATATCAGAAGCCAATTTCATAATATAAGCTCAACAAAGTTTTAACCGAAGTCACCTCCATAACAGAAGTCACCTCCATAACATAAGCTCAGCAAGGTTTAACCGAAGTCGAGCTAAAACGAAAATACAGCAGGGACTCAAACAGAGTCGAGTTTGTAATGTAACCCAGCACACATTTCCACAGAATCAAACTGAATATAAACACAACAACATTAAGAAAGAGTCGAATCAATATGCATGCACAGCGAGGACTTAAATCAGAAGTCGAGCCAACACGCAACACATCAAGGACTTCATCAGGAGTCGTGTTCACATGGGAATACTGCAAGGACTCCAACAGAGTCATATCCAACTAGTACTCACAACCAGGGTTTCGATTGAAGTCGAATTCATATGAAAAAAATTCAAGTACTCCAACAGAGTCAATACCAATATGTAATCACAACAAAGCTTCTACAGAATTCAAAAACATAAGATACATTTCAAGGACTCCAACAGAGTCAATATAACAAAGCTTCTACAGAAGTAAAACATGTAATCACAGAGTCAATACCAATATGTAATCACAACAAAGCTTCTACAGAAGTTGAAAACATAAGATACGTTTCAAGGACTCCAACAGAGTCATTTTCATAAATAATCCTTGCAAACCTTCAACGGTGTCTAACCAAAATTGAAAACACAGTAAGGACTTCAACAGAAGTCACGTTCAAGTAAAACAATCACAGCAAGCATTCCAATCAGAAGAAATTTTAAGTAAACCCAGCAAGATTCAACAGGATTCAACAACATGATAACACAGCCGCGTCTTCAGCCGAAAATGAATCCAAAAAGAAGAAATAAATACATTAGACATTTCAACAGAGTCTTCGCATAACCAGAGATTCCTAAATCCACAGGAAAAGAAGAACCAATACATTGCTTCAAACCAACTGTACTAAAATCACCTGAACAGAGTTGTTTTAATGAAAGCATTTGAAGGAAAGCAAGATTTTTAAAAGTTAGGGCCTATCATGCCTGATAGTGTCGCTTAAAAATCCGAAGAAGACCTCTGAATGAGCTCGCGCCTTCTCTTCTTCTTCCACGATAGATTAAACAACAATAAATTGTTACCTTCATGCCTTATAAACTTTCCCCGACAGAGAAAAGAGCTAGATATTCTCAAAGTTGCCATGCAACACAGAGTAGACTGGTTCGAAGAACCAGTGATCAAGCAGAGAGAAAAATGGAACGCATGGAAAACCAAAATACCAACCAATTTTCCATTTGCATGCCTTCCCAAGCAATCCGCGCTCGGGAACCGAAGTTCATCAATTGCATTAACTCCTAAATTCCCACCTATTCTCCATTGCCACCGACCGCCAAAGTTGGTGATTGCCAAATGAAAACAAACAACCATTCCCAAATTTGGTAATGCTGCCACGTCAGGTCACAATAGCCGTTAGCAACCTCCACCAAATCCCAAGTCCTTCATCCTTATCCACCTCATAAATGCCATGGAAACCACCGCCCATGACTCGCGCCCCTTCATAGGTCCCCTTCCATCCATTATCATTAGTTAAGATAGGTTAGAAACATAGGTTAGATCATAAGGTAAGACATTAGTCTTACTTCCATAGTGCTAGGTGTAGCTAACCTTAGGAGCATTAAGCTTATAGTTTTAGGGCTAGGTTAGATTAGCAATAATTCAACCAATAGGTTATAGTTTAGGTTAAGGTTATTAACCTTAACGAATCCAGTCTAGGTCTCCCAAGTAGGACCGATCAGTATTAGAACCAAACAGGGTATAGTTTTCCTGTAATGGATTCTATCCGGCATTGCAAATTAAGCTTGCAGTATACACCAGAATTTCTTACCTGACTCAAGGTCTACGCCCTCCTGATATTACGATATCTGGAACCAAATTCATTTAACACGATCAGCCTGAGTTAAACTCCGGAATTGCTCATTCAACTCATTCAGACCTTGCAACTTTCGTAAGGTCAATAATTTTTGTTCATCCTGAATAAACTTAAAACATCTCTTGGATTAATGCAACTGATCCAAGGCTGAGTCATAAGGATGGATAAATCCACAATTCATCCCGAAATCAAATTGAACTCAGGTACTAAAAAATGAAAGAAATAAAAGAGTCCAAGCATATTCTGACTCAGTCAAAGATCTTCAAGAGCAAAGAAGATACAATCCATATCAAGCATGACTTCACAATCAAGGAAACACATCCTTATACCAAAGAAATCATATATCAACACTTGAATACTCAGGAGGAAGTAACAATAATTCAGGGTGTTACTGTTCATATACCTTTTTATTGTATTTTCGAGCCATGCGGTCAGCATATACACTGTACCATTTCTCAACATTCAATCTAACTTCATCGAGGCTTTCTAATTGGGAGAGAAGAGCTTCTCAATAACCCTCTTCTCCTAGGATCCCATGTAAGGAAATGCAGAGGCTGGGTAGTTCGACCTCCAGTGGTAGAGCTACCTCAGCACCGAATAGTAAAGAAAAGGGAGTCACTCCCGTTGGTGTTCTAACCGATGTTTGGTAGGCCTACAAGGCCAGAAAAAGCTTCAGATGTCAATCTCGTTTATTCTCCTTTACAATTTTTAGAAGAATCACCTTTAAAGTCTTATTGGTAGCCTCATCTTGTCCATTACCCTGAGGGTAATAGAGAGAAGTTGTGTGATAAATTATTTTGAACTTTGCACACAACTCACACACCTCGTCATTTGTGGCACCCCGTACCTACAAATGATCTGGTTCAAGATGAACTTAGCGATTACAGAGCCAAGGATAGTGGTAAGGGGCATGGCCTCTACCCACTTGGTAAAGTACTCCGTGGCTGTAATTATGAAATTATGGCCATCTGTTGATGAGGGAGAGAATTTCCCTATCAGATCTAGGCCCCACGTGGAGAAGGGCCATGGAGTTGCAATCAGTTGTAAAGCTTGTGCCGGTATGTGGATTTCATGGGAAAACTCTTGACACTTGTGGCATATGCGCACAAACTCTACCACATCATGTTCGAGGGTGGGCCATAAATAGCCCATCCAATGTATCTTTCAAGCAGTAGCGTGGCTGCCAAATTGACCACCACATACCCCACTATGTGACTCATAAAGAATCTTTTCAGACTCTTCAGAATCAACACATCTCAATAGCATTCTGTCAAAGGCTCTGCAATAAAGCACATGTTCCAGGATGACGTACTTGGTGGCAATTATGTAACCACCTTCTTTATTGTGACGTTGCCCCTTCTGGGTACGTGTGGTCCATGATGAAATTGATGATGTCAGTGTACCAAGGACATATAGAGATAGGGGGCCTAGTTTCAATGAAGTATACACACTCATCAGGAAATTCCAAATCTACCAAATCACCCCTGTCTAATGGATTATCAGCCAACCAATCTGTGATGATTTGACCCTTAACTGATTTTTGATTTACAAACATTAGCTCGAACTCACCCATTAATGTAATGAAACCCAGGCCTTTTTAGACAAGGATCCTTGCATGAGGAATGTCTGTAAGTGGTCTGACTTGACGATGACCCTTGTCTCTTGATTAAGCATGTAATGTCTTAAGTGCTTGGTTGTGAAAACTATGGCAAGGCATTCCTTTTCTACCTGCATGTAGCATGTCTCGTAATCGAGTAATGTCTGACTGATAAAATAAATAGCCCATTCTCATTTGTCATCATCCTCTTGTGCCAACATACAGGCCAGCAAAACATCTATAGCCCGTGAATATAAGATCAAAGGGTGATATGACCTTGGTGGCATTAGCGTGGGAGGGGATAACAAAAATCTCTTAACTTCCTTGAAGGCCTCATCACATTCCTCTGTCCAATCTAGGATATAATCTTTCTTTAACAAATTGTTGATTGGATGAACGATAAAGGTCAAGTCAGGGATGAACCTTCGGATTGCACCAAGTTTCCCAAGGAAATATCTAATACTAGACTCATCTGATGGTGGAACCATTTCTAACACAGCCCAGAATTTTGGCTAGGTCAACATCAATTCCTCGTGAAGATATAATGTAGCCCAGGAGCTTTCTACCTGTTACACCGAATACACATTTCTCTGGATTCAATGTGACTCCATACTCAATCAAGCATGAGAGAATGATATGAAGCACCTCTGGGTGATCACAGCGCTTCCTGGCCTGGCTAGCAGGTCATCCATGTAGGATTCCACAATCTTATGAATAAGATCATGGAATATGTAGGTCATTTCTCGTTGGTACGTAGCACTAGCATTCTTAAGGCCAAATGGCATGACGGCATAACAATAAGTTCCCCAAGGAGTTATGAACATAGTTTTAGCTTGATCCTTGGTGGATATTTTGATTTGATTGTATCTCAAAAACCCATCCATGAGGGACAACAACTCAAATCCAGCCATTACATCGATGATAACATCAATGGATGGTAGCGGGAAATCATCCTTGGGACAAGCCTTGTTGATGTCCCGGAAGTCTATGCAAATACAGATCTTTCCATTTTTTTTGAGAATGGGGACAATGTTAGATACCCATTGTGAATAATCAACTGGCTTGATAAATCCTACTTGGAGAAGCTTCGTTACTTCTTCTTTTACCATAAGGGCTACCTTTGGCTTCATAGGTCTTGATTTTTGCTTAATTGGTTTGGCGTCTGACTTAGTAACAAGATTGTGAACTGCGATGTGTGGTGCAATTCCTGTCATTTCCTTATAACTAAATGCAAAGGCCTTCTGATGTTCCTTAAGGACTTGGGTATGCATTTATACTTCCTCTGGAGTTAAAGAGGACCCTAGTTTTAATATTTTTGGTTCCTCCTCCGTTCTAATGTTTACATCAATCATTCCCTCAATTAAGGAGGCATTACCCTCCTCAAACTCAGGTGGGGCTGGTGGAAACTCCAAGTCCCCTTCCTCTTCTACCTCATAAATTTCAAGATCTCTTCCTGGAGATGACTCAATCATTGGATTCCCAAAATAAGAGGAGGAACATAGAATTAAGGAAAATTCTACCTCTTGACAAGTAAGATGTAATTCTGCCAAAGCATTTAAATAAGTTAAGGTTGACTCATCCCCATCGACAGGGTCCAAAGAGTCAAACTGGCCCTCAGCTTCCATGTATGTCAACAATGACGTCACTGGTGCTTTGCAAATCAAGGATTCAGCATGGAGTGAAACTGTGAAGTTGGTGTCCTCTAAATCATTAATTGGGGTGAAGCGTGAGGTAGAAGTCACTATAGAGTCTTCCAAAAGGTTCTATTCACATGGAACTACCTTGATTGATATGAAATCAAATCCCTTGGTTAGGTCCAACATGACAGTTTTATAGAGTTGTAAGTGTTCAACCCTAGTCTCGTATACCTCAGATACCTGATTTGTGACTAACTGTGAATCACCCAACACCCTAATATTGAGGATGCCCATTCTCTTGGCTATAATGAGACCTAATAGAAGAGCTTCATACTCAGCCCCATTGTTTGTGCATTCAAAATTCAATTTGAAAGCAAAAGGTAAGACCCTTCCTTCGGGAAAGGTAAGGATTGCACCTTCCCTGGCATCGAAGCGACACTTGGCACCATCAAAGTGGAGAGTCCAGCAATCACTCAGAAAGATGGATGTTGAGTCACCTTTGTAAGTTCTTCTTTTATTTTGGTTACATCTACCATGCAAACCTCATCTGCTGGAAGGGAACCAGGTCCCAAAGCACATCCCATACCCATGGAATCAAAGGGAAGAAGGATAGGCAAATCCTTTTCTAATAGTTCAACAATATTTGTTGTAGTTCCTAGAGAAATTGTCTCTACAACAACACTTTCATCCTTGAAGGCCAGAATACCCTCGATCAAACCTATAACCTCTAATTCCATGTCATGGGAACTAGCTTTTCTTCTGGTAAGATGTTGACCGGTTTGTTTAACTGGTTGGTGGGAAGCTTGAATTCAAAGTGGACCCCTAGCCTTTTCTTCAAGTTGGCTAGGTGTATGTCAAAGGGCTTTGGATCACCCTGAGTGACAAAGACTTTCCCTAAATGTAGGAATCTGACTTCTTGGAACAGGGTGGATGGGATTGCTTTCATGCGGTGTATCCAAGGGTGACCAAGAATCATATTATAGTTGGTTTCCTGATCTATAATATAAAACTCAGTAAGCATTGTCTTGGGTCCAAGAGTGACTGGTAATACTATGGTCCCGATCGAGGTCACCTTGAGACTATCATAGCCTCTTAATGTGTTTCGTGTCGAGGAGCAATTAGTCTCCCCATATCCTAACTTCTGAAGAAAAGAGAAGGGGATGATGTTAACTGCTGCCCCATCGTCGATCATCGCACACTTCACATAGTTGTTATAGATCCAGACTTGCAAAAATAGGGTTGGATCACCTCTACGAGCTATTTCGGCATCTGTAGGCATCTTTCTTATGTCAAATACAAACCCAATATCCCTTTCGGGTTGTCCTAGAGGGAAAACATCAAAGTCTATATGGTTTATCTATGCCTTTGGCAGTGGGGTAACGTTAGCCAAATGGCTGAGACCGAGCGCTTCCAAGAGAGCGGCTCGATGAGTGGAAGAATTCTTCAATAGATCTAAGAAGGAAATGTGTGAAAAGGTCTTGGTTAGATCACTGATCAAGTCATAAGCCCCTACTGGCTTGCTTAGCATGTCATGAGCATTATTCGAGACAACTGGGTAAATCGGGATCGACTGCAATGAATAGTCTCTGGCTCTTGTTGCAGCGTTAATCTAGAGTTCAGTGTCCAACTCAACCAAACCTACAATCTTCATTTGCTGGCGACCATCCAAAGGAGGTGCCACCTGTGGGTTTGATGAAGTTGAGGCTTCATGATCATGAGTCCCTATTACAATGCCTTTATTCAAACCATTAGGATCTAGTCTTCCATCCTTTGGATGCATGGGGAGAGGATCATTGAAGATTCCCAATGGCATGTTCTATGGAGACACTAGTCCCATATAGGTGTTTTGATTAGGCACAGTTGGATTGGCTAGAAACATGTCAACAAACAACTGTCTTTGGTCTTCTGGAAAACGTTGCAAAAACTTATTACAATCACGGCAAGTTCTTGCGTCATGCCCACAAACCCTATGGAAACCACAGTACAAGTCAGGATCATAATCCTGAGGCCTTTGGTTGGTTCCTTGTTGTGTTCCAAAACCACGGTTATTATTTGGTTGTTGACTGTTATAGTTAACACTTTGGAACCCTTGCCCCTGGTTTTGGAATTGGTTAGGGTATTGACTAGGGCTTGGGGTTAGCATTTGTCTTTATGGCTGAGGTTGTTGTTGTTGTTGGGGATGATTAAAATCCACAACATTTACTGAGGGTGAGAAATTGTTGCTCCTCTGATTGTTGTCATTGTTATTCCCATTGTTGTTGTTATTCATTGTACCTGTACCAGTGGGACTAACAACATTAGGATTTTTGGGTGGTCAGTTACACCATCGGTCGTGACTCCATGATTCTTGTTAAGGATCTTTGGTCCTTGATTGTTATTTGTATTGTTGGAGTAGCTGGGAGTGTTTTGAGAAGGGGTAACTAACTTCCCATTTTCTCTGTAGGTCTTACGACCACTGTCGATGGCCGTTTGGTCGATCCGAAGAGCACCCTCTAGCACCTCTTCATAGCTCCTTAGCAGGAACTTTTGAACCTCTTCCTCCTGTCTCTCTGTTGAGGGAGTGGAGGAACAAATCACAAAGTTCCATTTGGTCCATGTTTGGAGCACTTGTGGAAGAGTAGATAACATGTTGCCACCTCTGAATGAAGTGAGCTGTAGACTCCTTATGTTCTTGTTTGATATGAATAACTTCTCTGATTCCTATTCGTAAAAGCTTGTTCATATCAAAGGCTTTGATAAAATTTGACACTAGTTACTTGAACGAGTGTATCGAAGCCTCTGGTATCCTATAATACCAGTCGAGAGCAATACCTTCAAGTGTCTTAGGGAAAATCTTTGCAACGACTGCATCCCATGGGAGCAGCTCTCGAATGGTCATTGCATAAGCTTTGATGTGAGCATTTGGATCACCCTCCCCCTTGAACTTTGGGAGATCAGGCAAGGGTCTCGGGAGCATGACTGCCTGAATGGAGAAATCTAGGGGTTCTTTGAGATATTCAGAATAAGTCCCCATTGCATATGTTTCCACCATTGAAGACCCTTGTTGGGGAGGTGGGGGCTGCATTGGCTGCTGAAATGGGACAACATAAATATTTGGCGGGGCGTATGACATCCCTTGCATTTGTCCATATGGACCTGGGTAGGTGTACATGTCCCCCTATGGAGATTTGGAATACATGTGTATATATGGGGGTTGACTTCCTTGATATGGAGTTGAAGGCGTGAAGCCAGGGAACATCACATTTCTGGCTGGTATAGCATTTGAGAATGCACTTCCGGCTGGCACCTGTTGTAGATGACCATATGTGGCTTGAGGAGGCATACCCAAGGTACCCATCCCAGTTAACAAGTCTACATGGTTCGGAATATTCATGTAGACTGGCGGGTTCTGGGTAGTCGGTATTTTCCCATGGTTCTGTGGGTAAGAAGGAGTCCACACTTGCCCTGCGTATGAATTTTGTGTATTCTGGGAAAGCTCTAACTCCCTGACCTTATCAACCAAAGCTGAAATGACATCACTCGTTGATGGGGCGGTGCCCTGCTTAGACTCCTTTGGTTGAACCCTTAAAGGTTGTTGAGGAATATGGTGTCCCTCTATGAATTGTTCACGATGTTGCCACCCCTCATTAGTTGTATTGTCAATTGGTGGCGGGGTAGCATTATTGTTTTGAAGCAGGACACTACCTTGCCCTTGCAACCTATCAAAAGATTGGTTCATTTGTTGGAATTTCTGCTCACTCCTAGCATATCGTGCTAGATACTCCTCATCAAGATGGGGGAGTGGATCGGATTGCATGGTGATGGGCTGTCGAAACAATACCCAAGGAGATGAACTAGTTTCTCCAGTAAATGTCATGTTATTTGAACTTGATTGTTCAAGGGGGTAAGTCTAAGTGATCTGATCCAGTTCTTCGATGCGCACAGAAGAACCAACATTGGTTCCCTGAAGTAGAGGATTTTGAGTGGATGAGCGGTTGTCTGCCCACGTTGAAAGTGAAGGTGACTGTTGTGGTATGTTTGAATGGTGTTGGTACAAGTCAAAACCCAGGATGGGTCGACCGTACTCGTCATATCCTGACATATTTGGGGGGTATAAGAATACCCATAGAATAAAGGATGGACAATTGTGGAAATGTTTAGAGACTAGCCCTTCACGTTGGGTTCACTAATTTGTACAACAAAAAATCAACACGTGACCTTCTACGCACCCGATCTCCCGAGGTCATGCCGAGATAGCCAATGTGGAATTTTAAATGGGAGTGAAAGTGATGGAGATGACCAAGATAATTGGGAAACCTTATGTCTTTGACACGTAATAACAGAATCTACAAATCTAAGGAAAATAATTCTCTCCTAACCTGAAGGGGAATGTTAGGGTCTGATATGATAGCTACTCGGAGACTCCAATCGATGTCTAGATCAGCTGAGATTCTATTGGTGGGTTGTGGAATACGTGGAAAGTATCTTGCATATGCCTCGTATGGGTTTCTAAACAAGGTCATGGAAATTGAGACAAGAGATGTAGCGGAACTTCAGGAACTAAGGGCGATTCTCTGGTCTCATCCAAAAAGTCTTAGCCTAATCGGCTGTTATGTTTAACAATGAAATCTATGTAATGATATCAGGTGGAAGTGGTGAAGATTGAATACCTGCATGCATAGGCTAGTGTAGATATCTAACTGACTAGTAGGTCCGTTGGGTTACAAGACATGTGGGTCACAACTAAAGACTCGTTGAGGCCGAGGCCCTAGAATGGTCATACATGCAGTCAAATCCTATTCCCAGGAGCAATCCAAAAGTTGTAGGCCTTATTAGTAGCTATGTTTAAAGTCTCTAACTGTCTTATTTTCTATGTGTATGTGGAAGGTGTGCGTAATATTGTTAAGCGCAGACTTGTGTCAATGTCAGTTACTAACTCTAGCCCATTGGGTTGTGGGACCAGAGGATCACAACCGTAGGTCTTTTCCTATTGTGGACCATTGATGGTCATATAAAGTGAATTTGATTCGTTTTCAGTGAATAAACTATCTATCAAATGAAATATAAACTATATTTTTTGTGTTTTCTCAATATATAAGAACAAAACAATAAACAAGCTAATCTATGGAAATAAATACTTTTGTGCTTTTCTAACTTTTCAGACAATGCATCTAATCTAACCAATAATTTAAAGAAAATGAATAGATGGTTGGATGTAGCTAGCTATCTGTGTAGATGTGTGAATCTAAATCTAATATCTACTCTAATTCAAATAAAATCTCTCCAACTCTACCTCAAAAGTGAAGAATAAATCATGACTCTAACAAAGCTGTCATTCACCCACTATTTCCTTGGCAATATTGAAGAGAAAACTTCCTATTGACTTGATCTACTTATAACTATCTGATTAATTGAAATGAATTGTTTCTCTACTCTATTTGATATGTAATTTGACAAAGCAAAGCAAACAAATACACAACTCCAACCTAGAAGAGCAAGAGCTTTGGAAAATTTGGAAGTATGAGTATTTTTCCCCTCAGTTCTTTCCTTTCTTTCTCTGAGCATTCATGTGAGTCCAAGGATGGGAATGCAAAGAACAACAACAAGAGGATGGTGCTTGAGTGATGGCAGCTTGGAAGCAATTTGGGTGTAATGCAGGTAGAAGAAAGATAGCACAAGAGATCTGAAATTGGCTATGAAATTCCTAGCGAGATTATTTTAGCACAACAATGCAAGATACACAAAATTCTTAGGCCTTTTTCTTGAATACAAGCATGGAATATATAGGAATGGAGGATATAAGGTTACTTCATGCACAAGGAATTGAAGATGCAGTTCCACTCATTAAATCGATCAAGACCGCTGCTCTGCTTGGGTGGCAGTTTGCAAACCGCCACCCAGGAAGGGCGGTGGTTTTGACACTTAAGGCCAAAGCAAGCACAGAATGAAGGGGAAAACTAGAAAAATGCAAGGAGAAGCTATGTAAGGATATTTAGGCTACAAATATATACTGCAAGTGGGATTTGGAGCTCAAACACCTTCTTGAAAGGATTTTGAATCATCAATGGGGAGTTTTGTAACTATTTTCCCTAAAATGTAGCACATGCAATTTTGGGTGCATATAGTTACCATCCCTCTAATCAATTTCACACCACTTATGAGATTTTGAAGCATGTTTCTCCTTCTCCAAAATTGGATTTGGCTCATATCATCTATAATTAAGATTAATCCATTAATCCCCTTCTAGATCCTAGACCTCATCATCTTTTGATCCATCATAAATGAATTTTATTCGTCACTTTCCCTCATAACCTAAATTAGGAGACCCTCTTGTGGATTCTTGAATTATTGACCTGGTTAATGATCTTACCTCTCCCACTCTTTCTGACCATTAGGATGATAATGAATCTTACTACATCACTTATTGTTTCAACATCTGAGATAGTGACCATGAACAAATTCCTTCTCTTCCATAAATTATTGATCCTACTCATGAAATTGAAGCTATAGAATCTAGTGGTGATGAAATTAATTCTAGCTTAGCTAATGATGATGTTCATTCAATACACATTTTAATTGATGATGCCTCTTAATCTACTAATATTGACATAGAATCAAATAATAGTGAATGTAAAAGAGATGAAATTAATTGTGATACCTCTTTGCATCTTGTACATACTATGAATGACTCTACTTGTGCCTATACTCTTCCTCTTGAGTTAAAAAGAAGTCACATTAATTGTTATTACTCTATCCCTCTTTCACATGCTTTGAATTATTATACTCGTGTCTCTACTCCTCTCCATGAATGTAAAAATAATGATTCTATTTCTATTTATTCTTTACCATTGCTAAATGATAATGTGAATAATGATAACATCATTTCTATTTTTCTTAGAAAATGTGAAGATATGTATTCTCTTCTTATTACATGTGATGAGAAACATATTATTTCTTATCCTAGTATGGATACTTTGGTTGTAAATAATGGTTTTATTTATTTAAAGCATCAATATGAGACCAAAACTAAAGAATACCATGTTATACCCAATGTGACTTTAAATGACATGTCATCCCATATTGTTTTTAATTGAAATAATGTTCCTATAACTACTATTAATGGTAAAGTACAACCCTTGCAAGATCCCATAGATATTTATGCCATACATCCTCAGGAGGTTCACTCTCTTATGCATGTGGTAGGTGCTTAACTTTAGAGAGTGAACCTCCTCAATTTAATTTAATAGAGGTTAATTATATTATCATATAATAATGATCAGCCTCCTCATACACTTAAACATGAATATTTTCCCCCATTTTAAACATCCATCTTATTAATGGACATGTCAAAAATGATTTCTATGCATTGGATAAGAAAATTTAGTTATGCAAAGAAAAAAGAATCATCACTTTTGATACAGGAAATTTAGATAAATCTTATTCTCCTCCTCTATAACATATCCTTGTAGAAAGTGTGACTCTCGATGACCATTAATCCATTGATATGTCAGCTCGATAATCTTATACAAATTATATCCCTCGTGATGGTGTTATTATTACGTAAAAAACCTATGGAAGTTAAATACATATGGATTGCAAAAGACTAGAGGTTCGTATCACAATTTTCACTTGTTAGTCATATACCTTCTTTGGTACCATCCTTAGAAATTCCTATACAACCAACTAAATATTCACACATAATTATCCTTAGTTCATTTTTTAATCTAAATTGATTAGTCATGTTTTGTTCACTTAGTCTCCTCATTACACTATGATGTCTTAGTCCATCACATGAATCACTTATCATCTAGACCTCTACTTTTTGCTACCCACCACCAATTACTTAGTAGCATATGATAATCATCCTTCTTTATTTATTTATAATAGGTTTATTTTACATTTATACTCTTAGGAACTTATGTTGGGATCAAACACCCAATGACTATATTACAAATGTAATTTTTCTAAGTTATATCTATACTAGATTTTTGGTGACCAAATATGCCTTCTACTTTGCATTCTATCTCTAGTAGATCTCATCCTCCTAGGTTTCCTCATAGGTCTTATAACATTTGTTATCTATAGTGGATATTTATCTTCTCATCATTCTCATAGGTATTTTATGGAGAAAACTACTTCTTGTGGATATATTCCACTTGGTTCTCCTCTCAGGACTTTTATGGCACGTATTATCACTTCTACCCCACTAGCACATTAACATCATCATTTAACATTGTCCATGCCAATGCATTCCTTTTCTTTATAATATTATTAACCTCCTCATGAGGATATTATTGGATAAATCTTGTACTACTATTTTCCCTATACATAGATAAATTCAAAAATACAAATCTAGGACCTATACATATAGCTTTTCATGGTTAGTACTTTACATTACATATGTTGTTTTTCACCATGGTTTGATAGAGAGAATATATTTTCTATATACTCTTTACAAAAATGCATTCACAAGGTATATTGAGCTTTATACAAGATGAAACAAAACATTACATGATGATAGGTGTCATCCTAGCCCTTCCCAGATAATAACATCATCAGGGGACATATCCTTTACTTTCTATATAGGTGTTATTTTTTTATTATATTTACTTTATAATTATTCATTATTCTTGACTTCATATAATGTGTACATGTTATCTTTTGAGATAATAGGAATAACACGTGTTTTTTGTAGTGCTAATATATATTATTTTATGTGTTTCTTTATTACTTGTTATGCTTTTTTTATCATTGTTTAACATCACTATTTGGTATATAAGATTAATACTAATTTTACATTTTTTGTTTCTCTTGTATGTGCCCTAAGTTCCTTAATTTTCTTATAACACCATGGGTGTCCCATCTATATGGCTCTATGAATTTCTTACATGACATTTCTTCTTTTATATATGGCATAAGTCCTTTTACTTTCTTCTGATAATGTGGGTGTCCCATGTTTTCATCTTTATGCCTTGATGTGACTCTTCGTTTACATAACATTATTTCTATTTGAATATTTTTATATCTCTATAATTGTTCTATTACACAAGAGTTATTTCTACTACTATTATTATTACTATTATTTCTTATCTCTTTGTGTTCCATGGTTTCCACCATGTGCAAGCCCCTTTCAGGTATAGGTTCTCAAAGGAAACAACCACTACATCCTTCCACATATTCCTATGTAGATGATCATACTTTTTTGACATGGATACACCTCTTTTATTTTGATCTTCACACTCAAATTATTTATTACATGCAACTCAAAATAGGGAGCATTCATTGGGGTATATTCTACATCTACAGATATATTTATAGGTTTAAGTATATGTTTTTATAGGGTACAAATCCTCAAAAAGATCTCTACACATAAAATTTCATAAAATAGTACAAAGGCTCAAAACATATAGTACATTCAGGACCATATGGACATTCTTGAACCTTCCATACATTTTTGTCTTGGTGGTAGTTATACTGGATTATATATATCTTTTTATATTTCTACTTATGGATATATTTTTTTGGCATAATTTCATACTTAGTTGACACATTTCATAGAAGTTTACAAGGGTCTTGAATACTTCACTCCTCTAATTAAATACAAGTTAATATGATATTTTTGGGGCATGGGTCTCCTTCTCGGTCATCATATCAACATACTAAACACTCCTGCTCATATTTTAAGCACAAAAAAATGGCATAGGGGCACCCATTATCTTTTTAAATTTATTTCTATATATGAAACATTGGGTCTAGATTTGTCTACAATGGTGTGGTGTGTAGGGTTATAGATTTCATCAAAGTGATTATTGTTCAAATACAAAAACATCAAGAGGGGAGGGGTGAATAAGTTCTACTTCAAAATTTTGCAAACCAATCAATTTGATTCACTTTTTCATGAAGAAACAACAACACCATTCATAAGCAGTCAATAAGAGAACGCATAGGAATACAAGATCTAATCTGGGAAACCCTTTAAGGGAGA
This sequence comes from Taxus chinensis, assembly GCA_019776745.2. NCBI lineage: Eukaryota > Viridiplantae > Streptophyta > Pinopsida > Cupressales > Taxaceae > Taxus > Taxus chinensis. Next base: position 36,667 of record JAHRHJ020000263.1, on the reverse strand, counting down.
AAAACCCTCTAAAAAAATGCACTAATATGGATAATTTATCGAATGAGAGATTAAAAATATTTCGAACTTGTTGAGCACCTACTCAATTGGAAGCACCAACTCCAAAATCTGATCAAGCACCTACTTGACACTTTTGCAAGCTACAACATGCACGGAAGAACCTACTCCCAAATTTTCTAAGCACCTACTTAGACTTGAAATTTTTTTATCACTCTTACTTGATCTAGTTTCTTATTTAATAAATTTTGATCACTAAATTATCTCAACATTCTCATGCTCACTTCTTCATGCACCTTCACCTAATTGCACTAGTCTCCATACATTATCGGCTCTCTATCTTCAACAACCTATTTTCATGTACAATAAGTTGTTTATATATTCAAGGGAGACATGATCAAAAAAAATTTTGCACTTAAAATTACATAACCTATCACCTACTCATACAAGAATGACAAGAATGACTTGTCAACATGCAATCATTATATCTAAAATAACATGTCAGTTTCATGTACAGTTCTTACAAGGCTTTTCAAGATGCTTATGATAACAATGATGATAAAATAAAGGCTTTGAACCCCCTGACCTTTTGAATTCACCTGTAAACCTTACAAAATGACCTTTGCAGACCTTATTTGTAACAATTAACCTTGTTTTATCTTCTTCTTTGATGATTATACTTGTCTTGTATCACATGAATAACTCAATGAAAAGTGTTACTCTCATGCAAAAACGTTATAAGAACCTTATTATTTCTCTATAACTCCTTTACAAGATTCATTTCTTTCCATTTTATTTATAAGACATCATTTGAACTCATATGAAACACTAGGTGCAAGTGCTTGTAAACATAGCCTTGAACTTTGATGTATGAGGAGTCTTATGAGCTCATATTTTACCATGCATTTAAGATAAATACACCTTCAAGGGATCTACATAATCACCATGGGATCTTAGATCAAATGGAAATATCTTGAAGTATTATTTTTTACTCTTATTCACACCTCTATAGACACAGTCATGGAGGACTTATACACTAGTTAGAGAAGTTCTTGATCAAACACAAAGTATGGGGCATCAAAAAAAATTCAGAGCTTGGACAGAGTAGTGTGTGATCTCTAGATCACATTCTATTGCAAGTAGTGTCACTATCATCCCCATTTTATTCATGAAGCAAAAACTTGAGCAATGAACCTGACATATTTGTATGCATAGAAAGTCAGTCTTCAAGATTGAGCATGTTCACCTACATATCTAGCTTTTCATGACTTCTAGGTAATATTTCAAGAAATTTTTAGATATTTTGAAGCTCACTAGGTACATATCTTTCTTCATCTCATGCCGTAGAGATCAAACATGCTTATTTTTCAAGAACACCTCAAATTGATTATTAAGCTACAAAAACTAGTCTTTCTTCACTTTGCATCTAACATATCAGGACTCACTTTCATGGAAAACTATTACATATAAAATAAAAAGGAACCTATACTCCATCAAAAAGGAACCTTTGGGTCCCCCTTGTAGGTGAGGAGTTGAAAGGAAGTATTTTTAGTGATCTTTCAATGGAAGAAATGACGAATAACAATTTGTCCCCTCTCAAATTGATGGAAGAAAAGAAAGAAGAAATTACACTAGGAAACAAAGGAAATCCCAGGGAAAAAAACCCCTCAGGAAAAAGAAAGGCGGACTAAAAAGGAAAAAAGGGGGAGAGTTATTTATCCTCTCCTAAATCTTAGGAGTTTGAGAATCCTATAAATGTGGAAGTGGCCACTAGAAAACATGGTAGGCCTAGCAAATTTGAATCAAGGAAAAAAAATACCCAAAAGGAAATAGATTCAGGGAAACAGATGTGCCTAGACCAAAAGGTATTTAAGAAAAAAAAACCTAATATGTGGAAATGAATTGCATCTCATGGAATGGTAGAGGGATAAATAACCTAGTGAAATGGAGGATTCTAAAAGATATGATTGAAAGACAGAAAATAGATGTGTTAGCTATACAAGAGACTAAAATGAAAGAAGATCTTTTTTAAAGCCCATGCAAGTCTTTTTGGAATAATTCTAAAGATTTTTGCTGTTAGTTCGAAAGGTGCCTCTGGAGGCTTAGCAGTGATGTGGAATCTAGCATGATATGAAGTAACTCTCCTGGTCAAAAGAGATAATCATATGGCAGTGATGATGAGGGATATGGAAAACAAAAATATTTGGGTCCTATATAATATTTATGCTCCCACCCTTCATAAGGAAAGGAAAATTCTTTGGAATCACCTGATGTCATTTAATCGTTCCATCAAAGGATCTAGATGGATTGTATTATGGGATATCAATACCCCTCGGACCCCAAGGGAAAAAAAAAGGTAGATCTAAGGAGTTTACAGTAGGCATGGAGGACTTCAATGACTTTATTGCTTCTTAACAGCTCCATGATATTGATCTTAAAGGAAGCAGTTTTACTTGGTCTAATAGAAGAATTGGATCCCATCATATCCAAGTAAGATTAGATAGGGTTCTTGTCTCAGAGGAGTGGTTAACCCAGGATATCTCTCTCTTTTCTCTCCCCCGGATAGGATCATATCATAATCCTATTCTCTTACAAATCAAGAATCCATCTAGAAGAAGAATGCCTTTCTGTTTTGAGAAGATGTGGCTCCAGAATGAAGACTTGTATGACCTCATTAAGGAATGGTGGAAACTGAAGGTTAAAGGAACAACTATGTATAGACTCTCTAAAAAACTCCAGTATGTCAAAGGCCAACTCAAAGACTGGAATAAAAAAAGTTTTGGAAATATCTTTCAGAAGAAAGTGAATATCCAAGCTGGACTGCAGAACTTTCAAAGTCACGCAGAGAGTAAGAAATTTGAGATGGATGTTGAGGATTATGAAAAGGAAAGGTCCCTTCAAGCGGAATACCATAACATTCTGAGCAAAGAGGAAATCTTCTGGAGGCAAAAATATTGAATTACCTAGCTCAAGGCAGGGGATAAAAACACAAGATTCTTTCACTTGTCTACCTTAAACATAGAGGGTTCAATAGAATAAATAAAATTAGAAATAAAGAGGGTGTTATGGTTGAATAAAAAGAAGAAATATCTAAAGAGGCTATCTCCTTATTCCATAACCTACTGACTAATAATAGTATGCCAAATTTGAGTAAGGAGCAAGAATTTTTAAAGTGCATTCCTCCACTGGTTTCTGAGGAAGATAATATGATGCTCTCAGCGATCCCATCAATGGAGGAAGTGGAATTCACAGTCAAACATCTTAACCCTGACAAGGCTCCTGGACCGAATGGCTTCCAAGCCTTTTTCTTTCAGCACTTTTGGGATATTATTAAAAAAGATGTTTTTGAGGGGGCGAAGGAATTTTTCAGGTAGAGAGTTATGCTGAAAGACATGAACTGCACCTTTCTTTCTTTGATTCTAAAATGTGGTAATGCTATGGAATTAAAATATTTCAGACCTATAAGTCTCTGCAATACATCCTATAAAATCTGCACCAAAATCTTAGCTCTTCGCTTGTAGTTGTTACTCCCCTCTATCATTTCTGATCAACAAGGGGGTTTTGTCATTGGTCACTAGATTCAGGATGGAATTATTACAATCAAAGAGATAATCCATTTGGCTAAGCTCATAAAGAAGGCTTCTCTTTTTTTAAAACTGGACATGGCCAAAGCTTATGACAGGGTTTCATGGTGCTTTCTGGATAAAATCCTTGACAGGTCTGGTTTTGATGCTTCCTTTAGGAATCTAGTCAAGGCTTGTATTTCTAATGTCTGGTTCTCTATTCTCATCAATGGGTCTCCCTTTGGGTTTTTTCCTAGCTCTCAAGGCCTGAGGCAAGGGGATCCCATCTCCCCCTTCCTCTTTATTATTCTGGCAGAAGCTTTAAGTAGAAGATTAAATGTTGAAACTAAGAATGGGTCTCTTAAAGGGATCTCTCCGGAAAAGGAGATGGAAAATGTTTCGCATCAGAATTTTTTTGACGAAACCTTTCTGGTGGGGGAAGCTTCTATCCTTGAAGCAAGGAAAATAAAATCTCTCCTTGATGACTATATGGAAGTTTTAGGGCAAATGGTAAATTTCAGAAAGAGATTGCTCTTCTTCCTTAATACCATGGATAATCATTGTAAGAAGATAGAAAATATTTTGGGATGTGATTTTAAATCCTTCCCTACCTTTTATCTTGGTATCCCTCTTGGGGTTAAGAGACCGTCAAGTTTAGATTGGAACTTCCTAATTGAAATATTTGAAAGAAAACTTGTTGGTTGGAAAGCTAATGTCTTATCCCAGGCCAGAAAGATTACCCTGCTCATTAGTTCTCTTCAGAGTCTACCGGTGTATGCCATGTCCCTCTACCAACTTCCTGGTAGTGTTGGGGACAAACTAGAAAAAATTCAAAAATGCTTCTTATGGAGTGGCACTGAAAGAAAAAAGAGAATTCCCCTAGTGGCCTGGGATAGAGTTTGTAAACCTAAAAAGCTTGGGGGACTTGGTCTCAGAGACTAGGACAAAAATGAATAAATCCCTTCTTGCAAAAATTGGATGGAGGTTAACTAAGGAAAATGGAGTCTGGACCAAAATTCTAAAGAAAAAATACTAGATGGATATTAATGACAAGAGATGGATTTTCAAACCGGCATCCTTCAATGGCTCATGCATATGGAAAGCTATTAAATGGGAAAAAGAAATTATGGCTAGGGGTAGTAGGTGGAAATTAGGAAATGAAAATGAGATAAGTTTCTGGAAAGATAAATGGGCTGGGAATTTTATTCTTAAAGATCAATTCCCCCAAATTTCTAGTTTTCTTGAAGATAAATATGGTGATAAAATCATTAACTATATGGTTGATGATGACAAATTTCAGACATGGAAAATGTTGGAACTGGAAATACAGGAATTCAATGCTCATTTGAGTAGGCTCAATGATTTCCTAAAAAATTATGTTTCTTCTAACAACAAGGACCAGGATAGAATAGTTTGGGACAAAGATCAAAGTGGTAATTTCTCTGTCAAATCTACTTATTCCCTATTTTTTGAGGAAGGGACTAGTGAAGAAGATTTAAATGTTGGTAAGATTTGGAATAAGAACATAACCCCAAAGGTTAATGTCTTCAGCTAGCTTTCAGTAATGAATAAAATTCTCACTGTTGATAATCTAGCTAAAAGAGGTTTCCAGATGGCCAATAGATGTGTTCTATGTGAAGTGAATATGGAAACTATAAATCATCTTCTCATGGAATGCCCCTTTTCCCATCTTATGCTTTCTTCTATTCTAGGTTGTTTCTCGGTCTTCTAGGTTATTCCTAATGAGATCAAGGATGCTTGGATTCAATGAAGCTACCCTTTCTTTAGTCGAGGACTTAAAAATCTCTTGGTTATGAGTTTGGGTCACCTATGGTGGGAATTGTGGAAAGAAAGAAATTGAAGGATTTTCAAGAACAAGAAACTTCCTATTAGGGTGACTATTAACAAAATCCTACAGGTTGTTAGAAACAACTTCTCTATACTGAGGAAAAATGAAATGGAAATCCTTAACAATGAACTTCCTTTCTTTAAGAATTGGAACCTTATAGGTGACCCTAAATCCAAAATAAGTAATCCTCATTCAAGGATTAAATGGAATCCTCCTAAGGATGGCTTCTTTAAACTCAATTTCGATGGTGTAGCGAAAGGTAATCCTGGGAAAGTTGGGGGTGGAGGTGTTCTTTGGGACTCCCAAGGTAGGTTTATTCTTGCATACTTCTTCGATCTTGGCCTCCAATCCAACAATGTTGTTGAGGTTGTTGCAATGTTCTGGGGGGTGAAGTTAGCTAAGGAGAAAGGATTAACACATCTTGAAGTGGAAGGGGACTCTCTTTATATCATTTCTTATTTGAAAGGAAATTCTCAACCCTCTATATCTATTGAGGACTTCATAAATAAAACTAAACTTCTTGCATCCACTTTTGAGGCCATTTCCTTTAATCATGTGTATCGTGAAGGAAAATCTCTCGTGGATTGCATGGCCAATTTGGGAGTGAATGCTAGGGGTCTAAAGGTGGTAGAGGATCCCATTGTGATGCATGCCAAATTTATTGAAATAATGAAAAGGGAGGGTTTAACTTTTAACACTTCTACAAATGAGGAGGCAAAATTTATTTAGACTCATGACAATCTTTCATGATTACTACACTCATGACAAATTTCTTTTCTTCTCCTCGAAGGGGCAGGTTGGACATCTTTTTTTTCTGGAAGTGTGAAGATAGGACTCAGGAAGTTATCATTTTATAGAACAGAAGGAAGAACAAATCCAGTAGCACGGGGGGAGACTTAGTTCACACTGAACCCTACAAGAGGCAGGAGATGTCTGTCGAGGTAGAAACTCTTTTTGAAAGGGCAGGCATACTACCCTTTTTCAATATTTTTTATGGCCACGATGAGAAGCTTAGTGAGGTAGTGGTGAAAACATGGAAGGAGGGCCATGTCCGAGTCAGCAATTTCTCCTTTACCATTTCTCCTAAGCTTATTTCCAAGGTCTCGGGTTTATCTCTGGAAGGCAGATGCATCTACAAGCCAAAGTCAGATTACAGTCTGGAGATTGAATGTTTCATGTAAGGTAAGGGTACACCTGTCTCTCTTCATAATGGATATGCTCGTGGAAATCTGCCCCACCCTTATGATGAAATTGCTCAGCTGTTTATGTCATACATCACCTTAGAAGGCAGGTATAAAGTGATTTATGGTTACCATTTTCCCATGTTGAACCATGTGCGTAACGCTAAGGCCTACAATTTCCCTTTCTTTCTGTACACCTCCTTGGTGAAATCTATTGGTATGGTGGAGAAAGGGACTTTCTCCCTTCCTCTACATCAGGGACTCATTAAATCCTTGCTTAGGATGAGTACTCCCCTTTTGGGGAAAAATGACAAATTTGGGGCCTCCATGTCACTGAAGGATCGGTGCCCAAGGAGGACAAATCTTAGTGAAGACCCACTTGGAAAACCTATGGCTAAGTGTACTAGATCCAATCTGAGTCATGGTGCTATAAAAAAACATTGCAGGGTTAAGGAGGATCCTAAAAAGGTGGAGGAAGTGGAGATTTTAGATTCGGGGGAAAACAACGATGGGAATCCGGACTTTTCAGGTTTTAGTTTGGACAAGGCCAGTGTAAATGGGGATAATAGAGATGAGGGGGAGAGCGAGAAAGCTCTGGATTTTTCTAATGATAAACACTCCAAGAATTTGGAGGATGCCATTGAGAGCTTTCATGCTCTGAAGACTACCTAATCTAAATTGTTCACTGCTCAAGATTCAGCTGTCAAGACTCACTCTTTCATGTGGGATTTCAAGCATTGTAGGCTTGATACCGACATTAACAGACAAAGGATTAGTATGGTCTCCATGGATTTGAAAGATTTAACTGATAAAGTGGAAAATATTTCCTCGTTGGTCCTTAGTGAACAGCTCAAGAATGCCAATGAGAGAAGCCTAGAAATGGCCAAGGACATGTTGAAGATGAAAGAAGTTGTGTTCTAGATTCGTGATGTCCATCTCCTCAACGTTAAGAGTACCATCCACCATATTAAGCTTTTAGCTGAGATGATCCACTCCATGGATCTTGCTAAGGAAAGGGGAAAAGAGGGTAAAGGCCCCAAAGTGGAGGTCCCTGAGCCAAACTACAAGGTTTGGAAAGCTATCATTGAATCCCTCGTCAAAGAATGGAATGGATGCATGAATTCAGTGGGGTACCTGATAAAAGAGTGACTGTGTATATGGGATATTGTCTGTTGTTGTTAGTTCTAAGTTTTTTTGTTGTTAGACTCTTGGTTATGCTACTGTTAGATAGTTTATTTGTTGTTTGGCTTCTTTCTTTTATGTTGGTATTTCCTTGTTGTTGGTCTTGTGTTATTTTGGTTTTGTGGTAGGGCTTCAATGGTTTATCCCTTGGCCTTTTGTAAGGAACTGGTAATATTATGTATGGGGTAGGGTAAACATTCCATTTCAAAAAGACTCTCTCATACTCAATTGACTGGTTTCTGGCATGTTTAGCCCTTAACAATAGGTGACATAAATTAATAATTTTCACTCAAATTTTGCATTGAACACACCTGGATATTTTTATGGAAATCAAGACTTACCATACATTCTTCCACATCAAGATTTCTATCTGAAACTCTGCCATTCTTGACTTTACTACAAAATTTTCTTTAAAATAGGGGTAAAATTATACCGTACAATCACAATTTAAGTGCAAAAATGCCACTAACTTAAAACAAAATGAATACTCCACATATGTTAGTGTTCACATTAGATTTCACAGGTGATTTCATGAGCAAAAAAATCATTTATTCTCCATCACTACAGTGTTATGGTTTTATGAGGGTTTGGAGCACCTTACCTTGTTAAGGATCGTTCATAAAGCTTAAGTCATCAATTAAAATCATTCTACTTACAAATTGGGCTATAATCCATGCTAAAATAATGGTAAAATTCTTAGGACACCATGCACAAGTTTAATTTACCTTTGATATCTTTAAAGTTGACCCTCGAGCTTAGAGAGAGAATTCTAGGAGCTCAATAGAGAAAAAAACCTCCTAACTTGACAAATATTCTTTGCTTTTACATAAAACTTGGTCTATAGCACTAAAGAAACTCCCTCCACACATCCCAAGTCTTGTTTCTTCTTAAATAGTTTTTTTCATTCAATACTAACACCATTTGCACCTGCTAATATTACTTGTTCTTAAGGAGAATCATGAGAATGACCTCAAACATGCCTCCAAAGGTTAATATATGACCTGTAGCATCATCTAAAGACTCTATAAAAGGTCCCTACACACATCTCATGCTTTCATTTTCTTGTTATAGCTTGATTTTATTTATACATCCATCAAAAATTACACATGGTTCTTGAACAAGGCCTAATTGATCTAGTTTACACCATAACTCATCATGTATGTCATGGTTTTCATTAAATAAATACTTTTTCATCCTTGAAAAAACTTATGAGACATGTAGTACATCTTTTGAAACCACACTAGGCAACTCTATGCACTAAGATGTTTGTTAAGACACCAACCATGTATTAGTACCTTGTGTACACCCCATGACTTCTTGAGAAACGACACCAATACTCTCTAATCATGTTGTTTGAGGTTTGAAGAAGAGACACTACTAATCAACCTTCATGCCCCTGAAGAGTTGAAACCTCATCACTCACTCTTTTCCATCAATGTACCATGTCACTAATGACAACACCACCAAGATAGGGTTCAACAATTTCCCCCTTTGTTATTGATTGCAACAAACACCAAAAAATTTTATGGAAAGAATTCATACCAACACCTTCCAAGAAATCTTTCCTTTTTTCTGAAGAAATTCTACCCCTTTGAAATCTATGAAAAATATTCATTCAGTAGAGGGCATGCAATCAAATATCAACAAGAAATAAACTTACCTTTATAATATCCCCCTTGGATTATGATTGATATCTTGTCATTTATGGATTGAAAAGATGCATGGAATTCTTCACCAATCATCCTCAATGCTCTCCCTAAACATATTCTCTTCAGATTTATTATTTTCACTCTTTACACATGTCTTCCTTTGACCTTCTCAACTTGTACCTTGAGCTAGTGAACTATCTCCATGGTTTTGGCACTTCTTGGGCTTCCTTAGAGCATATGTGGAACCTGAGATACTCCCCCTTGATGAATTGAAAAATTTAGTGATTTATTGAGGTAGGGATTACCCCCATTTTTTACCTTAAATTCTTAAAGGCTACTTTTGGTAGAGGTTTTGTCATGATATATTATACCTCCTCCTTGGTTGATACATGTTCAATCTTGATCCTTTTATTACTCAATTTTCCCTCAAAAAATGGTACTTGATTGGTATATGCTTTGTATTAGAATGAAATATTGTATTTTTTGACACACTTATAGCAATTGTGCTATAACAGTACAACTGAATAGGACTATCATTTTCAATCTTGTAATCTTCTATATTTTTCTTCATCCACATTAATTGAGCACAACATAAGGATGTTGCTACATAATCATCTTCACACGTGGATATGGATACAAGATACTTCTTCTTAATTAGCTAAGAAACAAGTCACTTACCTATAAATAAATATTCATAACTTTTTATCTTCCTGTCATCAATGATACCTACCCAATCTACATTTGAGAAGGATTTTAACCTAAACTCATCACCTTTTGGATACCACATCCCATATTATATGGTCCCCATGAGATATCTAAAGTTTCTCTTGATAGGTTGAAGGTGTTTTTCTCTTGTATATTCTTGAAATATTCCAACTAGACCAACTACTTGCCTGATATCAAGCCTTGATATAATTGAGTACAATAGGTTGTCTATCATGGATTTGTATGTAGTTTGATTTACTCTTTGTTATTTTTCCTCCTTGCTGAGTTTGCATTCTACAACCATTGGTTTAATAATTGGTTTAGAATTATCCATTTGAAATCTCTTAATCATCTCCTTGATGTACATGGTTTGAAATATGAAGATATCTTCTTTAGATTGACTAATTTGCAGTCCTAGGAAGAATGAAAACTCTCCAAGCATTGAAATTTCAAAATCCTTCTTCATGACCTCTGAAAATTCATGTGTCATGGTCTCACAATCTCCTCCAAATATTATGTCATCAACATAGACAACAACTAGTAATAGGTGACCTTCTTCTTTTATGTAAAGATTGTTATCATCTACTCCTTTCCTAAAGCCTTGATCAACCAAGTATTTATCCAATCTATTGTACCAAGTTTTAGGGATTTATTGAGAACATATAATTCTTTCTTCAACCTAAAAACAAATTCATTTTCCTCTGTGAGAGAAAATCCATCAGGTTGTTCAATGTAGACTTCTTCATTTAGGTTCCCATTCAATAATGTTGACTTCACATCCACTTGGTATACTTTGAATCCTCTGTATGATGCATATGCCAAGAAAAGTATAATGGTATCCATTCTATATGCATGAGAAAATGTTTCATAAAATCCAGTCCTTCAACTTGAGTATACCCTTTATAAACTAGTATTGCCTTATTCCTTGTGACTTCACCTTTTTCATTGAGATTGTTTCTAAATACCCACTTGGTTCTAATGATATTTTTGTTCTTGGGCCTAGGAACAAGGTCCCGAGTCTCATTTTTATCTATTTGGTCCAATTATTCATTCATTAAATCAATGCAATTTTGGTATTTTCTAGCTTCCACAACATTATTTGGTTCAATCTTGGATAGAGGGGAAATGTTTTCTTTATCTTGAATACTCTTCAACCTTCTTCTTATTTATATGTCTACTTCCTTGTTACCTATGATCTGATTTAGAGGACTATCTCTCTTAAGATGTCTTGAGGTAGATTTTGTGTCTAGTCTTTCTTCATATTCATCCTCTTCTTCTTGAATACCCTCTGTAACTTCATCATCATCCCAATTTTATATGATTTTGGTGTTGAGTTGTGGAGCTCAATTACTTCAGATCAGCATGAAATATGAAACTTTTTGGAGAACACAGTAACCTTCATCGGTTAGGAGGGACCGACATTGGCCACTTATGACCAACATCAGTTAGGGATAACTAGCATCGGTTACCTGTGTGGGAGTGTTTTATTTAACTCTCAGGAATTATATCTATTTTTAGCATTAAATAAGATCTATTAATTGTGGTTACATGGCTAAGTGCCCTAAGTTTATATGCGCCTATATAAGTATGAAAGATAGGGTTTGGAAGTAAGAATTAAGAAGAACTTGCAAAAGTTGATGATTATTGTGAGTGAGAGAATTCTTGGAGAAGAAGAAAAAGCTTGAGGGAAAGAAAGTACTATACATATGAGAGGTGTGGAAGATTGTAAATCTTCAATTATATATCTTGTCAAATCTTTGGATAATATATTGGCTTGTTTCTTTATGGACATAGCCCACATTGGATGAACCACGTTAAATCTAGTGTTGATTTATATCTCTTGTTCTATATATTTATTTTGGTAGAATATTTGATTTTATTTGCATGTATGCTTAGATATGATATATTATCTGTACAAATGGTGTGCTAACCCCAACAACTAGTATCAAAGATTTGTTTCAGGTTTTTTTGTGTTGACATATTTACTCATGGAGGGTTTTCTGATTGAGTGGGAGCTACAAAATGGAAGAAGAAAATAAATACAAGGTAGAGAAGTTTAATGACCAAAATTATCAATTATGGAAGATGTAAATTGAGGATTATTTGTATAAAAAAGATTTGTATTTACCGTTGGATGATAATTCTAGAACTATGAAGATGACTGATGAAGAATGAAATATTATTGAGAGAAAGACTTTGATATCTATAAGATTGAGCCTGGGAGCATCCGTGGCTTCCAATATTACAGAAATGACTTCTACAGTAGGGTTAATGAAATCTCTTGCCAATTTATATGAAAAAATTAGTGCTTAAAATAAAGTTTATTTGATGAAGAAACTATTTATTTCTAAGATGCATGAAGGTGGATCTCCATCTAGTCATTTAAATGATTTCAGATCTATTATAAATCAGTTAAAATCGGTTGATATATCATTTGATGATGAAGTCAAAGAACTTCTATTTTTATGTTCTTTGCCTGATAGTTGGGATAACTTGGTGATGGTTGTTAGTAATACAACATATGTTAATAATATTTTAAATTTTAATGATGTGTTTAGTATAATATTGAATGAAGAGATTCACATGAAGAGTACAAAGGAATCGTCATCTGGGAATGCTTTGAATGTAGAAAGCAGGGGAAGGCAAAAGGAGAGATCCAAGAGTAAGAGTAATGGGAAATCAAAGTCAAGGGATAACAGATCTAAATCGAGAGGAAAAGGAATTACTTGTTGGAAATGTGGAAAGAAAGGAAATGTAAAGAAATATAGTTGGTTAAAGGATAAAGATAAATAACAACCAGACAAAGGTAAAGAAGAAACTATTGCTACATCAGAGGTAATGCAAAATGATCTTATTCTTTCTTTAGATAATATAATTGAATCATGTATTTTAGATTCAAGAGCTTCTTTCCATGCAACCCCTAATAAGGTTTATTTATGAAGTTATGTCCAGGGAAATTTTTGGCATGTTTATTTGGGTGATGATGAACCTTGTAGTATTATTAGTAAAGGGGAAGTTCATATCAAATTGTAGAATGGAAATAGATGGGTATTGAAAGATGTGAGGCACGTGCCAAGCCTCAAGAGGAATATTATTTCTAGAGGGAAACTAGGTGAAGTTGGTTGCATGGTTACATTCATGGAAGACTCTTGGAAAGTCACCAAGGGTGATTTTGTTGTGGCAAGAGGTAAGAAGGTAGGAACATTATATTGATCTACCTATGTTACTGATTCCTTTTCTGCATTATCTACTTCAGATTCAGATGCATGCATGTGGCATAATCAGTTGGGTCATATGAGTCAAAAAGGAATGCAAATCTTAAGGGCTAAGGGTAAGTTATTAGACTTTAAAAATTTAGATATTGATTTATGTGAGCATTGTATCTTTGGAAAGCAAAAGAGAGTGATATTTTTCATAGTTGGGGTAACTAATAAGGAGTAAAAATTGGAGCTTGTGAACTCAGATGTTTGGGGACCAACTTAGGTAGCTTCTCATGGAGGATCCAATATTATGTTACTTTCATTGATGATGCTACAAAAAAGGTATGGTTTTTATTGTATTAAACGTAAATATAATGTGTTGAGACTTTTAAAAGATGGAAATCCCTTGTTGAGAATGAATAAATTCATAGTTAAAGTGCCTTAGATCTGACAATGGTGGTGAATACTGTAGTAAGGATTTTAATGATTATTGTTTGGTGAATTTAATACGAAGAGAAAGGATGGTTCCAAGAACACCACAAGAGAATGGTTTTGCAAAAAGAATGAACATGACAATCATGGAATGTGCTAGAAGTATGAGGAAACATTTTGGATTGCCCTTGCATTTTTGGGCAGAAGCAGTTGATACAGTGGTTTATTTGATTAACTGTGGGCCTTGAAGTTCACTAGATGGAGGAATACTAGAGCAATCTTGGACTGGAAAAGAGGTATATATTTCTTTTCTTAAGTTTTTTGATTTAGAAGCTTTTGTGCATATTGATAAGGAAAATAGGAAAAAATTGGATACAAAATCCAAGAGATGCACTTTCATTGGTTATGGATCTGGTGATTTTGGATTCTGTTTTTACTATTTAGAGAATTCTAAAATTATTAGGAGTCATGATATTGAATGGAATGAAAAAAGAATGTACAGGGATCAAATTTTGGTACCCAAGGAAGAACCGGTTGAGAAGTTTGTGAATGAAAATGAACTCTCAGATTTAAAAGTAATACCGATAGGGTTACATAGTAACCAGTGTCGGTTGACCCCTGAACGACATCGGTCAACTGAACTGGTATCAGTTACATAAGATCCAAACCAGCATCAGTTAGCAGAACTAACATCGGTTACAGGTGACCAGTGTCGGTCACTATCATATTTGGATACAAATGTCCAGGAGGTCTAGATTGAGCCTCCAGTACCCCAAACTCCTGTGAGAAGGTCACAAGGGTAAGTAAACCTCTAGAAATATTTACACCTTCTCTATTTTATTTATTATTGACTGATAATGGTGAACCATAAATTTTTGAATAAGCAATGCAGGATAAGACTCATGTCTAGTGGAAGCATGGCATGGATGAGGAGATGGACTCCTTGGAAAAGAACCAGACTTGGGATTTGGTTAAGTTGCTAGTAGGTAAGAGGACATTGCAGAACAAGTGGGTTTACATGATCAAGGAAGAAGAGGGTGGACATGAAAGGTAAAAGGCAAGGCTTGTAATAAAGGGATTTGCACAGAAAGTAGGTATTGACTTTAGTGAAATATTTTCTCCTATAGTAAAGATGACTTCTATTCGTATTGTATTGAGTTTAGTTGCAGTAGAATATTTTCATTTAGAGCAACTAGATGTCAAGACGGATTTCCTTCATGGTGATTTGGATGAAGAAATTTATATGCAACAACCACTTGTGTATGAAGTCAAGGGTAAGGATAAATTAGTGTGCAGGTTGAAAAAGAGCCTATATGGGCTCAAGAAAGCTCCAAGGCAATGGTACATGAGGTTTGATAGTTTTATGCATGAGCATGGTTACTTGAGATGTGAATCTGACCATTGTGTTTATTTCAAGAAGCTTGAAAATGGGAGATATATTATTTTGTTATTATATGTGGATGATATGATTATTGTAGAATCTAGTATGCAGGACATTGGTGAGCTTAAGGGAAAGCTAGCTCACACATTTTCTATGAAGGATTTAGGAGATTCAAAAATAATTCTTGGCATGCAAATACATAGAGACATGAAAAACAAGAAATAGTATTTGTCTCAGGAGGATTATATCTATAGGGTGTTAGAAAGGTTCAAGATGCAAAATGTAAAACCTGTTAGTACACCTATGGCTGAAAACTTCAAATTGAGCAAAGTTCAGTGTCCTTCATCACATGAGGATATTGAATACATTACATGAGTTCCATATGATTCATCAATTGGGAGTCTCATGTATGTTATGATTTGTACCAGACCAGATATTTCACTGTCGATGGGAGTTGTGAGTAGATATATGGCCAATCTAGGTAAAGAGCATTGGAAAACAGTCTAATGGATACTCAAGTATTTGAAATGGACATCTAGTATGCAATTATGTTATGGAGGTTCAGATATTTTATTATGTGGCTATGTTGATTTGGATATGGCTAGAGATATGGATGGTAGGAGGAGCACTACCAGATATATTTTCATAGTAGGTGGGATGGTAGTTAGATGGATTTCAAGATTGCAGAAGGTTGTGGATTTGTCTACTACAGAGGTAGAGTATGTTGCAGCTACAGAGGCTAGCAAGGAGATGATATGGATGAGTAGGTTCATGGAAGAGTTGGGAAAGGAGAAAGATGATTAAAATATTCAGTGACAGTCATAGTGCAATTCATTTGGAAAATAACTTAGCGTTTCATTTAAGAATGAACTAAATTCATTTGAGGTATCACTTCATACAAAAAGTATTGGGGGATGGGAATTTGAATCTAGAAAAGATTCATATGAGAGAAAATCCTGTAGATATGCTATTGAAGCCATTAACAAAGGAGAAGTTGGAGCTACACTCCACTTTTATTAGTCTTCAAGTGTGAGACTTGAAGAGGAAGAAACAAAGCTAAGGAAGGATCCAAGAGTGACGTTGTATAGGTATGTTGTAGTAATTAATCTCCAAGTGGGAGATTGTTGAGTTGTGGAGCTCAATTACTTCAGATTAGCATGTAATATGAAACTTTCTAGAAAACACAGTAACTGTCATCAGTTAGGAGGGACCGGCATTGGTCAGACAAGGAGGAACTGACATTGATTAGGGCTAACCAGTATTGGTTACCTGTGTGGGAGTGTTTTATTTAACTCTCAGGAATTAGATCTATTTTTAGCATTAAAGCAGATCTATTAATTGTGATTGCATGGCTAAGTTCCTTAAGTTATATACACCTATATAAGCATGAAAGCTAGGGTTTAGAAGTGAGAATTAAGAACTTGTAAAATTTGATGATTATTGTGAGTGAGAGAATTCTTGGAGGAAGAAAAAACTTGAGTGAAAGAAAGTACTGTACATCTGAGAGGTGTGGAAGATTGTAAATCTTCAATTGTATATATTTTCAAAGCTTTGGATAATAGATTGGCTTATTCTTGGTGGATGTATCCCACACTGGGTGAACCACGTTAAATCTAGTGTTGATTTATATCTCTTATTCTGTATATTTCTTCTGGTAGAATATCCACTTTTATTTACATGTATGTTTAGATTTGATATATTATTTGTATAACTGGTGTGTTAACCCCAACATTGGGGAGTCTCCTTAGGCTGGGATTTGGTCTAGTGCATCGATCTGTTTCATCAACTATGAATATTGTGCTCTCAACTATATTTTATTGATTTTTATTGTAGCACATATATGTTAAACTTAGTGAGAAGTAACCCAAGAATATTCCCTCATCACACCTTGAATCCAACTTTCTAAGGTTGTCTTCATTTATTTTGATAAAGCACTTACTTCTAAACACTCTTATATTATTTACACTTACAGGTATTCCTCTCCAAAGCTCATTAGGTGTCTTCTTGTTGTTTATTCTAATTGGATCTCTATTCAAGATGTACATTGTTGTGTTAAATACCTCTCTCCAATAACCATCTAACAATTTTGACTCATTCAACATGGTTCTTGCCATTTTTTGCATAGTTCTATTATTTATCTCCACTACCCCATTTTGTTGAGGTGTTCTTTTTGCTGAGAACTTCCTTCTCATCCCATGATTCTAAAAAAACTCATCAAACTCATTGACCAAAATTATACTCCTCTATCAGATCTCAAACTCTTGATCTTTGCATTTTTCTCATTCTCAATTAGGGATTTGAATATCTTGAACCTTTCTAGTGCTTGTGATTTCTCCTTAAGGAATGTAACCCAAGACATTCTTGTGAAATAATAAATTAGTAGTGTGAATTATCTTTGTAATTGAATTCTCTTAGTCCTTATTGGTCCAACAAGGTCAATATGAATTAGCCCAAGAGATCTTGTAGTTGATTACTCCTTAGATTTAAATATTTTTCTGGTTTTTTTTTCCATGTATACATACATTGAAAAGTGTATCAACACATTTAGTAATCTTGGGGATGTTTCTCACACATTAATTAATGTTAATCTTTAAAATATTTTCAAAATTAAGGGTTCCTAATCTCCTATGCCAAAGCCAACTATCATCCACTTTACTTGTAAATAATTTCTCCTTGTTCATCTCTTTCAAAACATACATGTTGTTCTTGGTCCTTTTAACCTTGTCAACTAACTTTCTTGATTTGTTATTCCTTATATTAGATACTTTCTCATGAAACACCCAATTGTATTCTTTCTTGCACATCTGACTCATACTTAGATGGTTATGTTTCATACCTTCTACGTATAAAACATTCTTGGTGACTGTATTTCCATTTTAAAGACTCAAATTATCCTTTCTTACAATGTTATCTATTGTGTTATCACCAAATATTACTATTCCTAATACATTATATTCTAATGAGATGAATTTTCCCTTGTTTCCTATCATATGACTTGAGCATCCACTATCTATATACCATTATATATCTTCATTTTGAGTTGTTTGACATTGCTCTTTCTTAGCAGAAGTAGTTTTAGCAACATATACCTTCTTGTATTGATTTGGAAATCTCTAATAGCATAATTTTGATATGTGACCATGCCTTTGAAAATTATAACACCTCATTTTATTCTTGTTTCTCATGTTATATGAGTGAAGATGTCTTCCATGACATTTTGAATGTCTCCTACATCTTGACAATTTATGTCCAAACATGTTGCAAGAAAAATAGTAGCCATAAAATGAATGAGTGTACCTTAGTACATCATATTGCTTGCTTGATCTTGACCTTTTATTGAAATTCTTGACAAAAACCTTCCTTTCTTAAGGTGGTTCTTTAGTGGCCTTGACTTCATTCTTACTAGTTGTCTCATCATTTTTGTGATCTTCCTTGAAGCCTGTGCCAGAAGTTTATCATCTAGATACCTTTAATTCCTTAGAAGATCATCTAGAACATTTGATCTCTTGTCAACCTATTAAAATAATTCAAATTTATTGTCATTTAGTCTAGTTTAATCTTTAGAAACTTTGTTTCCTTGTTAAGTTTGAGGCATTCTTCTTCTTTAGCTTTAAAGGATGTTTATATCAAATGAATTTTTGATTCAATTTCTTTGATGATTTATTCATGTTTTGTATCCTTATTCTTCTTAGTAATTTCCATGCACTCAAAACCTTATGTGCAGCTTATGTTCTAATTTGTCAAGACATCTACACAAATGTGTGTAGGTTGAGTGTAATTCAAAATTTAAGGATATTGATGAAGAGATAACTAGGAATAAAAATTCACTGCATTGAAGAGTTGACACCTCATCACTCACTCTTTGTCATCAATGCATAACATGGTGCATTTTTTTTGGGTGTAGGAAGATAGGGTTTACACAGACAATACACTTTGTAGCTAGTCCTTCCTATTGTCAATACTAGAGAAAGATGTCATTATTGCTAAATGAACTTTGACAACATGATATTTTTCAGATTTAATCTAGGTGATGTGGATAATCTAAGACTCTTACAATCTTATAATTTCTATCTTTTACATTCTTACATTTATCAATATTCACTCTTGTCTTCATCGTGACATCACAACTGGTGACAGATCACTAATAGATACATTACACAAGTATCAACAATCATAATCTACATTTATAAGAGAAAGCTTTACATTTGCACCACTTTTGAGTGTTTTCCATCGCATAAAACTAACAAGTGCAATTTCCTCTATATTTTACATTTGTGCAATGTAATAATAGTTTATAAAATCAAAGAAAGTTCAAATAAACAAGATTGAAGATAGAGTTTCAATCCCAATGTCTACCCTTTGGACATTGACTATACTATGTATTAATAGGTTTCAGTTTGTAAACATGCTAACACAAACATGACTTCACAATAAAAACTCTAAGAAAAGAAAGAGAGTGTGTCTACGAAGAGACACTTTAAAGTATCTAATTTTCAAAAAGCCACACACGCAAATAAATATGGAATGGCCATACTTAGTGGCTTTTAAAAACAAGAGAGGAAATTTTAGACATGAAAATTTTGATAGTGTTAGTTCTAATAGTTATCATTGTGATAAGATCAAATGATAAAAGAATGTATGCATAAATGTTTACATACTATAATATAAAATGGAGGACACTAAATTATTGCTACAAAATTCTAACTATGAATAGCATAAGAGATTAGTATTGCAAAGAGTCTTAAAAGTAAATGCATACATACGAATAAACAAATCACTTTTCACGAGAGAAAATCTTCATGTCCAAAACTAAATATTTTGGTCATGCAGTTAACATCTAGTCCTAAGAAACCTACAAGGTATTAGACCGAATGACATCCCCCATAACTATCTTTCAAATATTATATTATTTGCATCATTTTTTCCTCCTATTTTATCCATGTCAACACAAATTACCTTTGAATAGCTATATAAGCATGTAAATATCACTTCAATTTCTCACCTGGAACACTCATGAGATCACATTGAAAATAATAATACAAAATTCACTCAAATCTCCCTAAATGTTTTCCAAATCTAACACGCATCCATTAGGGTAGTCACTAATATAGTTATAAATTACTCAACCATGTTAAGGAGTTTATCTTTCCCTCATTTCCAAGCCTCCAAATATCCCAATTCAATGTCTTAGCAAGAGAAAGATCACCTCAAACATTTTCAAAGCATTTTAAGTTTTGAATCTAGTTGCATCCAAATAATGGAGAATTAAGTGTGGTTTAAGGCCCATTAAAATTAGGTCCAATGTAGGAAGTGAATGGATTGCACTTCAACACAAACATTAACCTATTTATATGGTTTTCCACACATATGGTTTGAATTTTGGTGCATATTATTTAAAGGGTTTCACAACTATGTGACACTTACGGTTTGAAAATTACATGAATATGTAGGAAATAAAAGTGAAAATAAATTTACATTGACACATTATATATAGGTCTATATAGGTCCAATATTGTATAGTAGGTCCAAGAAATTAGAGTCAATCCTAGTAGAACTCTATGTTTCTAGACCAAGGAATTTCTAGCTACAGCCTCAATAATGAAGTGTATACCAGTTTACTACGCTGATTTTTCATTTTTATTCATTTATATCTCTCTTATTTCACTTTTTATAGTTAATTTCATCTCTCCTCTTGTGTGTTTGAGCTTATAGCATACCTTTATCACTAGCTGCAATTATTAATGTGTTATGATATTTCATGATTTATGTTAGAAGTTAATTAATCATAATAACCCCTAAAATAAATGTTACATTATTATTATTTTGTTGTGTATTTTTATAAAATATACATTAAATAAGGATGTAAAGATATAAAAAATGCTAACCCACAACCGAAATCATCCCCACCATGGTGGTCAAAATGTATGCCTAGATTTGGATCCACTGGTAGATGTTAGATGAAAGTATTTCAAATATCAAATCGATGCTACTAAAAAATGTCCTTACACTACCACCATTGAATATAATAATGACTTTGTAGGTTCTTGCAATGAATAAAATGAGTTGCATTTTCCAAATCTAAATTTAAAACTGCAATAAAAGACACTTTAAAAAATGGTATTGTTTTGTTGGTTAGGGGACCTAATTTGATCAAAAACCTAATTATTTTATGGTAATAAGAGACATATTATGAAGTAAAATGAAAAACTTAATAGATATTAACAAATAGTATACCTGACTCATTCACATGCTAGCCCTGACTCTGATTGATATAAAATCACAAGGATGTCACAAGTCAGCTGTGGATATGACTGAAATGTGTATTGGAATTTCACAAAAATCATAGCGTTTCATGCTGCAACAATCCTTTGAGATCCAAATTATTCTCTCCAATAACTTCCAACACTGAAATATGAAAGCAAATAGGAAAAATACTATGGTATACACTCAAATGTATAAAGAGTCAAGGGTTCAAATGAGGGAAGTGAGTGTTATTCGGGGTTCATTTTAAGACCCCCCCTCCAAAAAAATATTATATAACGGGTGGTGAATCTCCAAAATCAACTTTCAAAAAAATGGTGAATTTTCTGAAAAATGTTTCATGGTAAAGGCAATTTGGCAGGGCGTAATTATCTTGGATGAGGTACAATGATAAGCAACGTTGGCAAAATACATACATAAGTTAATTTAACATATAAATAGTAGGCGAATTCACCCATATAAATGACTTATTGGTGGAAATTTTAGGTGAATTGGATGGAAGCCGAATGCTGAAAATTAGCGATTTCAAATTTCCAAAATCCCTAATATTTGTGAGTTTAAGAAAATTCTCCACTAAAATTTTCCCTGGAGGGATCTTCCGTTATCGTTTCTTTGAGTTTTTGTGGCCTAGGGTTTGATGATTATGTATGTAATGGTTCATTTAATGCCATGTATTGAGATTTTGTTATGTAAAACCTTACTAAGAAATGCGAGATTATCAATGGATGGATTATGCATTAAATGTGTATATGTCTAATTGGAGTGGTTGAGATTCAATGTGAGTGGCTAAGGATGAGTATTAATTGTTGATGAGGTGATCTATTATCACCATTCCTTAAGGTTACATGTGTTTCCAATTGAGTGCATGCAATGGTTTAGTGTTATTGAATGAATATTATTGGTTATGATCTCATCATTGGTATTTTCATGCTTAACATACCTTGAAAAAAATCACAAAGGAGGGACATGGTTTAGCTATGTGCGCTTTAGGTGAGCATTCGGTTCTGTGGAATGTAGGTGTTAGTGTGCCTCACATATTCTATGGGAAATAAAAGACTACACCAAGCTTCATGAAAAACAACCAAACCTAATCTAGAGACTGTTAAAATAAAAATCCTCATACATGTCATGTCAAGCACTATCATTCCTAATGCTTCCAAGTGATGTATTGACTCAACTAGTTATTCATCACACCTCCAACTCATTCTATCATGTTCTAGGACTATAGAATTATGTGCATAAATTGACCTAACTTCAAGGTATTGACATACCATGAAGGTAAACATGATGACCTCATATACACACTTGGACACCTAACTTTCAATACCCCTTATAACATGATGTAACTCATACCAATCTTTGGGACTACATGATTGTATCATTGCTCAAAGTCATGCCTATACAACATAGGATTTCACCAGTATCAAGTCATTAGGCGCAATAAAACTTCATTGTTAGACCTATAATGAGGACAGGGTGTGTAGGAGACTCACAGACACCTGCATAACATGATTTTACATATATGTATTAGTAGAACATCAAGGTGTGCAACACTAAGACACAATGGACAATAATCTCCTTTTTTTCATTAATGACAACCATCCTTTAGAAAAATCAATGGCAAGCACACAAGAAAAGCATGACCCAACTGAGCATGCAGAGTGGTGTTTCACTCGGAATGTTTCGGCTTATGGGAATAGAGTTGCTTCTATCCTTTCATTCCTTTTAGAAACAGATAAGGGTTAGGGCTAGGAGGAATACCTGTTGAATGTCGAGATGGTGTGCGCGTACCATAGAGAAAGATCAGGCTGACTGCGAAGAACTCCTTTTTGTCTTGGAAGGACTACCTGCAAATAAGAACACAAGACCACAAGATTTTGATTAGACAATAAATGAGGAAACTGCCTTGGGCCCAGGAAATATAAAACTTCCTTTCGAAGGTGGTCAGTTTCCCTGCTAATATGAATTAACACCAAAGACTGTAAAATATCAATTAAGTTGCTTTGTTGAAACAGGTAGGGGAAAGGCTGATTTCTGGTTTTGAACCACAATAACCGATGCCGGTTACTGATAACCGATATCGGTAGGGTCTAGGATCTGTGGGTTAGTTGTGTTGTGGGGTGGTTGTTGTTGTAGGGTAGCTGTGTTGTTTGTAAGGCTAGTATATGGGTGATATTAGGTAATGAGGTGATGAGAAGTAAATGAAGGATAGTTAGATGCAATATGTTGCTGGGTAGTGGATCTAGGAATGGATTTGTGAGGACTGTGATTCAAAAGTCTAAGAAATATTATTAAAAGGACATGCAAGATGTAACTTACTGGTTATTGACGAAGATGCAGGTCCAAGAACTCTGATGACAAAGGCAGAACTGAGGTAGGATGGCCTGACACACAGAAGATGAGATATCTCCCTCCCGATGATCAGCTGAGTATCACAGGGCTCTGGTATCCAGTTGCAGTCTTGGGCTTGATCTCCTTTGCTGCAAACTCTTCTTGTCTCTTCACTTGTCTCTGCTCAGCCAAGTAAAGATCCGGATTCTCTTGATCACTCCTGATGCTCTCTATCGATCCAAAAATCCTTCCACCTCTATTTTTTGGTTTGGGGAGCCCATTTACAGGGAACCGATGGCGGTTTGCGTAACCAATGGCGGTCGAGTAGGAACCGGTATCGGTTAGGAAAAAGCAGGCTATTTTTAGTAAAATAGCCCACTTTCCCTGCTTTTCTCCCAAGAGATTAGTTGCGGGCTTGGTCAAGTGACTAGAAGGTCGGTTTTGGGTGCGAGAAAGGGGTCATTAGTTATGGGTGTAGGTGTGGACCAAGTTATAGGTCTTAATTAGGTTAGTTTAGGGTTAGGACTAGGTCATGATGAGGTGGCAAAATGAGGTGGCAGGTAAGGTGATGTGGATTTATCAATTACAAGGTAATTAATAAATAATTGTGTAAGGTTTAGGTGATGAGGTTAGGTTGCGAAATGAGATGCGGGTCACAAGGGGTCGTAAGACACAAATTTGGTGTCTACATTAGCCCCTTATTGTCGTGTAGCTTGTTTTGTAAAGCTGCATGGACAATAATATGAAGTGGTTTCTCCTGTTAAGGGTATAGGTAATCCCCCTCAAATTCTATCACAGATTGAGAGAACTTGAAATCAGGGATAGGGTTGATAAAGGGTAAATGGTGTAGAGATGATGGGGAGAAGGTGGGGTAAGTCCAAGGAAGCAAACACACGTTGAAATACAATTTTGCGACTAGGGTACATGATTTGAAGAGCAAACCAGCAATGCATAGGCAAAGGTCGATAGTTTATCCAAACAAGGGTGATATAATCCTGGTATCCAAGGCATAGGAAGTAGCTCCAAGGTATATAACAGGTAAGGTACAAGAACGTTTAGGCATGTTCGGCAGTACCAAATGGTTGGTTTGGTTGAGATAAACGTCACGGTCTAGGTCTAGGAAAAGTTGGTCGACAGATCAAGTCAGGGACCCTAATCATGCTAAAACACGAACAGGTGAGCTCGATGGAACAAAAAGCTACATGATGGGTGGATAAAAGTGTATGTTGTTGATGTTGGGTAAGGTATTGAAGTGATACGGCCGTGGGTCGGGCCAAGTTGTTGGGTTACGGCCTTGGGTCGGGCCGGATGGGTTAGGGTGAGGCCTTGAGTCGGGCTGGATAGGTTAGGGTGAGGCAAATCTATTATATAGTTAGGGTGAGGCCTTGGGTCGGGCCGGATAGGTAGGTTATAGGCCTATGGGTCGGGCCCTTGGGTCATATATGGTTAGGGTGAGGCCTATGGGTCGGGCTGGATAGGTAGGTTGAGGCCTTGGGTCAGGCCATATATGTATGGGTTGCGGCCTTGGGTCGGGCCAAATGGTATAGGGTGAGGCCTTGGGTCGGGCCGGATAGGTATATGAGACACTTGGGTCGGGCCACACATTTGTGAGGCCTTGGGTCAGTCCAAATAGTTAGGGTGAGGCCTTGGGTCGGTCCGGATAGGTAGGTTGAGGCCTTGGGTCACAAAGTTATTGGGTTGTGCAGCCTTTGGGTCGGGCCATAATAAATTTTCGGGCCGGATAGGTTGAGGCCTTGGGGTCAGGCCGGCCCAAACTAGGGTGAGGCCTTGGGTCACCACAGGTTGGGTTGCGGCCTTGGGTCGGGCCAAATGGTTAGGGTGAGGCCTTGGGTCGGGCCGGATAGGTAGGTTGAGGCCTTGGGTACCGACCAAATTGTTCTATTTGGGTTGGAACAAATGGTTAAGGTGAGGCCTTGGGTAAAGCCGAGATAGGTAGGTTGAGGCCAAATGGTTAGGGTGAGGCCTTGGGTCGGGCCGGATAGGTAGGTTGAGGCATTATTTCGGGCCAAGTGGTTGTGTAACGGCCTTGGGTCGGGCACAAACATGAATTAAGGCCTTGGGTCGGGCCAAGTTTATAAGTGAGGTTAGGGTGAGGCCTTGGGTCGGGCCGGATAGGTGAACAAATGGTGTTCAGCAAAGGTGGATATAGGCGATGTTGGGAGAAAGGGCGATTAGTAAATAGGGGCAGAAAGTTGGGTGAATAAAGATCCCAAAACCGATATCGATTAGCTATGACCGCAACCGGTTAGGTAACCGATGCCGGTTCCTTAGGGCAAACGATTTGACCGGTGTCAGTTCTATGTTAAAAACCTATAAAAAGAAAAATACGGCCTGTCATTGTCACATTTCTAATTTGAAAACCATTTGAGGTGTCTGAGGTGGAATAGTGATATTGGTGCATTTGTTGAGCTAAGGTGGCACTAGTTGAGTGGAGAAGTGAGTTGATTGGTGGGCCCGAGTGAGTAGCAGGCAGTAGTTGATTGGTAGGAGGACCCAATCAAAGCAGAGTTTGAGCCATGGCACAGCCAGGAGGAGTAGGAGGTGCTGGACCAGCTGGACCACCACCACCTATCCCACCACGACGACGTGTCGTCGTACCGGTAGGTTTGAAACCCTTCATTATGTGAATTTAATGGTATTATGCTGTATTTGGGATTTTCTAGGAATCTTAGATTTGGAGAAAATAATGAATAAATGGAAGTTATTTGAAAAGAGGAAAGGGTAGATAGGCTAAATAGGCCAAGGCGGTCTGGGTGGGTAGGTTTTTAGGGTGTTTGGGTGGGTATGTAGGGAGAAATAGGGAAAAAAAAATGAATTGGGTAGCCGCGCGGGTTCGGCTCGGTAATTTTTACAGCGACCGATGTTGGTCACTAAGCGACCGGCATCGGTCCAGAAAATCTAGGGGCAGGGTTGATCAGTGGTGACCGGTGTCGGTCGGTAGTTGACCGGCATCGGTGGAGAGGAGACCGGGGTCGGTTATGGGTGACCCGGTACCGGTTCGTAGTGATTTGTAGTTATTTTGGTTGGTTTGGGTTATGTTTTGGTGTTGAATTGTTGGTTGTGGTTTAGGTGTTGTGAGTATGGTTTTGGGATGGGGTAGGGGTGTTTTGGTATGATTTAAGTTGTGTCGATTGTTAGATTTGGTTGTTTGGGTATCGTTTCGGTTTCGTGGTAGTATGATGTGGGTTGTTTGTTTGGGTGTGAAGAGTGGAGGGGGATATTGTAGAAGATAGGTGGGTAGAGGGGTGTGTTAGAGAGTCGGGGTGTGGTCAGGGGGATAAGTAGGGCTAATGTAGTGGGTTGGTTTTGCAGGCACGTCAGCAGCTGACGATGCGGGACAGGATGCCCCCACTGTTGAGTGCGGATGCGACCACATGTGTCCGCAGCACACTGGGCTATCATGCGCGAGGTGGGACTCGGCGGAGTCCAGCGATACAGAGCGATCGACAGAGATCATAGTTTGATGGTTGCCCTCATCGAGAGATGGGATCCGGCGACCAATGTGTTCCATCTCCCGACTGGAGAGATGACCATCACATTGGAGGATGTGTATCGCATCCTTCGATTACCTATCGATGGAGAGGCAGTCTTTCAGGTGGATGCAGAGACAGCCATGGACAGCATCCTACAGGTTTTTGGGGATGCAGCTGCGCTATTGACATATCACAGCGCGAGTATCGGGTATGGGGATATGTACCATGCGCACCGACATGAGACATGGCTTGCCGTGTTGATGATGATCGGGATCACCTGCTTCGCCCTCCCAGACTCAGAGGGAGGCCGCTTTCCATGGGCGCTGATGGGGGTGCTACATGAGATGGTGGAGGAGCACACATGTTATGCTTGGGCACCAGTATACCTGGTGCAGTTATATAGAGAGCTGTGGGGCTATCGCCGGATGAGGCGATTTGGGATTTGTTCGACATTTTTGCTTCACTGTTGGGCATATGAGCACATCATATGCATTAGACCAGTAGGATTACCCCAGCAGCCAAGGCCACAGGTCATATATAGATACGGCTTTCAGAGGTGGTTGGGGGTCGTGGGCCAGCCATGAGCAGTGCTTGCAGGACGGGACGTCGCTTATTACAGGCATTTATTAGAGGGCCTGACAGCGGCAGATATTGTATGGAGACCGTATAGAGGTCATCACCCCCGTGGAGGAGCCCGAGGACAGTTGCAGTGGATCCAGTACACATTCTGGATAGTGGGACGGAGGCCGGGAGAGTATGAGAGGATACCCCTGGAGAGGGTACGCAGGCAGATGGGGCTATGACAGGATGAGCCCCCTCGCTTCCCTCAGTACCGGAGGGATGATGTAGAGGCCCCACTACCTGCACCACAGCCCGTGGATCCAGATTGGGTTGCTGAGAGGCCGGCAGATGACACTGTAGATGATGCTGGCTGTACAGGAGCATATATGGTTTGGTGGGCTGGTCAGAGAGCAGCGAGGGTAGCACAGCCTGCACAGCCAGACTTGGCAGCGGTGATAGCAGAGCGAGATCAGCTCAGGGGTCAGGTGCAGCTATTACAGGGGCAGCTGGCTGCTACACAGGCACAGATAGGTGTTTTACAGGGGCAGCTAGCCCAGGCTCAGGTACAGGCATAGGCAGCACCACCAGCAGCGGCACAGCCACAGCCCCAGGCACAGGTATAGGTACAGGCAGCACCACCAGCAGCGGCACAGCCACAGCCCCAGGTGCAGGTACAGGTACCACCCCAGCCACAGGCACAGGTACCACCCCAGCCACAGGCACCACCAGCGGTACCCAGCACAGGCACAGGGGGCACTGGTAGTAGGAGTTAGGGGACCAGCCCCAACAGCGATGGTGGCATGGGACAAGTATATGGAGGCAAGAGCGGAGGCCCAGTACTATCAGGATGTTCTTGATGGTACCGGAGCTGAGTATCAGCCATATGCAGCCTATAGAGCAGAGACCTCTCATAGTCAGAGATCGCAGGGAGGTGCAGCCACAGCCGGTGTGTCTGTTACAGGCAGGAGGTGAGAGGCACCACAGGGACCAGTAGGGAGAGGTGCTGAGGGCGGTGGGGAGAGCTGAGGGATCCCGGCATTGTTTTTGTATTTGTATATTGGATATGGGCACCGGTCTGCGAACCGGTTATGTTTATAGAGGCCTGCGTGCCTACATATTATGTATTCATTGATTCATTCATTTATTTATTATACCGGCCTGCGAGCCGAGTATGAGTTGTATAGTTGATACCGGTCTGTGAGCCGAGTATGTTTTTGATATGAGAGACTGGCCTGCGAGCCGTGTTGAGGTTTTTGACGGTTATTGCGGCCTGCGTGCCGGCTTTGTTGGATTATGAGATCACAGAGGCCCCGATGCAGGGCACATTGTATATTGGAAACATTGTATATATATATATATATATAGATATGATGTTTTGATCCACATGCTGTGTTTAGAAATGCGTTAAATGTTTTGTCGATGGTTTGTGATATTTGATGTATGATGAGTTGGATTTACATGGTGTTATATATTAATGATGGTGATGTCTTTTGTTAATGGGATGCATGTAGATATAAATGATGAGTTTAATTGTCATGTTATATTATGAAATGTTGCATGTTTTGTTGCTGGTTTTATGAAACATGAATGTATGTATCTGATGAGCTGGCTCCAAATGGTGTATAGGTTGATATTTTTTTTTTTTTTTTTTTTGATATCGTTTGTTGATGATTTGTTTGTTTTGGTAATGTAAATGGATGATGTTAATGAAATTGTAATGAGATGTGGATTTAATGAAAAGATTATAGCTAACGGTGTTGGTATGTAGAAAAAAGAGGCGGGCGCCTCCAAAAATTAGAGAGAAAATAAAGAAAAGGACTATGTTTTGAGAAAGGTGGGTATGTGACCGACGTCGGTTAGCTAACTGATGTCGGTATAGTATAGACCGATATCGGTTAGGTAACCGATACCGGTTATTCCAAAATGAGATTTTTCTAAAAATAGAAAAGCGTAGGTGGCAACTGAAGTTCTTATTTTTAGAGCCATACAAGAGGTTAAATACATGAACGCGACGCTGTTTTGAAACGACTAAGACAGAGTAATTGCATGAGAGATTTGAGTGGTAAGGAGAAAAGAGACAGGGAAAGTGATTATGTGATCTGAGATTCAGACGACTAGAAATCCAAGCTATATTTGAAAAGGGTGGTGATCATGGCAGAACGAGGAGAAGCATCCAGCAGGCAGGGACGAGAGGGAAGACAAGTGCCACCGCAAGCTGCTGCAACCCAAGAGGTAAACGATTTGGTTGTGATTTGATTTTTGCATGTTTTGTGAATAGGATGAGGGTTGATTAAGTGGGTAGATATGAGAAAGAAAACGTGATAGCAAGGGTTATAGATGAGGTGAGTGTGACGGGGTAGGTAATCAGGGGTTTCGGGTATGTCTGTATGTACAGAGAGGGATAAACGCTCAAATTATTGTCGTAGGTGGTTGTTGTAGGCAAGGTGTATGTAAGGTAACAGTGACCGATAGCGGTTAGAGATAACCGGTATCGGTTACTGAACCAGTACCAGGTTATTTATAAACTGATACCGGTTGCTGGAGGAATTTCCAGAATGTGAGAAAAAAACCTTTAGGGATTCGATGGATTGAATGGTTATTTGTTGTTTTGACGTATGCAGGCAGAGGCAGAGTTGAGGATGAATGATAGTGTACCAGCGCTATTGTCACGAATCCGAGCGGATGTAACACCAGCTGAATGGACATTGATAAATCGTTTGGGGTTAAGTGGAATCCGCTATTATTCACGAATCGCACATAACCATGCTATGTTGCAGGCGTTGATTGAAAGATGGAATCCAGAGAAGAATACCTTCTATCTGCCAACAGGGGAGATGACAGTAACATTGGAAGATGTGTTCCGTATTTTGAGACTCCCTATTACAGGAAAACTAGTATATCAGGCATTACCTAGCGCGGCGCGGGGAGCGATAACAGCAGTATTTGGTCCATACGCACGAGATTTGACACAGCGAGGTTTGACATTCACATATGGGATAATGTATGCAGCACACCCTGAGGAGACAAGGTTAGCAGTGATATTAATGATAGCGGTAGGGTATTATGCATTACCGAGGGTAGATGGGGGAAGATTTCCAAAGGCATTGATGTTTGTTATTTGGGAGATGATAGAAAGGAACGTGACTTTTGCATGGGCACCTGCATATTTGGTGGAGTTATACAGGGGTTTATGGGCTTGTAGGTGAAATCACAGGACGACACTGGATTGTTCATACTTATTACACTGTTGGGCCTATGAGCACATTGTTTGTGTGCGACCAATAGGCCGACCCATCCAGTCAGGAGAGACCGGAGTACAGAGGTTGGGATTCAGACGATGGGTCCAGACAGAACAAGAGGCAAGATCCCAGGCCGTGACGGGTGACATTGAGTATTACAGGCAGGTATGGGAGAGGGTGACGATTGCGGATATCTGTTAGAGGCCTTACGGGAACTATATGGTAACAGAGAACATAGCTGAGGAGTTGAGGGGTGTAGAGCGATTGAGGTGGATCGCAGGGCACAGACCAGGTGAGTATGAGAGGATTCCTCTAGATCGCGTGCGGCGACAATTTGGATTTGTGCAGGATATACCCCTGGCTTATAGACCATATATGAGGATCGACGCCGAGGCAGCATTCTCACCTCCCCGGCCAACACCTCCAGAAGGGCCAGAGGAGATAGCAGCCGATCGCAGGGTAATGGATGCAGGAACGACAGAGGCCTATAGGTTATGGTGGGTAGCAGAGCTGTGAGGTGTACGTGATCACCCTGACATAGCTGTGATTACAGCGGAGAGAGATCGTCTACAGAGTTTAGTTCATCAGCTCCAAATGCAGATGAATGAGACAAGAGGATTGTTAGCGGTTGCGGAGTCACGAGCAGAGAGACTAGAGGTTGGATTCCTCCATGCGAGAGGGCGTATTCATATGTTACAGGAGAGATTGGCAGATCAGTGGGCGGTACCAATAGCCGTGGTACCTTTGAGGACGGAGAGGCCCAGTGAGAGGCGTCGACGATCACGATCATCTCCTGGGTCGGGATGAGTCGTGAGGGTCTAAGTAAATGTTATCAAGGTATAAGAATAAATAAGGATGCCGACCTGCGTGTCGATGATAGAGAAGACGTATTTGTTTAACATCTAAATAAAACTGAATATGTATGTTGATTTGAGTTATGATAATAATAAGAATGTTTGCGTTGTGATTTTTGGTGTTTTGAAAAAGGATAAAGAGGAATGTGATTAAATACACAAAACTATTTATATTTACCACACATGATAGGTTATGGTAGGGGATGGTCGAGCTAACCTTGGGAGACCCCATGTCTCCGAAGTGCTGCCTACATAGCCCATTGCACAAAGCAAGGAGGGGCCTCAGACCGATGTAGTTCTCCCTTAGGACCAGGGAGAGGTGAATTTAGGCAATTTGGTACGGTTTAGGCAATTGGTTGGTTGGTAAAAAATATTGATATTAATATTGGTAAGGTAAGGTTGTTGGTGTTGGTAATGAATTGGTGATGTTGTAAAAGGTATAAGGGAAGTGAAAGTTAGCCTACCCAAGTAGAAGGGAACCATGTCCTGATTAAGATCAACACACAATCCTAGATGCGAGGCAAAGAGGAAAGAGTGCTCCGTAGGTGAAAAGAGCTAAACAAACCACACAACGTAGAACAAGCTTGAAGCCCTAGGTACCGTGCATAGACGAGAAGTCAATAGGTGAAAAGAGTTGTATGATCACAATATATCGGGTGTACGTCACGTCCCTTGAGTTGAAACAAATGGTGAGGTGAGGTGGATGATATAACAGAGGTAAAGAGAACTTGTTACAAAGCGAGTGTTCTGACGAAAGAGAACCTACCCTAAATAGACAAGTCCATGACTCAAAAGTTCTTTTGAATGAGGCTTTTATTTTACTGAATATAGACTGATCGATGCGGGAAGTCTACAAGGGATATTGATTGTACTATTCTTGAGGTCTTCACAAAGCTGATCAATGCGAGAAGCTTCTGATAAAGGTTGACTGTGTATAGCTGTCCTTCGAGGGAGCAGTCTATTTATAGTAGCAGATATGATTTTAGTGCATAGCTATCCTTTGGGGGAGCAGTCTATATATAAGGTAGATAGCTAGATGTCCTTTTGACGTGAAGCATCTAGTTTTTGTAGGAAGTTTGACTCAAGAAAATCCCATAAGAATACGGCTTATTTTAATACTTTGAAGTCATGGACTAGACTAAAAAGGGAAGGCATTGCTGAGGTGAAGTGAGAATCAAACTATGTGAGCTTGATTTTTATTATGAGGTGTAGGGAACAAAGTGTATGTGGTGGTAAGTGAGCTCAAGGGATGAGCGGCAGGTAGATAAGAAGTGATATAACACTAAATTCAACAGTAGAATGGTCGAAGATGCAAGGCATTAAGGGGTTCAGGCTCAGGTTTACCATTAAGTGAAGTGAAACGATAAGTGCCTGATCCATAAGTGTGAGTGATTATATAAGGCCCAATCCAATTAGGAGCAAATTTTCCACGTTTTCTCTTTTCTAGTTTGGTTACATGTTGATTCTCTTTGAGGACAAGATCACCAACCTTAAAGGTACGCTCATGAAGTCGCTTATCATAAGCACACTTGATACGTTTTTGATAGATTTGGAGGTGATCAAGAGCTGTAAGACGACGCTCGTCAAGAAGCTCCAATTGGGCTAACCGCTCTTGGCGGAAATCATCGTTGGTGAGAATATCCTGAAGAGATATTCTAAGGGAGGGTATTTGTACTTCGAGAGGCAGGACAGCCTCGGTACCATATACCAAAGAAAAAGGTGTGGCATTAGTGGAGATACGAATGCTAGTAGGATAAGCCCAAAGGGCAAAGGGGATGTGATCATGCCAATTTCTTCCGGATTCATTGACAACTTTCATGAGGATTTTGGTTAGGGTTTTATTAGAGGATTCAGCTTGTCCATTTACTTGTGGATAGTAGGGTGATGAGAAGCTGAGTTTGATACCAAAGTTGTCGCAAAGGTCCTGCAACAACTTGTTTTTGAAAGATTTTCCATTATCTGTTATCAGGCGATGAGGAACACCAAAACGACAGATAATGTGGTGGTTAATGAACTCTACAATTTTTTCTTTTTTAGTTGAAATGAGCGGAATAGCCTCCACCCATTTTGTGTAATATTCGGTTGCCGTGATAATCCATCGGTGACGTTGCGAAGAGGACGGATGAATCTCACCAATAAGGTCTAAACCCCATTGTGAGAAAGGCCAAAGATCTCGGGCGACCTGTAGCGGGTGGCTAGGAGTATGTTGAAGGTTGGCATGTTGTTGACACATAACACAACGCTTAACATATTCGTAGCAATCGTTATTGAGAGTAGGCCAATAATAACCTAGGCGAAGGATTCATTTGGCCACGGCAAGGCCGCTAAAATGTCCGCCACAAATACCGTCATGGACTTGTTGGATGGTATGGGTGACCTCTGCACCGATGAGACATCGAAGGAGGATGCCATCAAAGCCACGTTTATAAAGGAGTCCCCCCATAACGACATAACGAGAAACGCATTTAAGAAACGCGCGTTTTCCGGTACTAGTAAGGTCAGATGGGAGAATAGAGGTTGTAAGGTAGTCGTGAAATTGGTGATACCAGGTATCCTGTGAATTAGCAGACACATTATTTATCGTACAAACAACCGAGGCTGAATAAGATGGGGCAAAGAGTTGTTGGACCAAGATGAAAATGTCAGAGTCAGTTGATGAAGCTGGAATTTGCGAGGCTAAGCAAGCCATAGTATCTGCAAATTTGTTATTCGGAGTGGGGAATGGTTTGGATAGAATAGCGAGTAAATAAGGCTAGAAGTGAATCCACGTAGTGTTTGTACTTTTGAAGTTCCTTATATTTTGCGATTGGTAGATGCCCATAACTTGATTGACTACCAATTGAGAGTCACCAAAAATATTGATAGATTTGATACCTAAGTGTAACGCAACTTGGAGACCCAGAACAAGGGCCTCGTATTCTGCTGTATTATTAGTGCAAGGGAAATCGAGTCAGAATGAGAGAGGCATAGGCTCAACGTCGAGAGGAATGAGAACAACGCCCACTCCTCCGCCGCGCTGGCATTTGGATCCATCGAAGAAGAGGGTCATTGGATACGACTCCTCCCTGAGTGAAAGAGTGGCAATGAGTTTGTCGGGGAATGTAAAATTGGTAAATTGTTCCTCTGGTAAAGGGGCTTCCGCAAGTTGGTCTGCGATGGTTTGTCCTTTGATTGATTTCTGGTGGACAAACTCAAGGTCGAGGTCGGCGAGGAGCATGAGCCATTTGGCGATGCGTTGGTTTAGATGAGGTTTAGCATACATGTAATGGATGGGGTCCGTGTTGGTGATGACGAAAGTTTTGTGATTCAGAAGGTAGTGTCGGAGTTTGGTGGCCACGAATGATAGGGCTAGGCACAACTTTTCTACATGTGTATACCTAGTCTCATAGTCCACCAAAGTATGACTTATATAATAAACGGCTTGTTCTCGATTCTCAGAGTCACAATGTGCAAGCATGGCCCCTACAGCGTGGTCGAGTGGCGGAAAGATAAAGGCAGAAAGGGCGGTTGTCCTGGGGTGGGATAAGCACGGGGTGGCTGCAAGAGATAAGCTTTGAGAGCCTCAAAGACTTGGTGGCACTCTTCACTCCATTGAAAGTCAATGTATTTTTTAAGGAGGTGATGGAAAGGTTGACATCGATCCGAGAGTTGGGAGATGAAACGTCGGATAGATTGGAGCTTACCTTGTAAACTATGCAATTGTTTAAGATTGGTAGGTTGGGGGCATTTCTAGAATAGCTTTGACTTTAGATGGGTCGACCTCAATGCCATGTAGAGAGACAATAAAGCCAAGAAGTTTTCCCGAAAGGACACCAAAGACACATTTCTTTGGTTGAAGACGGACAGAATATTGTAACAGGCGGTCAAAAATAATGGTTAAAACATCAAGATGTTCACTGCGATGTTTAGATTTGCCAAGAAGATCATCGACGTAATCTTCAAGGATAGTGTGCATAATGTCATGAAAAATGTAGGTCATAGCCCGCTGATAGGTTGCACCAGCATTCTTAAGGCCAAATGGCATTACACGGTAACAGAAGGTTCCCTAAGGAGTTATGAAAGCAGTTTTATGTTGATCGGCGGGTGCAACCAAAATTTGGTTGTATCCTGAAAAGCCATCCATGAGAGAGAGCATCTCATGGCCTGCAGTGAGATCAACAAGTTGGTCAATACTAGGTAGGGGGAAGTCATCCTTAGGGCAAGCGAGGTTGAGATCCCAGAAATCCGTACATATCCGAAGTCCCCCCGTCGCTTTAATGACAGGTACAATGTTAGAAATCCATTGAGGATAGGCAAAAGAATGAAGGAAACAGAAAGAAGTCGTTGAAGCTCCTCTTTGACCAAGAGGGCAATGCGTGGATGCATTTTTCTCAATTTCTGTTTAATTGGTTTGGAATCAAGTTTCAGTGTAATGTTATGGACGGCAATGTCAGGATCAATTCCTGGCATGTCAGCGTAGGACCAAGCGAAAGCTTGGTTGCGAGCACGGAGAAAGGTAGTAAAGGCGACTTGTTTTGATGCGTTAAGGGATTGTACGATCTTCACAATGTGAGGATCCTCCTCCGTGTGGATGTTGATTTCAATAGTAGATTCGTTCAGCATGGTTTGAGTTTCAGATGGTAAGGCGCATTGAATATAAGAGTCATCCGCGCCAAGGTAAGTGAGGATGGAGTCATCATCCTGGCATTCAAAAACGTTAATTGAAGGTGAGTCCTCTCCAATCATGTCTGGATACAGAAGGGGGATAGAAGAGGTGTCCTCATTATCGCGTTGATAAGTTGAGAGACC
>JAHRHJ020000262.1:0-88501 GCA_019776745.2 Taxus chinensis | reverse complement strand
TGTTGAGCTACCCATGTTGATGGAAGAGTTTCCAAGGATGATAGAGCTAGTTGAAAAGCATCATGATGGTTTGATTCAGCCATAATTTAATAGTGTGTACTTTCCACTGAGCATGAATGAATATTCTCTACTTATTAGTGATGGAGATAATTGAAATATTGGCTTAAAGTAAAGTAATCCCAAGGTGATGACAAATACAGATAAAAAAGAAGTGACATAAAATGAATTCTTAACATATGATCCCCATGTTTCCAATCATGTTCTCAACTTCAAACATGAAAATTTATTCTATGAAGATGATTATGAATATGAGGCCTTCTCTTTCCCATTGGGAGATGAAGATCCCCGTAATGAGGAATGTATGGATAAGAAGATCATTGAATCTTTCAAAGTTGACTCTACTAAAGGAAATGAAATTTTCATCATGGAGATGGATTTTGAGGCTCAAAATGGTCAACATGGGGGAAATGATGATTTACATATTTCATGCCTGATCTTTTGCTTATTCTCCTTTCAACATGATGAAGAAATGTACACATCACAATATAGAGATAAGTAGGTCAAACGTGAGAAAGTTGTCTGAAGAATAATTTTTTGAAGCAATTGAGAAACATAGAACATCAATAGGCTTGTGATAGTGTTCTAAATATCAAAATATCTACTAAGAACCAGGTCATAGAGACCATGGTCATAAAACAAATAAAAAATAAAGGATAAATGTATAGGATAGAGCATAGACATTGCTATAAGAATAATAAGCTTGACATGATCAAGAATCATTCGAGTAACATCAATATAAAATAAAAAAATGGAATAAATTTGTAAATAGATAAGCATTTGAAAGAATAATGTCAAAGCAAAAAAGACAGCGAGCTATCTGGGTGGACCCTCACTTTACAATAACAATCATGCAAAATTTCATAACAAATTGGGCAAGGGGTTATATTTTATGGATCTAGTCAATGTATTTGTGGAAAAATGATAGTTGATAATACCCATACATGGGTAAACATTTAGTGAAGAAGTAGTGCTAAAAATAAAGCATGTTGTCCCGTTCATGTACCATTGGTGATTTAAGTATGTTGTATCACGGTATCCCTTTCTATTGAGTTTTTACCTTCATGTTGTGTATTTCCTTTCTTCGTTGTGTGTTTGTTTCATTTGTTTCTTGGTTTCTTTTGTAATCTTGTTAGTTTTTTGGTGTAGGAACTTTATGTCCTGATGGAAAAAGAACTGTTCTAGTTCCCAATGAGATACCTGAAGTTATTCATTACCCATTAGGGTATAATATCCACGAGATAGATCCAACTATTGCCAAAAAAATGAATAACATGAAAAATTTAAATTTTTGACAATGAAAAATAAGATTACCATTTTAAAACCTATCTCCTGGTCATTATGAACCCTTCCTCTAGCTAATACATAACCTCACACAGCCTCTACAGGTCTATGTCACCCTCATGTTAGCTAAGAGAAAAGTTCTTAAATGGGTTTAAAGTGTGTTTCATGTGTAGGGGAATAGATCCATGAATATTTATGTTAGAATCAAAATATAATTAGAGGGGGGGTGAATTAGTCCTAAAATAATATCACATTCATTTACCAAACCATTTATTCATCATTTCATTTATCCATTTAACATCCATAACCATATGTGCACATTAGATATGTATTATGCATTCTCAACAACATGAAACAAATAAGAAAACACATAAACACAATATGTAAGTGGGAAACCCTAAAGGGGAAGAAAAAACACTGAAACTTTAATTATATTACACAAAGAAAAGTAGTTTTTTGAAGCACCAACTTCACAAGGAGCACCAACCCATAATTTAGTGAAGCACCCACTCCACAAGGAGGCTACAACCCCATAAGATGTTGAAGACCAAAATCAAAATCTTTATGATGATGATATCTGATATTTTTTCTGCCATAACTAATGGATATCTCTAATTCAGTTCACACAATCACAATCAAACCCTCATTCCTCTAGCTCATTCTATTTTCTTCTTAGACTTGTCTTGGCTCTAAACCATTGCACACATGATATAAATCAGTATTAAACCTATCACACACTTTATAAGATCTCAAAACATTCCATCATACCTACAATATACTTCTACTTGGGTCACACTTTTCCCCCTTAGAGCACTAGCTCAAAAATGAACTCAAAACACTTGCTTTATAGGATTATCTTCCTAAAAAAATGAGATAGGTCAGTCCTATATCATAATTTTGACCAAAATTTCTTAATAAAATTCCATTAAATTTGTTAAAACTTTCAAATTTGACCCATATATGTTGGTCATGCCCAAAACCACTCATTTTGAACAAAACAAGCTCAAAATCCCATCACTAGGATGAGCTTAAAACACTAATGCCAATAAAATTATTATTCAAACCCAAAATTTCATCACACATGTGTAATATAGTATAAAAACTTCATCCATGGTAGTTAATTATCTTGGACCAATCAAATAATTCATAACACAAGCCAAAAGGCTCATATCCTTCACTAAATAGTTGTTTCTAGCACCCCATCTTTACCTTTGGACCTCAATACCACCAAAGATCAACTCAATTATGGAATGTATCCATTATATGGAATCATCAATAAAAATAACAATAGCCAGATCGTGCCAAACCAAGAACACATATGCTAATCAAACATCACGATCAATAAGATGAAAGTAATTCACCAGAATAACTTTACATAAACCTTTGCAAACAAATGAGCAGCAATATCATATATTATTATGGAACTCAATAAAATACAATGAGAATGGGCCTTGCTTATATAGGCAAGGAATAAAAATCTAAGAACCAGCAAAGGTTGTAGATCAAGCCAAGAATCATGGAAAGAACTAGTCAAGTCCATAGATTTATGAGAGAACTAGACATCAAGGATCTAGTCAATACCATAGATCTAGGAAAGAACTAGTCAATACCATAGATCAAGGAAAGAACTATACCTAACAACTAGATAATATCTCCTAATATCTAAATAAATAAAAAGAAATATCCACACACATAAGTAGGTGAGGATAAATACAATAAAGGTAAATATTGTACCTAGGTGAACATGAACTAAGGTAAATACCTACTCTAAAACCCCCCTCAAGTGAAGCTAGGGGCCAAAATAGAAGTGGCATGTCCACAGTATGAGTCCCAGAAAACTAGGCTTGATGAGGTACTCATGTACAATATATCCATGAAGAAATATAAAACCAAAAGAAGGAAAGAATCCTGCTACAAGAAAAGAAAGAAAGAAGAAAGAAGATGTTATCATGAACACCCTCCAAGAACAACTTCCGAAACCCCAAGCATTCCACGCAACTTAAGGTAGTGAGGTGATGTAAAAGGCTTCGTAAAGATGTCTGTAACCTGTTGCTGAGTCAGAATGTACTCCAAGTAAAGAACTCCATCTTGAATGTGATGTCGAATGAAGTGGATGTGTATCTCAATATGCTTGGTCCGTTGGTGCACAAATAGGTTACGAGAAATGTGAATTGCACTTTTGTTGTCACACCAAAGTACAGTCAGTGAATCCTGTGGGAATCCAAACTCTATTAATAAATGACAAAGCCAAAGAATATGTTGACTCATTGTAACTGCTACCCTGTACTCTGCCTCTGAAGGTGAAAGTGCAATAGCCTGTTTCTTTTTGCACGCCCAAGCAACTGGAGAAGAACCAAGACAGAAAAGATACCCAGAAGTGGAATGCCTGTCATCAATAGAACCTTCCCAATCTAAATCTGTATACCCAACCGAGTCAAGCCCCTAGTGTAGTGTAGGCCAAAGTGGGAAGTGCCATGCAAATAGCGTAAAATCCTTTTAGTAGCCTGCCTGTGACTACTATGAGGAGAATGTGACAAACTGAGATACAATCCCTACTGCAAATGAAATATCAGGGTGAGTATGGGTCAAGTACATGAGACTACCAACCAATTTCCTATACAATGTAGGATCACAAAGTGGTGTGGTACATGTGGATGTAAGAGTAACTCCAGACTAAAAAGGAAATGGACTTGACTTGCAATCAGTCATATCAAAGCACCTACGAAGATCATGGGTGTACTTTTGTTGACTCAAATGAATCCCTGAATGTGTCTGAGAAATATAGAAACCAAGAGAATAATGTAATATCCCAAGATCTGTCATGTCAAACTATGTAGAAAGAGCCCTCTGAATACTCTAAATGTGGGAAGAAGAGATGCCAGTAAGTAATAGATCATCAACATACAAGACAAGTATCACAATATCCTCACCAACATGCTGGAGATACACTGTATGATTAGAGTGGAAATGAACAAAACTAATAGATAGAAGAAAAGAATCCATCTTCTCATACCAAGCCCGAGGGGCTTGTTTAAGACCGTAGAGAGACTTTCATAGCTGACAAACAAGAAAAAATTCCTGAACAAATCCAGCCAGCTGCTCTATATATATTTCCTCTTATAGATCTCCATGTAACAAGGAACTCTTCATGTCCATCTGGTATACGAGCCACCCCTGTGATGTAGCAATAGCAAGTACAAGGCATACATAATCCATCTTGGCAACGGGTGCAAAAGTCTCAGAGTAATCAATACCTTTGACTTTTGAAAAACCCTTTGCAACAAGATGAGCCTTATACTTGTCAATGGACTCATTAGCTACGCATTTTGTTTCAGTATACCCACTTACACCTAACCATATTTCTTCCTTTAGGAAGAGATGACAAATCCCAAGTATGATTCTTCATCAAAGAAGAATACTCAGCTGCCATCGCATCATCCCACTCCGGTATACCATGAGCCTTTGAAAAAGACATTGTGGATCCTCAGAAACTGCCTGACAAAAAAGTCTAAAACCTGTAGAATGTGCGTGATGATGCCTAGTGGGTGGAAGATCCTCTATGAAAGGTGTTGCCTCAGAAACTGTAGTACAAGCCCACTTAGGCATAGTGACAACATCAGTGGGAATAGGATCCTCAATGACATCTATAACCTCCTCATCAATCTCCTCAAAGAAAGGATCCTCAAGATGAGATGAAGAAGAAGGATGCATGGAAGAAGATGAAGAATCATGAGGAGTGAAGCGCTCATTAAACTGAACATGTGTTTAAAAATAACATGTCATGAGTATCAGGATCTAAAAGATGATAAGCTCTCATGTCCTCACAATACCCTACAAAGATCAAGGGTTTACTCTTCTTATCCAAAGCTTTCCTTTTCTTCTTTGGCACAAAATCCCAAGCATGGCTCCCAAAGACTCAAAAAAATGAGACATCTAGCTTAGTGTTGGACCAAGCTTCCTCTGGAGTCAAATGCTCAAGTGCTCTGTGGGGTGTGCGATTCTGAATGTAGTTAGCAAAATTAACTGCTTCTACCCAATAGATAAGAGGTAAATATCTAGAATACATCATACAGTTAGCCATTTCCTTCAAATTTGTATTCTTCCTTTCTACTAAGCCATTTTGTTGTGGAGTATGAGGAATAGAATGCTGGTGAATAATGCCTTGAGTTTCCAAAAGGTTAGACAAATCATTGTTGAAGTACTCCCCCCCATTATCAGTATAAGGTTCTTTATGCTACTAGAAGATTGTTTCTCGACCAAAGCCTTGAAGAATTTGAAGTGTGAAAAAACATCACTTTTGTACTTGAGAAAATAAACCCAAGTACACCTCGAGAAATTATCAATAAATGTAAGTGCATACTTAGCTCCATTGAAAGATGGGGTAGGAAAAACCATCAAGTCACTATGCACAAGCTCAAGTGGTGAAGAAGCTCTCTTAGACAAATTCTTAGGAAAAGGATCTTGGTGTTGTTTCCCTAATGCACAACCATGACAAACTCCCTCAAGACAAGAAACTCTAGGAAGACCATCTACCATACCATGAGTGCTCAACTCCTTCAAATATCTGTAATTGAGATGTCTAAATCTTTCATGTCAAAGCTTACTCTCTGAATCTGCATGAGAAACCAATCCTGTCCCTATATAAGAAGTGTCATCAAAACCCCCAAAGTGATATAGTCTAGAACTATGATCAACAATATCCTGAGCAACAAGTGAATGAGGCTCCAAAAAAGTTCATACTTCTGCCCCATGTGGTGTAAAATTTGTTGTTTTCTATGACCGGAATGACAAATTTGATACACAGAAAGCACATTTGTTTTGATGTTAGGAGCATATAGTGCATCTTGGATACTGCCACCATCAAGTTGTATATCACCTTTTCCTTCAACAGAAAGAAAGGAAGAATCTCCAACCTCAATTTTGGAAGTAGAACTCAAACCTAGAGAAACAAAAGACTCCTTGGAAGAAGTCATGTGATGAGAAGCACCCGAATCTATAACCCAATTGTCTGCAAGTGGTGATTGAGATCTCCCAACAAAATTAAGTGCTTTTCCAGGTTGATTAGAAGGAGGTGGCATGGAGATAGAAATTTTTTGTTTCTTGACTACATCCTCTAAGGCTTGCATTTGCTTATAACACCTATGTTCTTCATGATTACTACCCCCACAAAAAGAGCATGAACGGCTAGACTTATTCTTGGATTTAGAAGACTCCTTGGGTTTTGAGTTGTTTTCTTTGGGTTTAGGAGCATTTTGAGATGGAGAAGGTGTGGATTTGGTTTTACTATTTGGTTTTCCCTTTCCCTTAGGATTAGATGCAACTAATTCCTTTTGAGAGGTGGAAGACTCAAGGTGAGATAATTTGGATTCTTCCCTAGTAAGTCTTTCACAAAATGTTTCTAAGTTAGGCATTTTGAATGTGTCACCTAAGGCATCCATGCTAGAGAAAAAGGTAGAAGAAAAAATTTGGAATGGTCCTCTCAACTTGGATAGAATCAAGTAAACACACTCTTCATCTTTCTTATCTCTTCCACTCCCCTTCAACTGTGTCAACAAATGCTTGAACATGGTAAGATAGTCTATAATTGTTGGAAAATCTTTTAGGATTAAGAGAGGTGATCTCAATTTCAAGTTGCATGGCTCTCATATGATCCACCTTACCAAATAAATCCTCTAATTTCTCCCATATTTTGAAAGGAGAGTCACATTTTTCCAAATGAAACAAAAGACTGTCACTTACATAAGTTCCTATCAAACCCATACACTCATCAAATTTGCACTGGTACTAAAATTTCTCATATTCTCTAGTGAACACTGGTTGTTCTGAAGAAGTTAAAGCCCATAATCCTTTCCGCTTAATTATTGTTTTCATTCTTGGTTTCCATGTGTGGTAATTATGTGTTGTTAATGGCTCAACATGATCTAATGCAGAAGTAGATAAAGACGTCCATCCTCAAAAAATCACCAAAAGAAATGCAAGAACCAAGCAATACAACAAGACCCCCAAACAATGCAACAAGAGCCCCCCTAGATTTTGGCACTTTATAATGAGTGCGTGTTACAATATGACACTTTATAATTAT
The DNA here is from genome assembly GCA_019776745.2 of Taxus chinensis. Lineage (NCBI taxonomy): Eukaryota > Viridiplantae > Streptophyta > Pinopsida > Cupressales > Taxaceae > Taxus > Taxus chinensis. Next base: position 81,078 of record JAHRHJ020000262.1, on the reverse strand, counting down.
AGTGTGATTCTCAAAATAAATATTTCCAATGGAAAGAACATAAAAAAAAAGAACTTTTGCAAATAACGACACTCAAAACCGAGTTACCGATCAAAAGTTACAAGCTTTTCAATATTATGCTCTACTATTTATTTTAGTTGCCACTAAAACAGAATAAAATGCTCTTGCCTTCACCACACAAATAAAATGAAAGGGGGTTGGAGTTAAGCACCTACTAGTAGGAATCACAAACTTTAAGCCCTCATATGACCATACCATATGACCAGGGGCTAAGTATTTCTATAAAAATTACTATTTCTACTAAAAATAGCAGGATAAAGAGTTACCCGAATGGCAAAATCCGTGCACAACCATCGTGGTACCCCCGCTAAAAGAGGAAAGAACCAAAATCCTTCTGCACGTTAACCTGAAAAAATTACATTGCACTAGAAACAAATCCCAGTGTAGATATTGAGAAATCCAACAAACCTAGAGAGATTTCCTCCAGTTTCTTTCTGGTTTGGCATGAAATATCCTTACGAGATGACATCAATGGTTTCTATGTAACCACAAAAAAAGGTTCAAAGTTTATAGTCAATCTGGTAGGGTTTCCACACCTTTTGTGATCCAATGGTGGCCTCTATTTTGCATAAAAAAAACACTAATGTCAAACAAATGATACAGAAAAATGGAATATATGAGTATACAAAAAATACTGATGCAAAACAGAACTTTACATACAAATCAACATAAATTTACCTTGCTTTGATACCATAAAAGGAACATAAAGAAGAAACCAATCCTGTCCCTATGAAGAAGAAACCAATCTTGTCCAAATCTTTCATGCCAAATCTTACTCTTTGAATCTAATGAGAAACCAATCCTTTCATTATAAAGAAGTGTCATGCAAAAACCTCAAAGTTAAATAGTCTAGAACTATGATCAACATTCATACCCTGAGAAAATATCAGTGAATGTCAACAAAGTTCAGCTTTTGGTGTGATCTCCTGTAGGACTCTGATACCATAAAAGGAATGATAATTAGATCGTACCAAGACAAGAACACAAATGCTAATCAAACACCACGATCAATAAGATGAAAGTAATTCACCAGAATAACTTTACATAAACCTTTGCAAACAAATGAGCAACAATATCATATATTATTATGGAACTCAATGAAATACAATAAGAATGGAAATTTCTTATATAGGTAAGGAATATCAATCTAAGAACTAGTCAAGGTCGTAGATCAAGCCATAAATCAAGGAAAGAACTAGTCATCAAAGAACTAGTCAAGTCCATAGATTTATGAGAGAACTAGACATCAAGGATCTAGTCAATACCATAGATCAAGGAAAGAACTAGTCAATACCATAAATCAAGGAAAGAACTATACTAAGAACTAGATAATATCCCCTAATATCTAAATAAATAAAAAGAAATATCCACACACATAATTGGGTGAGGATAAATACAATAAAGGTAAATAAAGTATTAGGTAACCATGAGCTAAGGTAAATTCCTTCTCTAACAGTAATATTCGTCACGTCGATGGTTTTGTACAATTGTGAGGTGTGTGTTAGTGGACGTCATGGAAAAATTCAAAATGGAGACAAATAGAAAGGATCCAAAAGTGAGTTATGATAACAAACAAAAAATCAAAATTCAAGACTATAATTTCCTGAAAATCACACTGGCCTAAAAAGGTACCTTCCCTCTAGAGGAAACCATTATGACCAAGTTTATATAGTTACTTGAAAAATACAGTTTAGTGAAAAACTTACAGGTGGCTTAACACTACATGAAGTGGAGAGTTACATAGACAAAATAGCTTAGTGGATGAAGTAGAAGCAAAATGGATGAACATATGTGATATTAGCTTAGGTGAATGCCCAAATCTTAACAAAGATAATTTAAAAAAATGTAAATGAAAAGTTTAGAATGGTAGATGTGGAAGAAGACAACAAGTAGGAAGCGCTCAACACTATATTACAAAGTTTAATCTGATGTGTAAACTATTGTGAAAAATCATATGTATGGGCTGAAATTAAAAAGAGGGAAAAGATCATCATTGCTTCCATTAAAGACTAGTTCCCATAGAATTAGATGTGAGAAATGGAACACCCAAGCTATGGAACAGAGAGTGCTTTAGTTTTTATACAAGGGTAGTTGAAAAAAGAGGCATTATTTGAATGTACAAAGCACATGGACATTTAGAGCCAAGTAAGATGAAATTTTAAGATTTGGTTCCATGATAGAGTTATTTGAGGAAAAAAATAAAAAGTTAGGGGGAGATGTTAACTTAAATCAACAAGAGGAGGAACATTCACCTTCTAAAATATACCACAGAGCCCACAAATATTTAAACAATTGGAGTTTTCAAGTATCATCCTATAGAATCAATCTCATGAAATGTAATTAAAATCATTTCATTTCATTTCAGATTAAGATATTTTGAAACATTAACTATGAAAAGAAAAGATCCATAAATTTCTATTAATATTTAGTTGATATTATTAAAATGAGGGGAAATTATTTTTTCATATGTATCATACCAAGACCTCGATGTTATAGGTAATGAAGATTTCATTGGAAGACTCTAAAAGTGGTCTCAAGATGAAGGGACATTGTAAATTTTCATTTACATGTTTTATAAAAGTAGATATCATTCACAAAAGTCGATTTTTATTTTTAAAAACAATTTAAGTAAATATTGGGTAGATAGTGTATATGTGTCAAAAAAGCATTAGTTTTTTCAATAAAAAAATTTAAAAGATAAAAGTAGAATAAGTCGATAACTTATAGCCTTTACTATTATGATCACTCCTTTCAATATTCTGGTAAAATGTTGGATTTAAATTAAATATTTTAATAAGTAAGATCTATATTTAGTTTATCAATATTATTAATTGAATACAAAGATGATAATGCACTACCTTACAATTTTTATTTAAAATGCACTATTTTACTCTAATCATTTGTTATTAGCTAATGAATTAAAACTACATTTACTAGATTGGATAATGGATTGGTTTTTCAATTATTCACTAATCTCACACTTAAGATTACTCATTCAAACCATGGAGTATCATCCCATTGTAAGCTATCATGTTAAAACAATCTACTCATTAAAACTAAAAGTGAGGAATCACAAACATAGGAATCAAACTTTAGGTACATGTCAATATAGGATTGGTGGATGTTTTAAATAAAAAGTTAAGACCATTGTACGATAAAATATCTACACAAAACAATAACACTTCACAATTTTGAATATTCATTCGATCACTTTCCCCCACCATATATAGGTCATATATACATACACATAAAATACACAATGTCACCCATATAAGGCCTATGTGACGTATACTCAATGTGTAAATTACTCGAAGAACCTTGGAAAATGCAAGGAAATGAGGCACAATAATTTGTGATACATATTGGAGTCATTTTCTCAACTCTGAAAAAGCGGGCATAGATATTTCCTTGTAATGATTGCAGGTGCTCTATGCTCATTATAAAAAACTAGTTCAACAACTTAGCTCCTCCATGTAAAATAAAATCCTGACCACTTATACTTGTGAAAAATACATTGAGGATTACCTTTAAAGCACGTATAACAAATTGCCCATCAAACATATTGATCCTATAAAATAGTTGAGTTTTATCACTAAACAATAAATAAATAGTTGGCCATTATCTAAATTTCAATAACGAATGTGCCATATAGAATTATTATGTAACTTGATAGCTAGAAGATTGCTTTAACAATTAGGACATAAGAAATCACATAAGTTACAAATTTCTACAATAGGATTTTGAAAAATAATAATAAACAAATATTTTTTTTATTAGAGGTAAAAGTTAGCGTTGAGGGGACCCTACCCATCCAAAGAGTTACAAAATACTTCATATTGGCCAAGAGATTTAAGAGATTATAGGCCATTATTTGTTCCAAAAGTTCAAAAACAAGCGACCTCAGTGTATTGATATCCATACTAATATAGCCTCATTTACAATAATACAGTGAAATATTCTTCTAACAACATGTAAGCATTGTGAAGAAACTAACATGATAATGTACAACTCTTTGACATAGGCATTAGCTTGAATTGTAATTATTTGAATCATATCTTCCACCATCTCCTTTTAGTGTTATTCTTTGACTAGTTTAGTTGTTATAGTCTCCTTCCAGTACTTGTAGTTAGGTTCTTTGACACCACCTTCGGCCTTGTACCATGACTTTTCCATTTATTTGAGCCCTTAAATGGACTGGATCATTTCGCCAGCAGTTTGAGATGGTACTTTGGTAGTACTTTTCACATTGAGAGGCCATATGTGCATCCCTGATTTGAATAATAATACCTTTCATAAAAGTTCACAAGTCACTTTCCATTTCCATTAACTTGGGCATTGCACGGATTTTTGGCTTTTCAAATGTGGATTTGGAAGACATTTTATCCATGTCATGGAGCTCCTTAAGGTCCATATAGATGTAGGCTAGATTTTGTGCCTATTGGCTATATTAGTTGTAACAGTTTGTAATTTTAAAAAAATCTCTCATCCCAGGCATGGGTTTTAACAGCAGATTCCTGGGCTAGAAAAGGTCCATCTGAGCCGTACTACTTAAGATTATGTAAAGTGTGGATAGCTTCCTCTGTGTTCTTGAGAATTCTTGTCCTCTGAAGACTCTATGTATCTTTTAAGATTGGATCGTGAGCGTAAGCCTCATTGCTCTCAAACAAATCCCCTTCGTCTTTGTCAAAGAGAGTAATCCTTCTGGGTTGGGTCTTCACCAGGGCATTCAACTGAACATATGAAGGATGTTGATCTTCCTCAGCCATGAACTAGTAGGTTTCTGCTCTTTTCTGTTCTGATTCTTTTCAAACCGAACAACTTTACCCATGTTTGACCTGGTGCGAATTTGGCCACAGCAACTTCCCTGGGCCAAAATCATCAAGCATATCCTCCTTAAGTTCCATACTCCTGTCCTTTTACCCAGTGCAGAGGACTTTGAAGGGACTAAAGCCCCAAATTTATCATTTTTTCCCAGGCAAAGGAGTGACTAAGCCGAATGATAGTTTTGATCAGAGCCTGGTGTAAAGGGAGAATGAAAGTTCCTTTCTTCACCATAATTTTCATTGATTTCATCCAAGAAGAAAATACCAATAGAAAGGAAAGTTGTAGGTTTGGAATTGTGGATATGATTTAAAATTGGGAAATGGTAGCCATAGATAACCTTATATCTTCCTTCCAAGTATCCATATAAGACATTATCATATTTTTGCAATTTCATCATGAAGGGGAAGGTAACTTACAGTTAGGAAAATGCGTATCCATTATGCAGAGAAAAGGGGGATCCCCTTTTCCTTGAAAGAAATAATCAATCTCCAGACTTATACATCAGATTTAGGTTGAAAATAAGATGCATACCTTCCAACGCGAGACCAAAACTCACTTTGGCGATGAGCTTATGGAACGAAATTGTGAGAGAGCTATGGGTTCCACTTGAACCTTGCCCTCATTCACAAATTATATGAGAAAGCTTAAGGCTAAAACTCAAAATGCATGAAAGGTTATCACGAGACATTTTTAGAAGTGAAATAGGTATCAAGATTCTAAGGCATATTCCAAGAGTTCAATTGAATAGTTATGTAAATGGGTATTATACAGTTGCATAAGAAACATAGAGGTAAGTGGTATAAATACATATATTGGAGTTTGAAAGGGGTCATTACTTAAAAGGCCAAATAATGAATGGTTTAAACTCCTATTGTATGCAGATAATTAATAAATATTTTCTACTCATTAAAGATTCAATCCCATAGATGTTAATAGACCGCCTTCATTCTTTAGAGCTCTTTTGTAAAGAAGCGATGATAGAGGGAAACATTGGAAAAACCAAAATTAGATTTTTCTTACTGAAAAGGAAGAAGTAACATCTTGAATTTTAGTTTGCAGAAGAGTCTCTTGAAGCGGTGTCATAATACAAGTATCTTGGTGTCAAATTTCACAACAAGCTTGACTGGATACTTGTAGGATGAAGAGAATTCAATGAAGATGGAGATCTCTTAATGCGTTCCAAAACATGTGCAATAATGTTGAGCTATGGGATTGGAAAACTTTGCACCATGGGCCTATTTGGGTTACTTGTCACACTAGTGGTGTTGTACGGTTGTAAGGTATGGGTTAGTGGAATGGGAAGTTTGAAATGAAGACAAATAGAAATGATCCATAAGTGACTAATGATAAATAAAAATTTAAAAATCAAGACACTACAGTTCTCTACGAAATCATCTTGGCTGAGACAAGGTACCTTCCCTCCAGAGGAAACCATTATGACCAAACTTATATGTTACTTTAAAAATATGGGAAAACATGAAAGACTGGCATGTGACCTAATGGTTGCAAGAGGTGAAGAGGTGTATAGAAAAAGGAATACATGGATGGAGGAGAACCATAAATGGATGAACAAATGAGATATTAGCCTAGATGAATGCCCAAATCTTAACAAAATAATTTTTAAAATGTAAATGAAAAGCTTATAATGGTGATGTGGAGAAAGGAAATACGTAGGAAGCGTCGACACTATATTAAAAAGTTCAACTCGATGTATTTACTTTGTGAAAAATCATATGTAGGGGATGAAATTAAATATAGGGAAAAGATCAATCATCACTCAGCTACGAACTTGCTCCCACAGATTTTGATGTGATACAAGAAGAAGGACAACACCTAAGGAACCACAAGAAGAGACTACTTAAGTTTTATGCGATACAGGGGCAATTGAAACAAAGGAGCATTTCATCCTTTAATGCCCAAAGCACGTTAACATTAGAGCCTAGTATGAGAAAAATTTAAGAGTTAGTTCCATGATATAACTATTCAAAGAAAACAAATAAAAGGTTTGAGGGAGTTGTTAACTTAAATTAGCCAAAGGAGGAACATTATTCTAAAAAAATACCACTAAGCCTACAAGTTTTTAAGCATTTGGAGTTTTAAGTAGTAGTCCCATAAACTTTTCGGTCTCATAGATATAATTAAAAACATTTCATTTCATTTTATTTCAATATATTCTGAAACATTACTGAATTAGTTAGTTCCATGATAGAACTATTCAAAGAAAACAAATAAAAGGTTTGAGGGAGTTGTTAACTTAAATTAGCCAAAGGAGGAACATTATTCTAAAAAAATACCACTAAGCCTACAAGTTTTTAAGCATTTGGAGTTTTAAGTAGTCCCATAAACTTTTCGGTCTCATAGATATAATTAAAAACATTTCATTTCATTTTATTTCAATATATTCTGAAACATTACTGAATTAATATTTAGTTGCATGACAAAAAATCCAGCTCAAATCTTGCATCTGCGCCTTTATCCCAAAACCAATAAACTAAGATGGAGAAACTCCAAAATACAAAACCAGATTGAAAATTTGTGTCGTTATTTTGCTGAAAAAGAGTTTAGGTACTCATACACAATAAAAAAATGGTGCATTAAACCAAACCCTCAAATAGACACTTGGGTAGAAGGCCACAATAATGTTGTCAGTCACATTGAGATTATGTCCTCTCTGTACAAGCCCTACATAGACTGCAGTAGTATAAGTTAAATCATGGCGTTCTGTTATGGTAAATACACATTCCTTTGTGTTGTGATGATGGTGGTTCATTTTAAAAAGATTTTAAACAACCTTGTTTAGTTTGCAGGGTGGTGTATGATACACAGACCACCTTACATTTTGTTATGGAGCACCTACAACCCGTCTCTTCTTGGTAAATTTGGCTAAGAGTGAGAAGGTTCAGATTTTGAACCTGAGACCTCTACTACTGGTACAGGGTATCAGTAGTAGAGGTGTGCTTAAGAACAACTGTAGGCATTTTTCTTGTGGACCGAGCTCGGTGCTCGGCCACGAGTTGCTCCGCGAACCACTCTAAATGCTGGGCATTAGTCTCTGAAAGCAACCTCTTACCGCCGAACGGAACCGACTCCATGCTCTTCTCACTCAACATCTTCTCTGAAATTTCGAGCAAATTCTTTACGTTGCTCGGGCTCGGATCGTCCATTTCCGGAACAGATTTATTGGGCAGGCCCATTGCCTGTAACACAGAATTCAAGTAAGCAAATTGGAGATTTTTTTGGTTTGTTTTTCAAACACAGAATTGCAAGGGTTTATGATGACTTACCTGCACGCGGACATAATTTTGCCGGTTGTGGTCGCCGAAAGCCATGGCGATGACATGATCGGCAGTGTCGGAAACGCCCGTCGAGCACGATGTCCATGACTGGCTTCATGGATTTCCGAACCCTGGCATTACTACGATCGAACTGGCCCGTTCCGAGAGACAGCACGAGCAGGTCCTCCACGCCGTCAACAGACGGAAATTCTTGTTTATTGTGCAAGACGTGCGTAATGGCTGCCACCGCCGGATTGTTCATGACGAGACCGCCGTCGAGTGCCGTGCAGGGCGTGTTGCCGTCGACGGAAGTCATGGACATCGGCCGGAAAAACCCCGGCGTGGCGGCCGTGGCGCGGCACACTTCCCACAGATTGAAATCGTAGTTGTCCGTTTCGAGGGCGTCCGCACGCGAGAAGAGAAATGGAGCCGCAGTGGCGAGGTCGTAGCAGGGAATCAGCACGGGTTTTATTGTGTCCTTCAGACTAAGACATTTACCGTCGCCTTTCACGAACCAGGTCTTGAGGACTCGTTCCAGGCTCTTCGTGGAACAGGACGGCGCTTTCCCTAGAAGCTTCGAGATGATTCCAGACGGCCTGAACATTTTCTCCGCGCTCTCCGCCAGAAGCTTCCATGCGTCCTCCGCACTGAACAGCGGACGCTTTGCCTCGGCGCCATCGCTGGCGAAAAGCATTGTCGTCAGGATCCCTCCGCTTCCCGTGCCGGCCGCCACGTCGAAATAGTCGGCAATGGCGGCATCGGGATTTCCAGACTTGCGCTTCAGCGCTTCTTCCAGGTAGGCCAGAGCCCGCGCCGCAATTATGCCTCGCATTCCGCCGCCGTCAATGCTGAGAATGCATGCTTTACCCCTCCCGGACTGCATCGGCATGGGATTCTCCGCCACGAGCTCCTGCAACAGCTGCGGAATCCACAGCTTCTTCTCGTTCAGCCCCAACAGCCAATTGCTCTCCATCTTGGAAAATATTCTGAAGCTCAGCTGGTTGAAAATATCTTCCGCTTCCATACCTTCCAACAACGCCATTGAAACCCTTAAATATCTCAAACCCCAAACAAAACCCCGGCGGCTACTAAATTTCAAATCTTCGAACTGAAATTCTTCACGAGCCAAAACCACAGGCTAATTAAAGCAGCCGCGTCTTCTCAGTTCAAATCCGTGAAGCAATTTAACTGTTTCTTCTCTTTCAATAGCAAAGCCACGAGAGAAATTCGTGAATTCCAGATCGAGCCAATTTACAGTACACTAAAAAAGATGGACTCCCTACAGTACACTAAAAATAGTTCCCTCCAGAAATAGAAAGGTGACGTCCCTCCGCTCGATCTCAAAAATCATTTCATTCTTTTCCGGCCGAAATTCCGCAACACAGAGCCTCAAAGACCTCTAGAAAAGCACCAAAATTTCCCCTACAAAACCTATAATTGAAAACTGTTGGATCATATAGGTAAAGCGGGTGCAGAGACGGTGGATTATATTGGCGGGGAAGAGCGAATGCGCCAACAAAAAAAAACAATAAAAAAATGTCACAGGTTCACGAAAATCCGAGCCAGGCTAGCAGCAACCAAGAAACCTCCTCCGCCATTAATTTACATCAGATCTTTCCACTATTTACGATCTCTCCTCCTGAGGCTGGCTCCGCCCGGCGCCGGTTCCGCCAACACGACAGTGCAGGCGCCAGACGGCTTCTATTATATAAGAGGTCGACAGCTGTTGCATCGGCCCGTCGCAGCCAGTCAACACCCGGTCATCCGCCGCAGGAATGTGAAGTGGTCACCCAGGGTTACGGTAAACAAGTAGTAGCCACACGGGTCCTGCAGCGTACATCGTACTTGATACTGTTGGTGCAGCGTTGTCGGCGGCCAACATTAATTATTGTTTAAATACTAATTTGTGGTTAGTGGAGTTTGGCAGATCCCGGGAGAACACCCTCGTGTGATTGGTAGGCATGGTAGTTGACCCCACCATGGAATCTCCACGTCCTTAGGAGAAAAGCAAGGGCCAGCGCTGGACATTTAAAATATGTAGCAGTGTCGCTGCCCTTAACCCGTGCCCTTCCTTCACCTAAAATGTTTCTTGGGAGGAGGGTAAGTGAGGAGCATCACACTTTCGTTAGGGTAGGCTTCCTTTCTTTGTCAACCGACTTTCATTTTTATGGTGTATTTTACATGTGCTTGTTGCAAAAATAGGCCTTTAAGAGCCTTCAAAATGATGAGCGCACTCCAAAAGTCATAACGATAGAATCTTAATATTAATGGGCATATCACTTTAAAATTAGGTAGCAATTGTAGGTGAAATGTACGATGTGAACATTGAAATGGATATAGTGAAAAAGCGAAATTGCATGGAGAGGAATAAAGGGAAAGGAAAGATGGGTGTAACAAATGACGTTTGAGGGCAGAGAAGTGCATGGGAAAGGAAAGAGGAATCGAGGAGCCAATATGAAAATAAACTCTCTACGAAGAGCATGACATGTATGTCAATTGAAAGAAGGAGAAAATTCGCGTTAGGGAAGACGTAGATGAAACTATAGAGGGAGATATCTCAAAATGCAAGTATCAGATGGAAAATGTTCCCGAGGCAAATGCTTGTTTGAATTTGCAGCTCTTGACTTTATTATGTTGTTAGAAAACAAGTAAATGTAAAGGGAATTTGAATGCATGTTTCACACGGCACGTCAGGGACAAGAAGATGTAGAGTGTACTTAGAATGCTTAGGGAGCGATTTCATGTAAAATTTAGATTGGTGTTTTTCTCCAACTATCAAGTTAAATATTATGGTAGTGTAGTATTTGCGCAAGTGTAATTTATGTCTAAAGGGGAAAAATAAAAAAGGGACAAGCCAACATGTTCCAACTTTCGAACTTGGCTGCAAAAAATATGGCGTGAAAGTGGTCGAGGAAACATATTTTTGGAGATATCTAAAAAAGAAAAGAGCAATCAATTAGTATTGTTTATGTCAATAGTTGTTTGCAATTTCAGCTCTTGTACTTTACAGGTAGTTAGAACACAAATAAATGCAAGGGGAATTCACTTACGTGTTTTAAGGGTTAATTTAGAATCAAGGATATGTTGTGTGAACTTAAAATTCTAGGGTAGGGGTTGCATACACAATTACAATTAGGGTTTCTCTTTAGCTATTAGGCCAATGAATAGGGTTTGTCTCTAGCCGTGAGGCATGTAGTTTTTCCAGGTGTGGATGATGGAGGTGAAGTACACGAGGCACGTAGCCTTTTTCTCTCTAGTTAACAACCCTAAAAATGATGATCTCTCTTGGAAATTCATCACAATAGAATCTTAATATTAATGGGCATATCACTTTAAAACTAAAAATTTGAATTGAGGAGAATCAAGCACACATGGACCGACTTGGGTAGCTTTGTACATTTTAGTTGTGGCTTTGCGTGTCATAGAGTGTTGGGTCTTGTAGGTTGTTTGGTCTCACGGGTGTTATTAAAATCGTTTATTCTTTCCTTCATTCACATTGCTACAAGACACATGTAGGTGGTGTAATGGAGACGTTAATAAAGGAAGCAATGAGTAGGATAATGAGGAACAATTTGAAGATGGTGAAGAAGGGAATAAGGATGAATCAGAAGGAGAGGATGATGAAAAAGAAAAAAAAAATTTCTCTACTCAAGAGAAAAAATAAATAACAAACAAGTTTGAAGAGGAAAAGAAAGCAGAGGAAAAGATTGATAAGGTTGCACATACTAAGGTTGCACCATATAGACACCCATATCATCATTAGAGGAAAACATCATGGAGACATGCTCAGACACATGAGGTAAGTAATCTATATGGATATACAGGGAATTGGAGGAGTAATAATTTTGGCTATACATGAATCAATGGAACAATAATTGTATGACATGGAATCACAGGAATAATCATTATGGATATGCATGGATGCCGAGGAGGAATACATATGGACCAAGATGGAATCAAACAAACACAATGGAATATGGAATCAGGTTTGGATCAGCATCACCCACTAGGATTTCATATGGGTGGTTGGATGATCAAGCTTGGCGACAAGTGTGCAATAATTTAAAGCACACTCATTATATGGCTTCTTCTTATGTTTCGGGGATGAAACATGTCAAAGAGGGAGGCAATGCTATGTACCTTAGGATATGATAATATAATATATATGGGTTGATGGAGATGCCAACATGTGGCACACATCCCCTTAGTTATATGTATGGGCTCACATGGGATATGATAGTATAATGTATATGGGTTGATGGAGATGCCGACATGTGGCACACATCCCCTTAGTTAGTTATATGGGCTCACATAGGAATTAATTATATTGGGTAATGGGTCGGCCTACATTGGGATTAGGTGTTACCCATCCTATTTAAAGGATGTGAGTATCATTATGAAGGGAATGGAGGTATGAGTTGAGTCTTCTACTTGGTAGAGGTATATTGGAGGTGTCCCCCTCGAAGTGGATTCCCATCTTGGGAGATTGTGGAGTTACTCCTTCCTTAAGGAGCATTGTATGGTGTTGCCCTACCTGAAGGGTATTATTATGCATATATTGATTATTAGGGTATCTTGGCCCCCCATATATCTTGTGTTGTGTTATCTTCTGTAATTTATTGATTTATTATATGCAAGGTTCTTATCAAGTGGTATCAGAGCAGTGATCCAGGCAATTTGTGGGATGAAACCCTAATGTTGGTGATTCATCTATATCTTGAGATAAACATATAATTTTTCATTATTTTTTGTGGGGAGTGGATACATATTTCAAGTGATCTTCCCTATGAATTTCAGATTTTTTGGAGCTGTTTTACAAAAGTTGTGTCCGTTTTAGGGTTGAAACCCTAATTCTAAGGTTTCATCTATATCTTTTGAATAATGACGAATTAGGGAATAATTTTTTTTGGGTTGTTGGTAATATATTAAATGGTAATACCATTGAAATTTCAGAATTGGTGGATCTATTTTGATAGAGTTATTTCAGTTTTATTTTTTTTCACTATTTTTCTCCACAGGCCGCAATTTGAGGAATTTTTATGAATTTCTTACATTTTCGGAAACCTCTCAAAAATTAAATTGGGGTTTGTGTTTTGTGATTTTTGATTTTTGGCCGACCTTTAGCCGAAAGGGTTAGAAATTTTTTTGATCAAAAGGGTCTATTCCTAAAACCCTAGTTTTGTGGATCATGGGGATGGTAGCTTGTTTTGGAGATGGCAAGATTGTGGAACAAATTTAGGGTTAAATTCTCTAAACCATCAGATATTTGGTTATTCAAGTTGTGGATTAGTGGCCCTACACATATTTGGTTTTCTGAGTTAGAAAAGGAAAAGTCTAATTGGTCTTTGGAGGAACTGGAACAAGTTTTCATGGACAGATGGGCAACAAAAGAAGAAGAAGACAAAGCCGAAAAAGAAGAAGAAAAAGAAAAAGAAGAAGTAGAAGAAGTAGAAGTAGAAGTAGAAGAAACATCAGAAGAAGAAGCTACTAGAAGAAGAAGAAGAAGAACATGTTGATGATGAAGCTGCTGCACAGGATAGTGCATCTCCAAGGAAGGAAGCTTCAATATTTCAATTTGAAGGGTGAATTCAAAGAAAAAATGTAATTGTTTCCATAAACCCTAGCAGCCAATATAACTTCATCAATATGGATGTAGCTCACAATCTACATGTACAAACAAAGCATATCAAGGAATCTCAAATGGATGGTAAGAAAATTCAAGTTTTTGAAGATTTAAAGCTTTCTATGGATAAATATGTTTTACATTCAAATTTTTATGCTTTAGATATGGATGGTATGGATATTGTTCTTGGATATCCTTGGTTAAAGACATTGGGAATAGTTAATAGTAATGTGCAAAATAAATTCATGAAATTATGGTACAAGCGAAAGAAAATTACATTGCAAGATATCACACTTAGCAAGGAAAAAAATAATGTAAAATTGGATCATGAAGATGAATTTGAAGATGGTGAAGAAGGGAATAAGGATGAATCAAAAGGAGAGGATGATGAAAAAGAAAAAAATGGTGCATTAAACCAAACCCTCAAATAGATGATGTGAACATCGAAACAAATATAGTGAAAAAGTGAAATTACATGGAGAGGAACAAATGAAAAAGCGAATATTATGGTAGTGTAGTATTCACGCAAGTGCAATTTATGTCTAAAGGGGAAAAATAAAAAAGGGACAAGCCAACATGTTCCAACTTCCGAACCTGGCTGCAAAAAATATGGCGTGAAAGTGGTCGAGGAAACATATTTTTAGATATATCTAAAAAAGAAAAGAGCAATCAATCAATATTGTTTATGTCAATAGTTGTTGTTTGCAATTTCAGCTCTTGCACTTTACATGTAGTTAGAACACAAATAAATGCAAGGGGAATTCACTTATGTGTTTCAAGGGTTAATTTAGAAACAAGGATGTGTTGTGTGAACCTAAAATTCTAGGGTAGGGGTTGTATACACAATTACAATTAGGGTTTCTCTTTAGCTATTAGGAAAATGAATATGGTTTGTCTCTAGCTGTGAGGCACATAGTTTTTCCAGGTCTGGACGATGGAGGTGAAGTACACGAGGCACGTAGCCTTTCTCTCTCTAGTTAACAACCCTAAAAATGATGAGCTTGCTTGAAAATTCATCACAATAGAATCTTAATATTAATGGACATATCACTTTAAAACTAAAAATTTGTATTGAGGAGAATAAAGCACACATGGACAGACTTGGGTAGCCTTGTACATTTTAGTTGTGGCTTCACATGTCGTAGACTATTGGGTCTTGTAGGTTGTTTGGTCTCACAGGTGTTATTAAAATCATTTATTATTTCATTCATTCACATTGCTACAAGACACATGTAGGTGGTGTAATGGAGACGTTAATAAAGGAAGTAATGAGTAGGATAATGAGGAAAAATTGGAGAGTAGGAGGATTTCTCAAATTAGTAGAAAAGAGGTACATATGTCTAGTTAGCAGAGCAATGGTGGAAGGATTGCAATGGGGTCTCTTCTTTTATTGTAGTTTGGCCCTACAGACTAAGAGCCATCTTTGAGCACCTTTGGAATGAGAAAGGTGGTGAAACACGTAGTGAAAGTAAGGCCACAACATTCAGTAACTCCAATATTTGTACTTGTTTTGTGTAATTTTAGATATTTAGCATTGTGAATTGTTAGAGCCTGTGCAATTTTCAATGGGACTTGCATGTTATTTTGGATCATGGACTTGGGGGAGCAGAATTTGGAGGGGATTGTTCGCATCCCATGCGGATTTTAATAACCACAAAATGAAGTGATTCAACTAGTTTTTCCACCAGCATAGTAGACAATTGTAACCACTTGGTCAGTTACTCCATTGACAAGTCCAACTTCAATCCATGAGTTGGTAGTAAACACTACCTTTTGATGCTTACAAACCCAACTTACAATATCAGGATCAACTAATGTTTATTGTCTGTATATTCAGAATTATAATAAGAAATGAAAGGAACTCTTTTTTACCTTCTTTTGAACCTTACTGGAAGAAGAAAATGAAAAGAGACTTGTGAAGGGTTTAAACCATGTTGGCAAAAGATTGTTTGCATCCCATGCGGATTTTAATAACCAAAAAATGAAGCAATTCAACTAGTTTTACCACCAGCACAATAGAAAATTGTAACCACTCGGTCAGTTACTCCATTGACAAGTCCAACTTCAACCCATGAGTTGGTAGTAAACACTACCTTTTGATGCTTACAAATCCGAATTACAATATCAAGATCAACTAATGTTTATCGTCTGTATATTTAGAATTATAATAAGTAATGAAAGGAACTCTTTTTTACCTTCTTTTGAACCTTACAGGAAGAAGACAACGAAAAGAGACTTATGAAGGTTCTAAACCATGTTGGCAAAAGATTGTTTACATCCCATGTGGATTTTAATAACCACAAAATGAAGCAATTCAACTAGTTTTTCCACCAGCACAGTAGACAATTGTAACCACTTGGTCAGTTACTCCATTGAAAAGTCCAACTTCAACCCATGAGTTGGTAGTAAACACTACCTTTTGATGCTTACAGACCTAGATTACAATATCAAGATCAACTAATGTTTACAGTATGTATATTCAAAATTATAATAAGCAATGAAAGGAACTCTTTTTTACCTTCTTTTGAACCTTACTCGAAGAAGACAACGAAAAGAAACTTGTGAAAGGTTTGAACCATGTTGGAAAAAGATTTTTCACAAAGTGATAAACCCTTCACCATGTTGGCGAAAGATTGTTCGCAGAGTGACAGACTTTTAGAAGCTTTCCCTAAGGGTCGCCCCATATGAATGCTCAACATACAAAGGTATATCCTTGACAAGAAGCAACACCATAGAGAATGATTGACCTCTTATTGAAAGGGATTGATAAGAAAGAAGGCATAGCTTGTAATAAAGAAAATGAATAGTGGATAGGTCGAGTTCCTTCCCGATAGAAACTTGTTGACCCATGCTAAAGGGGGCATAACTCAATTCGATGCCCCTAATGTCCACAATCTCTAGGAAGCCTCATTGACTTCACATAGTCTCCTTCACCACCACCTGTAGATAGGAAGCTTGCATATTATTAATAAAATATAGGTCAAGTAGGGGATATTATATGTAGCTCCTCAAGAACTTACATAAATATTTCTCTAGACAAGCATTAGAGAGAGAGATATGCATTCTTCCCGGTATTAATAAAAATGAAAAAAACATATACAATGCCCAACCCAAATGGGGCATCTGGATAATAATGGACAACCCAAACTTATGAAAGATTTAAGAGAAATAAAATATATTTTTAGATGCTTTATTAGATGTCATACATTTATTCAACATATTGTTGCCAACTTGAAATTGATTTTGTGAAAGGAAAGTGAGAATTCATTTAAAAAAAAACCAGTATTAGTTGGAAAAACAACAAAATGATGAAAGTGATGTTGACCACCTTAAACCTACTAATTACACAAGAAAATAATTGTGCTTGAACAAGTGGTGGGACATATCCGCGTAACACAATTGATCTTCGTACTTATCTTATTTATTATTATTTAGATAAAACAATAATTTTTGGGTGTTTTTAATTCCAAATTGTGTGGTGTTTGAGCCTCTGTCCATGTGAGCTTTATGTTGTAAAAATGGGAAAAGATGAGAACATTAGCAATGCTCATGATTTAGTTGTTGAAAATCAAATGGAGGCCATGTAGAAATAAAAGACAAGAAATGAAGTCATAAATGGTAGGAAAGAAAATGAATGGTAGAGAGGTCGAGAGTCTTCCCAAGGAAAACCAAACATCCCACTCCAAAGGGTGAAAGACTCTAGTTGTTTGCCCTGATGTCCAAATTCTCCCCACCTTCAAAGGCTTCATTGAGTCTCTTTCAAAAAGCATGTACTTAGGAAGCTTGCATATGTCTAAATACCTCATGCTTTTGTGCTTGCCCACCATGTCCTCTAGCTCGTCTTGTAACTTCGTGGTCTTGCTCCGCTTTGTCAATTCCTTGAAATATCATTTTGTGCCAACCACAGGGAAAATTTTAAGACCCCCTCCCAAAAAAACCATAGATATTACTTGGTGAATGTGTGAAAATGAATTTTGAAATCATGAAGAATAAGAAGGAAACGAGTTTCACATGGCAGATGAATTATTTGACAATGTTGTCGGCTGGTAGCAACTGTCGGTCGGTAGCATGTTGTATGCTACCAACTAGTAGGATGATGTATGCTAACGGTCAAAAACACATACGTGCTACCATCAAATGTGCATAATGTCGATTGGAATCATGTTGTATGCTATTGACTAGTAGTATGATGTATCTTCTAGCTCTAGCATGTCATCGTCAATAATATCTTCATGTGGTGACATGTTATTTTGGTTAATTTTTTCATGTGGTGACATGTTAATCTCATTAATTGTTTCATGTGGAAGATAATTATTAGTGGGTGTTTCTGCATTTAAAAGGGACACGGGTTTGACTATGATCTTGACACTTTGAATTGAACTAACAAAAATAAATAAAAATATTGTCTTGCCTATGTTTGAAGTGGATGTAAGCTGTGTGCATGATATTTTTTCCTGACTAAAATAATTTAATATATTGTTTTTTCCTTTTTAATTAGCATGCCTTCTTGTTATTATCACCGAAGGCCATTGTACTTGTGACCAATCTAAGTGTAATTTATGTATGGATCATATTTTCGTGAGCAGATGTAAACAAATGGAAACTTGGGTATAGATTTGTAGCACACGCTACTATATGGTAACATATATGTATGCTACCAACTAGTATCATATATTTATCCTACCAACCAATAGCATATGTAATTATCAGTGGAAAAGTTAAAATACCTAGATGTTGTTGTACCTAGCGATATGTTACCGGTCGATTGTAATATGTTCTCATAGGGTTTTGATATGTAATCGATCGTCAATGCACACATGTATAGGAATTGCGATTGGAATTTGATGTTTAATATCATAATTAGTATATATATATATATATGAAGGTGAACGTGGAAAATTTATCTTTCACGATAAATGTGGTTTGAATATAAACAATTGACTATTAGTATAAACGTTAGGTGAACCAACCCAAAAAAGTAACATGTACCTTGAAATTTATGAAATAGCAAGCAAACTGACTCCTCAAAATTTTCCAAATCCAAATTTCAAAACCCAAAATATTCGTGAATTATCAAAGATTAGTAACTAAAATTTTCCCTAGACAACCATTAAAAGTTAACACAACCATGAACACGGTTGGATTCCTAACCAAGAATAATGAAAGTAGAAAAATAGAGAAAAAATAAATAATATTTTGTGTTATAGGGGGTAAGTGAACATCCAAAATTTTAAAAAATAAATAAAAAGACAGATTAAAAATAAAATAAAAATTATATTATATTTTCTCTAGATGAGATGGTCATTTGAGGTAAAGGGCATTGAGGATTTTTGTTATATGGAACCTACATGAATTAGCTAAAAGGAGGGCATCATGTCACACGAGGCACTGAGGTTCATGCAAAGACATTGACATGAAGTGTCACTATTTTTTGCCGGAAGGCTTCTACCTTTGAAGATGCCCCTGCTAGAAAGTGTCAAATTTCGGCGACCTTTTCCAGCAGTCAATTTCCATCACACTATTCATGCCTTCCTATACTTTCCCAATTGCTTATTTTAAATTTCCCTATTTGTGAAAATATATATTTATTTACATGTATGTTAAGTGCAGAAGTTTGATAGGTGCCTGTAAAGTGTTTGACCAAATGAAAGAACAAGACAACTTCTCATGGAATACAATTATTCCAACAAACAAAAGACATGGGTTTCCTCAAGAGACAGTCATTGTTTCATCGTATGCAACAAACATGTCTCTAATCAGTTCAATATACAGTTGTCAACATACTCTCGACCTGTGCTAAAATACGAGCTCTGGAATAGGGTGTGGACATCCATCAAAGCATAAAATATAGAGGATTTTTTTAAAGATATTGTAGTTGCAAATGCTCTAGTAGACATGTATACAAAATGTCAAACATTACAAAAGGCATGTGAACTGTTTGTAAAAATGCATAAAGAAAACGTGGTTTCATGGACATCAAGTTGATTGTAGGATATGCACAATGCAATTGGCAAGTGTAGAGCCAAATTCCACATAAACCTTTTGGCTATGTTGTTTTTGGTTCCTGTAGATCACATATGATTATAGGCTTAGGAGTATTTACATCCATAATGCATTTTGATTTTGATCCTAAAAATGATGCGACTTATTTTCTTCTCTCAAAAATCTATGCAGAAGTGGGCAGGTGAGGTGAAGCTCAAATGATATGAAGATTGATGAAAGATAGATAAATTAAGAAGATCCTTGGATTTAGTTAGATTGAAGGCCAGGAGACATATCATAAGTCATAGATTGCATCTACAGAAAAAGGAGATCTATGCAAAGTTGGAGAAAATGGCTTGAGAGATGAAGGCAACAAGTTATTTTTCATATTAAACACATTTACTTAATGATGTGTAAGTGGAGGAAAAAGAATTATTTCTTTGCCACCATAGTAAAAAGTTGGCAATTGCATTTGGTTGGTTAAACACGCCCCTCTGGAACAACTATTACAGTTGTCAAGAACCTTCGATTATGTGCTCATTGCCACACTGCAACGAAAATTAACTCCAAGATTGTTGCAAGAGAAATTGTTGTGAGAAATGGGAACCATTTCCTTCATTTTAAAAAGGGAGAATGTTCTTGTGGCGATTATTGGTGATGCTAAATGAAGCAATCTAAAAAAATAAGCTTGCACTATAATAATGTGCCACATGTGCTTGATTATTCTTAGTTTCTAGATAGTTTTTTGTTTAGTTTTAAGTTTGCATACACTTCATTGTAAATTACAACTCTAACAAGCTTAACATTTTTATCCTCTTCGATGTAATTTGCAACTCATGTGAAATTACTAGTTCTGTACAAAATTAATAAATGGATTATTTTTTCCAAAATCTAATTTAGTTTTGTTGTTTATTGTCTAAGACTGAAGATTTATCCATAAAGTTCATTTGCCTTAAAAGTCCCCACTCACATGATTTGCAGCATGATTGGCCAATTGGCGTCGGGATATAAAACAAATAGATGGGAAACAATGATAGAC
Source organism: Taxus chinensis (assembly GCA_019776745.2). NCBI lineage: Eukaryota > Viridiplantae > Streptophyta > Pinopsida > Cupressales > Taxaceae > Taxus > Taxus chinensis. The sequence goes on along the minus strand of JAHRHJ020000262.1, from coordinate 60,275 downwards.
AATTGAGATGATGTCGTGCATCAATGAACTTCCAAACCTCTACCATTCATTTTCTACATCATGCATGACACAAGAACCCTTCATCTAATTTGGCAATGTCTATCAACATAACAAGGGTGGAGGTCGATTGTACCTTAGTGGGAGAGAATCATGCATAAAGGGAAATGTATATTAATCTTATCATGGGCTAAAGAGAAGGGGATAAGAATCCTATAGAATAAACTAGACGAATATTTTTAAAATGGAATGTCATGATTTTAATGCCAAACCTTACACCATAAACACAAATATTACAATACTAACTTGTTAAGCTTAACATCAAGCATAAGCTCCTACAATCTCATTATGGAAAGTAAGTTTGACAAGATAAATTTAAACTACTTTTGCAGCGAGGGCTAAGGACTCCAGTCTTTAGAGAAAAAACAATATCTTATGGTTTTTATGCCTTTCTTTAATATCCTAAGAGCATTTATTATTGGATTCCTTAAAAAAGGAAGGTTTTTATTTCCAATGATGAGCCCAACCACCATCAATCTATATAGGGGTGATAGTGACAATTAAATTGCAAAATACTAGCCTTTACTATATTTTCTAACATAACCCACAAAAATGCAATGTATTAGAATTCTTTTCCAAGCTTTGGAATCTTATATAACCCACACAACCCATTTAGTAAACAAGAAAATCATATGCCTTTGTACATCAATGATGTTTATTCCTCCATTTGTGTTTTCTTGGAATCATTTCAAAGAAAATCCCACATAAGTTTAGCAATTCGGTCATACATTGATTTAAACATGAAGGGTGGCTAACACTTTAGTGGAAACTTGAAACTTGGTAGCTTAGGATAAGAGTTCAGCAATCTACAAAGATTTTTTATTTTTGGTCCTTTGAGAAAAAAATTGTTAGAGTATGATAGGTGATTTTTCAAATTAATATGGGATGCCAAGAAACTTAAATGTCTATATCCTCATTTAATCCATTTCTAATTAGGTTTTTTTAGCCACCCTAACATAGACATCAAGCTATTTCAACAACATCGAGTACTTCTCTATTGGATTTTTAACCAAAATATTAGTAGAATATAAGATGATGTAGGGAAAAGCTTCATAAAATGCGGCCTCATTCTTAGCAAGATCGAAGAAAAGATCATCCACAAAATGTTCATTGATAAATTGACTTTTCTTGTTCACTCTATGAGGTAAGAGATACCTAAATTCCTCAATGGAGGGAACATAGAGGGAAGGAACAAGAACTCGTCCATGTTTGATCAAGTAAAAAAATCTGAAATGTTCAAAAAAACTATGAGTAATGGAAAAACAAGACAAAGCCTTAGTAAACAACCTTTGAATAACATAAATGAAAAAAATGTTAAAACCTAAGGCTTTGAGCATGGCCAAAATAAACATTTGTTTAATACGGTCATAGGACTACTATAATATAGCTTGAGAAAATAAACTCAATATCTTGAGGATTAAACCCACTCAATTCATTCCCAACCAAAAATAAGATTATCATGGATATAAATTCATTGAATGAATCATGTGTGCTTAGTCTTGATAATGGAAAGAAAAAGAGAAACATGTGAAGAGTGAGGGTTATGACTAGGATATTATATGAAACATTCAAAAAATTGATGGGCCTCTAAATAGTAATGAAATCAATATCTCCTGCCCTAGGAATGCATTTAATGTTACCTTGATTAATAATGTTTCCTAAAGAACTAGTTTGACTAGATCCCTTATAATCCTGAAGCGAGTTTGGACCCATAAATAGCAAGTGCATTTGTATATATCAACAAGTAAATTTGTCCAATCCAAGGGAATTATCATTGATGCATCATTTAAGGAAATAGGTACAACGCATACATTTATCCATTGGGATAAGTCTATAGGGAACCACATTCATGAACTCTTGAAGAGCTTGAGCATGCTCCAAAGAATATGTTTGGCCCTCAAACACCAATTTATAGCGGTTGTAAAAGACCTCAAAAATATCTAAGAGATCAGTAAGTCATTCATAGGTGGTTGCACTACTTCAATTTTCTTGCTAGAATGTTTGGCCTATAGTGTTTTAAAAAAATCCCTAGAGGATCTATCTATGACCTTGAGCCAATGGAGAAAAACATGTATTTGATCCCCCTTAGGTGCACGCACTTCTAAAACCATGAGTGTGTTTTTGAGATGAGTGGCTCTAGACTATAACATTATACCAAATGGGTTGAACTCAAGTCAAGAAGAAACTCCTGAATATTAGCTCATATGAGTACTATCAACTCGCTTGCAAACTATAGTCACATAATTGTCATATTCCTTGAAAAGGGAAGAGGCATGTTTGATGGTTTCATTCTAACAAACGATCCAACTAGTGTCATATGAGGAGCTAGAAACCAAATTCCAAACTATGACTATGATATAACTGGTACCTTCATGTTGAATTAAGGACGTGTTCATGTAAAACTTGGTACAATGAACTTTCTATAATTGGTCACTCCATACTAATCAAAACGTAACAAGAGAGTGATTGCAAAGAACCTTTTATGGGTGAAAATTCACATTGTAATTGATCATGTGTTGTCATGGGACTTGAATAATTACTGTTTAAAATGCATGACATGATCCAACCGTTAGAGAACACTACTAACCACAATTCATGGAAATTTAAGTACATGAATCACATATATGTACTAGCAAAATACCACCTATAGCTAGGGTCTTGTAACCACCTACAATTTCAAAATTTCAAGTCTCGTAATCCTCAACACACCACTGCTTTTTTGGAATATATAGGGTAAAAGGAGGGTTTTAGAAGGTCCCACAACCTTATACAACAGAGCCCATCAGGCCAGATTTAGCAATAAAAGTAGCAAAGCAAAAATACCCAAGAAGATTCCAAAAAAGGAGGACGAAAAAACAAACAGAAAGAAAGAAGAGATACATCATAAGAGCTTTTTCAGCTCAGAGACTGCATTTTTTGCTCTAGGAGAGCCTGAGTCATTAGCAAGATGTTCGGCCAGTTTGATAAGCTCCGAGCAGTCATTAGCAATGGCAGTCTTGGTAGATTCCGTGAAAGCCTCCCATGCTTTCAAAGCCTTGAATGCGCGCTGAAGCTTGTTTAAAATAGAAGAAACCATGTCGACTCTGCAATTATCCCTATTAGTGTCAGCAAACTCAGGTTTAGTAGGTTTCGAGTCTAGAATCAGTGAGGAATGAGAAGTGTCAGCAGTAAGAACTTTGTCATCGAAGAGAGTATTGTTTCCCTCAGACTGAGTGATGGGATCAACCACCGGTTGGCTGTTATCTAACTGCTCCGAGTCCGGGGAGTCTGGGTAGAGCTGAGCCAGGCCCAAGAGGTCAGCAGCCCGAGAGGAATCAGGGCTGGAAACAGGGGAAACAGCGTGACCGCTGGCGTCTGTGCCTTCCAAGAACAAGCAAGAGAGGGGCGTGGGGAAAGAAGGGGTGGCAGGGGGCATAGAGGCAGTGAGGGGGGGACTCACAATAGCCACATCAGAGTCGGAATCAGAAGAGAGAAGCAGACGACGACGGCGCCGAGAGGAGCGGAGGGAGGAGGAGGAGGGGCGAGGGGAAGGCGAGGGGGAGCGGCGGCGGCGACCCGATTTGGGGGGGAAGCGAAGAAGGTCGGAATGAGAAGCAGCAACAGAGAAGAGCAGATATAACAAACCCTGGTGAAGAATGACACCTTCGCCCTCACGAGCTAACTGGACCGAGTGTTCTAAAGACTGAAACAGAAAGGCCGCCAGATTGATTTTCTTCCCCCATCGAAGATGAGAGAGGATGAAAAGGTGGGGACCAAAAACAAGCCGATATCTACCGTCAATGGTAAAATACCGCATTATGACCTCCGCGACTCTGTCCCAAGGAGAAGGCAGGGAGTCCCGAGTGTAACCAGAGAGGTATTTCACCGGTCTGTCCCCAGGGGCGTTAAAGTCCTGAATTTCCGCATGCAGCGAGCGCTTATAGTAGATGTCTCCGGCAGCAGGAAGGCCAGTGGCGTCAGCTATTGCATTCGTGGAGATGGTAAAGCGAGTGTTGCCGATCTGAACCCGACCCTTCGACCAGGAAGCCGTGACCGCATACGAAACAAGCGCTGAATAACCCGCCATTTTCTCCAGGAAGGTGGCAATTCCATTCTCCAGCATTATATTCCACACCTCCCCATCATTTTTAACCGAATCACAGTTATCAGGCTCAAGACGCTTCAACTGACCCCCCATGGTATGAATGTTTGAATAATTGCAGAAGTGAGAGCAAAAGGGGTCATTTAACAGCTTAGACAGGACAGGGAAGCCGTCGGCCAAGTTATCATTGCCCTCCTGCCACATCCTCAAATGATTAATGTGAAGATAATTTCCATTCGTGTGGAGATCCTCCGCATCATTACATAGCACCGTAATCAAAATGTCCATCGTTAAGAGTCAAATCAATTAACTTCGACATAAATGCCGCCGCCCTTTGAGAAGGCCATAGCGAGTTTGCCGAAACCCGAATCAGCCCTCCATTCCACCAGTCAGCAATGGGGTATATCATTTTGAGTGATTTGGCAGAGATCATCCGGGAAGTTGTCTGTCCAGCTTTGCTGATTCTCAATGAGAACACCAATATTAGCAAGGAGGTCCGCCGCTTTATTTCCCTCCCGGAGGACATGCTGGAACTGGATTTGTTGGAAAGATCTTTGAATAATTCTGATATCAGCAATGATGTTCTGTATCGACCAATGACCAGAATCATTAGACTGCAGGAGCTTGATGATGTTGAGGGAGTCACTTTCAACTTGAAGGGGATCATCACCAAATTTGATAGCAAGCTCAAGGCCTTTGAGGACGGCCAAGGCTTCCGCACGATGGTTGGTACCAAATTTGAAGTTATGAGCAGAGGCAGCAACAATATATCCCGAAGAGCAACGAAGAATGGCTCCTCCGCCAGAATTACCAGGATTGCCTTTCGAGGCCCCATCCGTGTTCAGTTTTTTCCAGCCCCTTGGAGGGGGAAGCCAACGGACTAAATCCCGAGCAGTGGAAGTGCCTTTACTTTGAATGGCCAACAACTTCTGCCACTCCTGGGAGTTACAGATTTGGATTTTTTGCTGATATTTGGCCCACATGATCGAGTTGAGATTTTCTTGGAAAGCCAGAGCAATCTGAGTAGCCACCTGAGCAGGTTCAAGACTTTTTTCTTTGAAGATTCTTCTGTTTCTTTCTTTCCAGATGCCCCATAATCCGTGAGGGAGGAGGAGTTTCCAAGCCAAATTCAGAATCGGATGAGTGAAAGGAGAGCTCCATTGAGAGAGGGTGTCCTGAATGGACTCCGGGAAGGTCCAAAACACTCCCAACCTCGATAAAAGCCACTGCCAGATAACTTGCGAAAAAGAACAATGGATCAAAAGATGGGCAGAGGACTCCGCCTCTTTAGCACATAACACACATTTAGTGGGGAGAGAGAAACCCCTTCTTTTCAGATTCTCCCCAGAAAGGAAAGCATTCTTAGAAGAGAGCCAAGAGAAAAAACCAATTTTGGGAATGATCTCATTTGGCCAGACTTTGGAAAGGGGGGGGCCAGAGTCAGCACTATGCATCGAAAGATAAGCAGCCTTAACCGAGAAAGAACCCGACGGGGAGAGGGGCCAAATAATCTCGTCCTCGTTTTGGGAGAAAGGGATGTAGATGGAAGAGAGCACCGCTCTGAGCGATGACAGGAGCCTACTCTGCAGATCGCTGATATCATCCCAGGCCTTTATATCCCATGAGGGAATGGAGTTCACAATCTTCCAATAGCCCGAAGCTAATCTTCCTTGCTTATTAATGATGCTTCTCTTCACAGGGTCCCACGCAGGATTAAGATCAAGAGGTTCGTCCCCGATCCAAAAATCCCTCCAGAAATCAATAAGACGACCATTCCCAAATCTCCATTTAGTGCCAGCGCGTATAATGGGGAGGGAGCTAATAACAGAATTCCAGATGGCAGAGCCTCTAATTGGATTGGAAGTGAGCAGATCTTCGTTATTTGCCAGATATTTAGCTCTGAGCAGATGGGCCCAATTAGAGTCACCTTTAGCCACTTCCCAAGCAAGTTTGGCCAGGAGGGCCCCATTCATGTCAGCCATTTTTCGAAGACCAAGCCCACCATGAGAAGTTGGCTTACACACTTCCTTCCATGCCACAAGATGGATCCTCTTCTTTTCCTCAGTCCCTGACCACAGAAAGTTCCTTTGAATTTTTTCCACAACCTCCCTCACTGAACTGGGAATCTTGAGCAGGGACATGAAGTAAGTAGGGAGGCTTTGAAGGGTGGCTTTCACCAGCTGGAGCTTGCCAGCCTGACTGAGCAGAGCCCCTTTCCATGTAGCCAGCTTTTTTTAATACCTTTCAATGACAGGATTCCATAGAGTTTTAGATTGCTTTCCATGGAAGAGGGGGATGCCAAGATATGAGGCAAGGAGATCCACAATATTGCAACCAAAGATATCAACAATCTTTCTCTGAGTCCTAGGGGCCGTGTTGATGAAGGAGATGCTGCTCTTGTTGAAATTGACAGTTTGCTGAGAAGCTGATTGGTAAAGAGAAAGGATATCCATTATAGCCCGGGCCTCAATTACAGAGGCTAAACTGAGCAGCAAAGTGTCATCAGCGAACTGGCTATGTGTGGCAGAAGGGCAATTTGAGGTGATTTTCATACCAGAAATGATAGATTGACTTTTAGCCGCTTCCAGAGCTCTGCTAAGGGAGTCCGCCATTAGGACAAAAAGAAAAGGTGACAGGGGGTCCCCTTGCCTGATACCTCTGTTGCTTTTGAAGAAACCCGCTGGAATGCCATTGATAAGAATAGAGAAGCAAGGGGTCGCGATACAAGAGAAGACCCAACTACACCACTTTTTGTCGAAACCAAATTTTTCCAGGACCTTAATTAAGAAAGGCCAGCTGACTCTGTCAAAAGCTTTTTGCATATCCAATTTTAAGATCATTCTTGGGGACTTCGAAAGAAAGGCTGAGTGAATGGCTTCATGAACTGTAATTATACCACCTTGGATGAGCCGACCTTTTATGAAGCCGTTCTGATTGTGCGAGATGAGATCCTGCATTAGAGGTTTAAGTCTGGAGGCCAACATCTTAGTGATAATCTTATAAGACGTGTTACATAAACTGATTGGCCTAAAATTGGATACATCTTTAGAACTATGCACTTTTGGGGCAAGTGCAACGAAAGTGGTATTCCATTCCTTTAGCAGATTGTTGTTCACCTGAAACTCATTCACTGCTTGGAAGAGGTCCTGCTTGATGATTTCCCAAAAGACTTGGAAGAAGGCAGCAGGAAAGCCATCCGGACCCGGAGCTTTGTCCCTCTTCATTGCAAAGACTGCTTTGTGAATTTCCTCCATAGCAAAAGGCTTGATCAGATTGTTGTTCATCTCAGGAGACACCAGATGCGGAATATGTTGGAGCATGTCATTCATTGATTGCTCCGGAGGGGGCAGGTCAGCCTGGAGAAGATTTGAATAGAAGGAGACAAGCTCGTTGGATATATCAGCCTCAGCAGTTAGCAAGGAACCCGAGGACGACACCAACTCACGGATCTTATCTCTAGCTTTATGCTTGCAAGCAGTGATGTGAAAAAATTTAGTATTACGATCTCCTTGTTCGAGCCAAAGGGCTCGAGAACGTTGCCTCCAATAGGTCTCTTCTTCTTTAAGTGTGTTGTGATAATCACTGAGGAGGGAGATTTCATGTTGGTGAAGATGATCTAATCTTCCAACAATCTCTATTTGTTCTGAGACTTTTGCCAAACTCTGAGTTAGCTCCTGTTTGCGAAGCTTGATGTTGCCAAAGACCGTCGACTTCCATATCTTGAGTTGTTTTTTAATTTCTTTGAGCTTGCTGGAAAATCTAAACATACTAGAGCCCTCAATATTGATATTCCACCAGTTTGCAACAAGGGGGATCAGGTGGTTGTTTTCAAGCCAAGCAAGCTCAAACCTGAAGGGAGGATTCTTGGCATTCAGTTTGTGATTTGCACTCAACAGAAGAGGGCTGTGGTCAGAGGCAGCCCGAGGGAGGGAGTTGAGGTAGAAGTCAGGAAAGAGAGAGATCCAGTCCCGAGAGTCTAGAGATCTATCCAATCTGCTTTGAATGTGGTTCCTACCCAATCTGCGGTTTGACCATGTATAAGATGAGCCATGGAGGTCCATATCCAGAAGTGAATTCTCCCTGATGAAGTCAGCCAGAGCCTCCATGCTGACTATCATGGCAGGCATACCTCCCTGTTTTTCCGAAGGATAAAGTGGGCAATTAAAATCTCCCATTATTAGAATGGGAATTTTACCACAAGTGATGATGAAGTTAGTGATATCTTTCCATAATTTACCACGATGAGTCTCCAAGTTGGGGGCATACACATTGATAGCAATCCAAGAGGAGTCCGCTCCAATCTCTTGGAAGAGCATGCATAAAAAGTTGGGGTGCTTGAACAGGCATTCCCCTTTGAGACTTCTGGGATCCCAAAAGGTACAAAGTCCCCCTGAGTTCCCTGTTGATGGTTGAGATTCAAAAGATGCCGCAGGCCAGATTTTTAGGAGGCGATCCTCATTTTTTAGTTTGGTTTCCTGCAGCATTATGATATCAGGAGAGTTCTGGAATTTGATGTCTTTGATAACTCTTTGCTTTTGTAGAGAGTTAAGTCCTCTTATATTCCAAGAAATTATCTTCATTTCTTTGGTTTGGGTTTGCTCCCCACCACCATGGGGGATTGTGCTTTGAGTTCCTTGCGCGACATTTATAGCTGCTTCTTGCTGAAGTTTGATATTGCTCGGAATTCTCCCCCGAGCTTTTTCCATGCCTATATCGGGTTTCTTGCTGCTACTTCTAGTAAAACGATGATTGAAACTATCATCAGAGGAATGTCCCGAGGGGGAGGGGACAGAGTCTAAAACAGGTGGACAGAGGGGAGGCAGGGGGGAAAGATTCAAGGAAGAGGGGATCGAGGGAAGGGGAGGGAAGGGAAGAGGAGAGGACAGTGGAGAAGGGGGAGGGGAGGAGGCAGCCAAGGATAGGTCAACTCCTTTAGAGGAAGAGGTGGGGAGAGCCGAGGGAGACAGAGGGGTGATGAGAGATTGAAAGGCCATGGAGGGGGGGATGATCTCGGAAATAGGATCAGAAGAGGTGTTGATTTCTCCATCTTCAAGGAGAGCGAAGGGATTAGAAGTGGGGATGATCGGGATCTCAATAGAAGACGGTTTAGGGATAAAGTTTTTTTTGATTTTTGGGGAGAGGATTTGGGACTTGGGTTTTGGTTGAGGTTTAGATGGGCAACTAGAGGCCCGATGACCAAGTTTTTTGCAGAAGGAGCAAGCATGAGGAATATATTCATAGTCAATGGGTTGTTTCCAGTTCCCCAAGTCCGAAAGAAGCTCTATTTCTTTTGGTAAGGGACAACTGACATCAGCATTAACACAAAAACGAGCATGAATGAATCTAGTTTTAGCTTTTGTTGCTTGATCTATAGCAATTAAAGATCCTATTGAGAGAGCAATACCTTCAATAACCGCCGGATGCCAGAACTCCAGAGGGAGCCCCGGGAGGCGAACCCAAATTGGGGCTTGGGTCATGGATTCCGTGTGTGGGTTGAAACCAGGAGACCATTTCCTGAGATAGAAGCCCCGCCTGCCAAAAAACCACGGACCACCTAACAGTGCTCTAGCAAAGTCTTCTTTCATGCTGAAGGAAAATAATATGAAACCATTAGGCATAGCCGCTATTTCTAGCGCTCCACATGGTTGCCATTTTAATCGAGCCCATTTTTTTATATCTTCCAATGGGGGTCTAGGGCCCATCAGTGTACCCACCAAGGACAGATCACGAGAAGCAGCAGCAGCCTCCGTGATGTGAGAGGGGATGCGCAGGGAAAAAGATCCATCAGACAGTGAAGGGGATAGCTTTTCCAAGCTAGGAGCTGACAAGAGTGGAACCCTCCACAATTTTTGTCCAAACGTCGGGCGGCTTTGGAGAGAGGGACCCTGACAAGAGGGACCCCTGATCCGGACCAGAGGGGTCCGGCATTCGAGCCAGCACCAGGGACACCACATGAGAAGTGGCATATTGTGATGTGATACAGTGGCATTAGTTTACAATGCTTCTTCAACTTACATATTAATTTAAGCATGTGTGAGAAGCCATTAGAGGTGTCTAAAGGGAATTAGAAGGTTGAAGAATTCAAATTTGAACTATAAAGGATTTTTCCCTCCAAAAGCATCTTTGAATTCCTAAAGTAAGGTGTAACTCTTGTTTGACTATTTCCTGGCTTGTGGGTGATTTGAAAATTGTCTAGGATGGCTTGAGAGTGCATATACATGGTGTAAAAGCTCTTCTTGAGGGGATACAATTACATTAGAGATGATTAGTACATCCACTCCTTTGTAAAGTTCTCGACTCATTGATTAAGAAATTATTGAATAAATAGATACCTAATACTAATTGTAATGTAGCAATAAATGAATAAGAAATGAAATACATATTTGACCCAAGAAAATTAAGCTAGAAAATTTGAAACCTTAGTTGCAAATGAAGGGATAAAATACTTAGCAGATTCACAATTAATTCTAGACTATACTGAAGTGAAAAATTGATGAACCGAAAGGGGAAAATGTCACACCGAACCTTAGAAAAATGTAGAGATGGAGGAATATGTTGGACTGGGGTGCCTAGAATGGGTCAGGGGTGCCTGTAAGCGCTAAAAACCAGTACTAGGTTCCTATGACTGTCAAAAATATCATAAAACCATCTTTGACTAGTCGCAAGGTGTTCGTCAGCCTTCGCTTCTTGTCACTAGTAGATCGCACGATGATTGTTGATAACCTACAATAAACCTACAAAACCCTCAAAAGCACATCAAATCCTATAAAGAAAATAATGTAAATGAGGGGTCGACATTTCCTCAATTATCAAACTAGTGATCTTATGACAGAACATTGCACTACATTTCAAACCCAATGTAGTTATGTGTGTGTCAAGAATCATGCCCTAGGTGGCTCTTGTGCATATCATACTGGATAACGAGAAATAGTTATATGTAGAAGATGTAAGTAGATGTGTGCATGGAATTGAATGAACTTCCCCTCCTATGAGGTTTATGTAGAAGAATGCATTCCCTTGCCCTTGAATGAATGTTTAAATGCTCTTAAATAGCCTTTGGATGCAACCTTACGTGGTGATAGCTAATGCTTAGTGCTTGGTCTGTTATTATGATCACATAACTTTATATTTATATGATTCCCTTGCTTGGATTTCGTAATTAACCCCAAAATGCCAACTACCAAAAAAATAATATTCCCAAATGGCTAGAAAGGACCCAAAAGATGTGAACAAAGTACAAAGAGGTCAAGGGCGCTAGAGGGGATGGGGGCTCCTGGCGCTGGCATCCTAGTTGGGCGTTGGTGTCCAAGATGAGAAATTCTAGAGTGTAAGAAGTCATACTGGGAAAGTAAGAGTATAAGACCAAAAGTGGCAACATAAAGAAAAGAAAGATGGCCAACGACATGGGTTAATTAGTAAGTTTATTACTTGGGAATCATATGAATAGTAGTATGTAATCAGAACTAAATGGATACCCAAAGTGCATGATTTTGTGTCTACACTCATGTACTTAATCAAAGTTAAAGAGTCTTATAGGGTTAATTTAGGTAAAAATATCTAATGGAAGTCAGTTATGAGGAAGAGGATTTGAATAGAAGTGAGAGGAGGATGAGGTATTGAGGTGTGGAAGTCAGAAGAGGAGAAAAAGTGAGGTTTCTATGAAGAAGAAAGGTCTGATAAGACTGTGACAATGATGTAAGCCTCCATTACCAATAAATAAAGGTATTGAGAAAGATTTTGATGTTGTTTGAGTGTGTAAAAGCATGAATTATTTTCAAGTAAGATGGAATTCATGTATTGAGGCTCCTTGTGTGATTTAAGGAAGAAGAAATAACATATTAACAGTGTTATCTTTAATTGTGCATGATAACCCTTAATCTGATGACTATAACAAAGCAATTTATATGTGTCAAGGTGAGTTGCATGATTTTTTTTGTTTCCGTAGGAGTCTAATAATAGCACAAATATACCCTCCAAGTAATGTGGCTTGATCATTTTTAAGCTTTAAAACTTATTCTTCTCTTTCTCAGGTTCATCTAAAACCCTAGCAAGGGTTTGTGAGAGTTTTCTTGTTTGAATGGTTTACACATTGAATAAGGGGTTATAAACTTCAAAAAATCATCTTAGGGGCATGAGGTTGAATTTTATTGAAATCTTAGGTCTTGTAATGCCTCCATATTTCTAAGAAATCTGACAATTTATTCTTGTTGATGACTGTCATGTTCCTAGGATTGTTCAAAACCTAATCAATGAGAATGAGAACTTGAATGACTTAGGGCTTGAATTGGATATATGCATTTGTAAGTTACAACCATGAGAATGATCTCTCCTTATTTAAGAGGATTTTAGAGCTTGAGTGGGTGACAACTTCCATATTTAATTGACAGTTTTCTTAGAAGGCTGACTAGGTTCAAGACTGAGCTACAAGGCTATCAAAGTAGGGTGACACTTGAAGAGTTGAATAAAGGGCTGAAGTTTATAAGATATTGATTGAGCACCAAATACCCATAAATACTCAAGGATTTAAGTTCCAAATTATCTCCCTTGATTATAGAAGAATTACAATCCCTTGCTTACTAAAATACTTTCCGAGAAGCCTACCTAAACAACCAGATACAATGCATTGAAATACTTAATAAGGTTATAGGAGCTAAGACATGAAGGGTTAGTCATCTTAGGAGTGTGAAGTAATGGAATAATGAAAACTTATAGTAGGGAAAAAATAATTTTCCTCATAATCCATACCAGTTTGCAACTAAGACTAATTGTCATGCCTTGAGTCCTAACTAGAAAGGGATAATTGATGAGAATAGGGTGTAGAGATTGAATTGGTCCACAAAACGTTTCAAGAATCTAAACAGGACAATGGGTATCCATAAGTGCATTCAGTTTGTTTAAACACCCCCTGGATCAAAAGTTATGCTCAGAAAACCTCAAAAGTAGGGCTACAAGAATAAGGGCTAATTGAGTAAAGAGAAGGTGAGAGAAAGAAGGCTTAACTTTGGATTTGGGTGAAAAAATTTGGTAATGAGAATGGGGAGCCTAATGGGTATCTAAAAGTGGTCTCACTTTTTCTGGGTTGTGTCTGGATTGTTCCCATCCAATTTTGGTGAATGACATTCCCCTTAAGAAGCCTATAAGGCAGTTTTGGAGAAAGTGACTAAGTTTGAAGTTCTTGATTATTTACATCATAATGGTGGATGATATTGCATAGGTTAGGCCTTGTGAACATGTTATATTGTCATTGGAAGCTATATAAAGCCAAAAATCAACTTTTTGTTTGTTTTGAGCCTATTTAGGCTAAGTTGTCAAGATTCCCTAACAAAGCTATGCAGGTAGTTTGGTGATTTGATTTACACTAACTCTTATTTTCTCTGCATCATGATGTGTCAAGCCAAATGCACATTAAATTATTTTGGAAAAGAGAAACTTTAACTTCCTTAAGAAAAATAATGTCAAGTACTCTTAGCTAATGACAAGTAACTTGAATAGAGCTTGTTTGAAGTCTTTATAATGTCACACACATCCATGGAAAGAATATTAATGTGGAGGAATTATCCAATAATAATTCACATATATTATCCTCTAATTCAAAGAGCGTGAGAAAATATTTACCAAGAAGAGCATGTTGATTTCAAAACAATATAATGCTAACTAAACATGGAGAATCATTTTCCCTCGTTGCTCCCTCTAGGATAGTCATTAGCACCACAAGGAGAGCTACAATACCTCCTAGTAGGTGGAGGATTTATTAAAAAATATCAATGCTTATATCTTTTCTTAAATTGAAAAAAATTGTGGAGTTTGGATTTGTAGGCTAGGAATGGATAGAAAAATGCTAAGCTCAACTTGTTGGTAAACTTTTCAAAGTGGTTTAGATTTTATTAGTCAATGCTTCCACCTTATAATTCTTTAGCATTAGTGTGATTTTTTTACCTCCAATTATAGTCCAACCCTTATTTTCCTCAACTTTCAATATCAAATCAAAGGCCCGCAATTTGAGCTTGGGCAGGCCAGGAGCATAAAATTATGTATGTTTTGGTAGAGAGATTGACAACAAAAGGAAATATTATATAAGATAATATAAACTACTTTCTAAGAACAACAATATGGATCCATTTGGACATCAAGATATTTTGTTAACTCTTCCATGAGATCCAACTAAACATATACCCATTTATTAAGTCAAGGTATAAATCTTAAGAGATACGAAAAAATGGATTAGCTTGAAATTATGTTCCAGGTAAATTTTATGGAATAAATATCACTCAATTAGTAACATTGAGCAAAAAAAACATTTTGAACATCTAATCTATACAAAACTAATCATTTCAATAAAAAATCACACTCACATCATAAATGATGACTTAAGGTTTTGAATATCTAGTCGAAAACACTCAAAATTAGACGGGAAAGTGTGGATGTTGTGATACATGAAAATTACAAGACCAACAAGATTACACCATCAATACATTCCACATTAAAAAATTTTACAAGACTTATTAATAAGTGCTTGGAAAATTGGATCTATTAACAAAGAAACACATAGACCCCACAAGGAAAGGCACACTAACTCAATTCAAATGTAAAACAAGTAAATATACTAACATCTAAAATTGAATATGATTGTTTTATAGTTGAGAGATATGATAGAGACAAAATTAGGTACATTTCATGATATATTGGCAATTAACTCGTAAGAACTCAACTCAAATGACATCTCTTCTTAATGATGCTTATGTTTCTTTGTGTCCAATAGAGTATTATTTTTTGTTGTCAATATTAATAAGGTCATGATATGGAAGATATTGACCGAAGGTGATGCTTTGCGTTGTGTCATAATGTTTATGTTTTGTAAACAAGAAATTCTCCATTAATAGTTCTTACTTTGACTAATATTCCATTATAATTTGTATCAAGCCAATGCTTTGTAGGATGTGTCAAAAGGGGTCATAAGTGGACGTCATATTGTAAAAAATAGTGAAATATCAACTTGTAGGGATTATTAGCAATACACACACTCAAAATTAGAAAAATTATATAAATATGAATCGTAGCATCTGAAATCTAGTTTCTAAACTACTAATTTTTTTTAAAAAAAGACAAGTTTAGCTATATTAAACACTTAAAATTATATGACTTGGTTTTTTTTTTTAAAAAACCTATAAGATTGTAGTCCGTTTGCCCATGATTTGGATGACCAAATCTTGTTATTTTTTTTCATTTGGTGAAAAGTTAGATGTAGTTGTCTATCTTGGGATGGATTTTATTTTGTATTTTTTTGAGCAATATTTTATTTTTTTATGATTTTTTCCATGAAAGTGGTCTGAAAATATTTAGAAAACGGAGCGCTTTCCGTTTCCCGCCATAACTATATCCAAAATCTATATATATATATATAAAAAATATATTGAATATAATATATATATATTTTAATGTGTATAGAATTTCTCCATGCTTGGGATGGTATAAGTTTTATCACATTTTGATAAGTGAAACAAAATTTGCAGTCTTAAACGTAGACATGAACATTTGCAGGAAAAAATGTCTTAAAGACCTATTGTTAGTAAAAAATTATAAAATGATATTTATCTTATTCTATTCACTTTAAAATCAATATTTCTACGAAGCTAATAGTCTCCCCTACGCGATGGCACCATTTTTGTGAAATGTTTTCAATTTTTTCAGCATGGTTCAAGTCTGTGGAAGAGAAAATTTGAATTTTTTTGACCTTTTACACTCCTATAGCTTTGGTTGGGGAAAAACAAAGATTTCCCAAGCCTTAGGGTCAAATTAGATGATACAGATAGAACCACATCATGGTTTATAAACCACGATCGTGGTTTTATAACAAGAACTATGATCACGTTTTATAAACCATGAGCGTGGTTTGCAAAGCATGATCATGGTTCTTAAATCATATTTACACACATCCCAATGTTCTAATTACCATGTGATTTTTACTGTTTGACTTTACCGTATGAATTACTGTGAAATTATGTCATTTTCTACACATTTTTCTTATCACCGGAAGCAAAACATCATGGGAGACAAGAAACGAAGTCAAAAAAGGAAGTCATTAAGTAAAAAACACCAAACGAATTAGAGGCAAACAGATTTCAAAATGTTGAGCGAATGCGGAATCTTCATGAATCAAGAAGAGGTTCATCTTCAACCCCTACTATTGTAAGCAATGAGGAACCGGGTAATGTTTCTACTGTCAATGTTGAAGTTGAATTAAATACTCGTGATGAAGATGTTTTTACTGTCAATGTTGAAGAAGAATTAAATACTCGTGATGTAGCAAATGTTGAAATTGAAGGAGACAATGAAAATGTGAATAAGGAAATTCAGGTTGAAACTGTAGACAAGAAAAATTTGACAAAAACACCTCCTAGGATTTTCCGTAAGAAACCTAATTATTTTATTGAAATTGATGAAAACATTTTGAAACCAATGTCTGACAAACTTTCTGAACGGAAAATCAGAAGAAAAGCCACTGAAATTTGGGATAATCATTTTGAAATTTTAAATGATTCCCAAAGATGTCAGTTGTTGGTTAGTTTGATGAAATTGATTAAAATGAGACCTACATTAAACACCTTAGGATTGACAACATCTAATATACGTGGTCAAACCTCTACAATTGTTGAAAACCTTCATGATGCATATCACACTGTTGGTGTCAAGAGACGCACTAGGGATAGTAATATTGTGCGTCATGTACTTGCTACTAGTGTTGTAAGTGAATCAATAAAAAAATAATGTTTGATTACGCAAACAAGTCGAATGTTGCAAGTTAATCGAAAAACTCTAATGAAAGCAATTGAAAGACGTAATATCCTTCAATCACTCAATAACACCATTTTTGGGCATTTTCTGCTAGAGCACCGCGTAAGGACAAAGATAATTCTGATGCTATAAGAGAAGTTATTCAATTTTGGCATGATAACACTAGAGTTTCACCTAATACAAGAGATGTTGTAAAACAAAGAGTTGGTTCTACTAATCGCGAACCACATCCAAAGCATTTCTTAGATATGACTCAAACTCAATTTTTTCGTAAGTTTGAACAAGAGCATCTAGAAATTAAAATTAGTCAACATTTTTTTGAAATGTTGAAACCATTCTATGTGAAAATCAACCACGCTCGCACCACTTGTTGTAGGCAACATGTTGAATTTGCGGTGCATTATGCTAAATTTTTACATATTCGTTCTAATTTTCATTCTGAAACTATGTTATCGGAATGTGGTGTTCAAGTTCCACCAATATCTTCCAGGGATTTCATTCCTACGATATTTTGTGAAAAAGAAGTTGGACAATTTTTTTATAGTCAGGATTGTTTAGATGGAAGTTGTGGTACATGCGGCAGATTACCTAAATTGGAAAGTTGCATCCATGAGCAAATTGAAGGTGCAATAGGACATAATTTAGTTGAGTTTGATAAATATAAATCAGTTGCATACCAGTTGAAAGATGGAAAAGAGTCTAAACAGTGTGAGCTAGTTACAAAACATATGTCTGTTTTTCAATTTATGAGAAAATTTAAGGATGAAATTGTTTATGAGTATGCTAGGCATACACACAGAGCTCGATGGTTGGATGAATAGTTCAAGATATGCAAAGACACATTTCCTATTGGTACTATTGTTTCAGTGGTCAATTTTGTAGAGAATTACACATTGCAACCACAAATGGAGGTTCAATCACAATATTACAACTCAGTACAAGTTGCCATTTTTGTGCATATAACATTTATACATTCTCCTGACAGTACAGAGAATGATCAATTTTTTTAAGAGAGTACCAATTTTATATCAGTGATGATCGTACTCATTCTACTGAATTTGTGCAAGGGTGTTTCTAGTTATTTTATGGAAACTTGTCTGATAGGGACATCCACTTCAAACAACATTATATATGGTCAGATAATTACATGTCTCAGTTTAAGAATGCATGAATGTTTTATTGGATGAGCAGGATGCACGTCAAGATGGGTGTGCAACATATTTGGATTTTCACTGAGGCTGGACATGGAAAAGGAGAGCATGACAGTGTAGGGGCATGTGTGAAAAGAGCTCTTACAAGAGAAGAGTTGAAATAAAAAAGATGGTGCTAAATTGAAAGATGTAAAGATCATAGTGGAATGGTATATTGACAACATGGCCCGAGGTTCTCAAGAAAATTCCACAGTTCACAGATATTTTTGGTTGATAGAGGAACAACAAATTGCTAACTATGAGGATTGTATGACACTCATTGGGTCCAGTGATATGCACTCATTTTGTAGCTCAGATGCTACTTTATGGGCCACATGGACAAGAAAGTTGATATGTTTTTGTGCATCTTGTATTGAATTTTTCACTGTTGAGTGTGATTCACAAGAATGGGTGGATGGATGGATTTGTAGGCCTCTAACTCCAATTCCTAGTTATCAACCTCCACAAGCATTATGGCTTATTTCTGCAGATGAAGTTGCAACATCCAAGGACTTTGACATATTTTGATATTACAAAGGGTCCATATTGTTGAGGTTTACAGGGTTATTGGTATTGAGTTACATCCTTAGGTGCCATTGGAGTCCGTGTAGTCACTCGTCAAAGTTGAACAATTTTTTGGTCTCAGGGCTCTTAAGGGACTATTGCCCGAACAAAGTAGCCCGAATAACAACATTTTTGTGCACCAAAAAGATTTCCTCTAACATTCACCTAGCCAACTGGAAAACATAGTCTATTTGGTGCCATGGCATCATCGAGGCATGAATTCTCACTACTCAAGATATTTCCTAGGACTACCTAAGGGTCAGTTTGTAGTTATTTATGCCACAAAGGCTTCAAGGAATGTCCAGGAAGGCTCCGGATTGGGTGGTCTGACACCAATTTGGGCCTCCCTAGAGCTCGCCATGATGTGAATTATTTGACAATATACATTACATACATATTTATGTGTTCTTATCTAGATTGATATGTTGTAACATATGTACAAACATCCTAAATAAATATGTAAAGAATGTTCACAAATTCCAAGTGATATATCATTTTAAAATTCATTGAAGAACCTTGAAATTTTTTCAAATACCTTGGAATGGTAAGGATGTGAATTATTTGACAAACCCCCTCACAAAAATGTGTATTTTGGACTAGAAGGACTGTAGGGTATACAAAAAATGGGGTTTTTTTAAGTGTGTGCTTAAATACAAAAACATATAGGACTTAATAGGAAGTGAATCTACTTATGATAATCAAATCATGTGTAAATTCTTAGTTGATTGGCATAACACCAAATTATAAAGAGATATTAAGGTGTATCTATTGATCAATGAGATAAGCCCTATTAATGGGATAATCTCTAAAACAATACATATTTAAATGATTCCCTTAATTTCTTAACAATTGTACCATGTAATGTTGCACCATAGTAACGTTATTTCATATATGTTGCACCATAGTTTTTAAATTTTAATTCAATAACATATAAACTAATATACATAGAACATACATACATAGAAGGATATCATGTGCAATGAAATTGAATCAAACATAGAAGTAATATTGTTATGAAAACCAACACATGGATATATATGTATCAAACTAAGTGTATGGACGCACGTCTCTGAAAATATAAGTTCATAACATGTGTACATCTCTAACCAAGTGTGCTGGATGAATATCTCAAAATATAATTTCATAACATATGTACATCTTGAACCAAGAGTGTCATACATATAAGTCCACATGCGGTCACATAAGGCTATATATACAATGGACTATAAGAAGAATCATGAACTAGGACCAGATGGCCCATATATATATATATATGTACATCCAAGTCCTATGAATCTAATCATGAAACATCTTCCCTCTCTTCGCCCTACTAGAAGTAGCATGTCCATGACCTGGGGATGTAGTGGAGGGAGATGCCACTACAGATTTCATCCATGTGGTCCTAGGCATCTCTAAGCAGGCCTGCAACCTAACCTGCACATTCATAAACAACAAGTTTTTAACACCCAAATTTTTAAAATACATTCAAAATTTAGAAACTTAGAATTTAGTTAAAATGCATGTGAAATCTTACCGCAATGTCATGATCCCTATCAATTTGTCATTGACACGTCGCAGGGACAACAATAGACTCACGAGGGGTAAGCTACATACAAATAATTAAATTTCAAATTAAATATTTCATGTACAAAATTTGATATTGTAGATTTAAGTAATAAGAAATAATTCCTCCAAAATTTAACAAATTTGAAAAATTGTACCTCAGTTAGTGGATCTGTAGATGCTATGGTAGTATCTACAGCAACCTCCACAGTCTGCATATATGGAGGAGTCTCTCTAACAGTCATAAGCTATACAAAAAACATGTACAAATCAATATTAATCTACATGACTGCCACATAACAGACCCAAAGCATAATCCACATGAACTTCCACAATTAGAAACAAAGTGTAAAGAGAAACTAACCTATGTAAAAGTCACGTGAGGCATGCCAGTAGCCTCAGTTCCCAGAGCAGATGATGACCCGCCAGGATCTTGCGTATAAAAGAAAAACATATATTAATATGTACATGTACATGTGAAACATTATAATAATAAAAGTGCACAATCAAATGAAATTTGAAATTTAAGTACAACTTGAAACTTACGTTTGTAACATGCCCAGCTGTAGTAGCTAGCATGTCGACACCGGATGTTTCCTTCACCGGCTCTTGCTATTTAAAATAAAATAAAAAATTAGTTTTTACATGTATGTACATGACGTACAATCAAATACATATATATTAAAATCTCAAACATGAATTAAACTATTGTATATATATATTAAATATTTATTTGACATTTACCTGTGAAAGACCAAGATCCTTTGCACCAGTTCCAAAAACATCCACCATCATCTCATCTAGAGAAAAGAAATCATGTGATCCAGCAAATGATGTCTCGCCCGCAGTGCATACAACACCACATGATCCACAGTGGTGTGGTGCGCTAGAATTGACACCTCCACCAACATCACCAGATGCAATCTAGTCACTATGCTAGGTCAGAGTGTCAGTGAGCTCCCTCAATGCATGTAGTGTGTCAATCTCCACAACCTCCTTCACTATAGGAGGGATAACTGAAGGTAGTGGGGGTTTTGGGGCATGGGGGATCCTTGGTTGACCTACGCATGCACCAGGTCTACTCTGTGCAGAGCCACCTCCTCATCCATAAAACTTAGAAAAGTCAAAATAATTTGGGACCTCATTAAGCATGAACTCGCAATATAATTTCTTCAAAAAATAGAGAGGAACCTCATTGTTGTTGCATGGTGGATAATAAAAACCATCCACCATCGGTCCCAAAAATTGTTCTTGATTCGGTCATCATGGCACCAATGGATTGGGAACCGTTTGCAAGTAGCTGTGGGGGGCATTGGTTCTTGGGTCAGTAAATAATGCACAAATGTGGTCTTTTCTAAAAAAAAATTCTTTTATGGCCGCATGGGATAATTTATCTGCATACCACCACCTACAATCACCTCTAAAGGTATTCCATCTATCTATTTGGTTGGTTGCGGAGTCAACTTCGCCAATCAATGTTTGCAATGTGTTGGATAAAGTCATGCGGGATGGATTTGTGGCATGATTTTGTCTTATAGTCTGAATAAGGTTCTCAATGACAATTTTATTTTGTCGGATTCTTCCAACGATATCAGCTTGTGTTCCTGTTGGTTCCATGGGGACAGAAAGGAGCCACAGGAGGTGGATCTATGTTTGGAGGAGGGTTTTGAGGAATGTTTGGAGGGTTTTGAGGATTATTTGGAGGGTTTTGAGGAATATTTTGACGGTTTGCAGGATTACGAGCTTTCCGAGCAACTGACAAAACAAAAAAATTGTATACATAAACAAAAAATTGAAAAACCCATGAAAATCACAAAAAAAACCTAAAATGCAAACAAATTGATCAAAATCAAGGGCTTACCTCTTTGTCTTGGTGGCATGGTTGAAACTATCAACGATCCAGAAGTCTGAAGAGAAATTTTTAGGGGGTATTCAAAGTGCGAGTGCCAAAGGTATAGGAGAAATCACGGTTGGAAAGGAAAAATGGGAGAAAATGAGGAGTCGTGGATTTTTTTTATCTCAGAGGACCGCGATTGGTTTGAAACGGTTTTAGGTTCGGAAATCATAAATATATATTTAAAAAGTAAAACCAACATAAATATATATTTTATTTATTTTATTTTTAGTGTATAAATAACATAAGAGATTTGATTTTTTAAATTTTGAATCAACAATACACACACACACATTAATGTGGACTGCTTGATTTTTGGTTTTTTTAAGCACAACTAGTTTTTAATGTAAATAAATTATTTAATCTATTTATTTAGTCAATGTATGAAATTTTAAAGCCACAACTATTACTATTTTGTCATATCAAGTAAAATTTATTACACATGGCAGCGCTCAAATGTCTATGATTGATTTTTTTTTAAAAACTATATTGGAAGAAGGGATAAAATTAGTCTTTTCAAAGTGAAGTGTCGCATTAAAATATTTGAAAATGGGAAGTTTGATTTGATAATGGAATATTCCACAATAAAGGGTTGAGGAATATTCCACAAATATTCCATACATAACTTTACAAATGATAAAGTTAAATGTCTCTTCAAAAAAATTCATTGGCCAAATTTAAAATGCATGACCAAATTAATTGGCATGATGAAGCCTATAATAACTACCTTCAGGAAGTATAATAAAGATGTTTCTTTCAAAAGGTTTTCAAAATGTCTATATTGAAAATTTAGTTTATGTCCACAATGTTTCTTCTACAATCAAAATCTTTCAAAAGCAAGGTATAGATTGATCCAAATGTAGGGTATAGATTGTTGCAAGTGTAAGGTGTAGATTACTACAAATGGCCCTCTGCCCCTTGGCTAGGGAATTATGGTGCCTCTGCAAATCCAAATGCCCGATCAAGATGGTTGGTAGGTTGATCCTTCGTTAGTTGAACCTTCCAGTGGAGTTTACATCCCTCCTCGGGATGATCTTGTTCCTCCTTTCGATGCGGCTGCATGTGCTTAAAGATTTTTGGTTTAATGTTTTAAGGTGGTGTTGAACATTTCCCTTGTGACATTTTTTTGTTTGCCCTTTAGGTGTTTCGTGGTGCCTTCGTGGGACCGTGAGTTGTCTGGTTGCCCCTACTCTTGTAACTCTATTATATTTTTATTAATATAGTGTGCAGTTCTAATTAAAATATATATATCATCGACTTCAATCATGTAATAAGTTCAAACTTAAATAATTGAATATTCAATTAACAAAATTCTTAGTAAAATTTCTTATCATATTCATCGAAGGGAGATGGAATAGTATGATCATATAACAATATTGTAATTAATAAAATTTTGAACCTTAACAATGGTGTAATTTAAAGTTTACAGATGTAAAAAATTAGAAATGTGAAACTCGAACCCAAAAACCCGTTGAATAACTTTAAAATATTTGGAAACACAGAAGTACCTTTCTGTAAAACATACATGATTAGTTATTCGATCATTAAAACATAAACCCAAAAATCCTACAAAATGTCAATGAAGACCCCAAATGCTCGAAAACTAAGGGAACATGAAATATAGTTTGATATGAAACAATGACTATGCTATTTGAGCCCCAAAACCCAAAAAGTGTTCATTGGAGCCATAGATGAAAGTGAAATACACATCATTGATTCTGATATTACAATAAACTAGAACCCCAGAAAAACTAGAAAAGTAGATAGATATAAAATGTGACTATCATATATAAAATCTGCAATCCAAATAAACTAAAACGTGGAACTGAATACCCTTAACTCAAATATCTTTTTACACAAAAATCAAAACCCAAAACTGGAAACCAGACCCCAAAGATTACAAATCCTAAAAATTATGTACATGAAAACATGGTGAAAACCCTAAAAACTTGGAAATTTGAAAACCCAAACAAAAAACATCAAACTAGAAAAATCCAAAAACATGAAAAATTAGATTGGTATAAAAAATTCCCAAAATCCAAAACCTCAAAACCTTAATTTTGAAATCCCTAAACTTGAAAGATTATATAAAAATAAATAAAAAACTCAAAAATCGAGGAAACTTGAAACTCAAGAGCCCAACACGTGAGTTTTGTATTTTAAGAACTTTCATGGGAAATAGTCATGGAAGATACTAATCATGCATAATATTCAAAATGGAATCCCTAAAGACAAACCTTAGTGGAGTGGATTACACGAATTGGATCTCGTATTTGATTCCTTTTCTATTATACATGTTGGGTTACCCATCTTTGAATCCTTAGAAGTTAGAAAGCTTAGCAGTTAGTTAAGCACCTCGTGGCAAACACCCCTCTTTCACTTGATTTAGTATTAAAAGCCAAGATTATAGATCCTTGTGGTGGAATCTTATATACAAAAATCACCTCTCTTTCCAACATAGAGGATGTCTTTGCAAACTCTTGGTTCAAGAAATGAATATGAAGCTTCTCTAACAAATAAAATAATGGAAGATGGTATTCTATGATCGAATTTAAATTCAAATTTAACCTTCTAGACACTTAGCTAGAGACCTATACAATTCTTATCAAATATCTCAAAGATCCTAAAGCCAAACTGATCATGCCATATGATTATGATTGTTGGGATCTACAAGCTCGTTGAAAGGCCCTCCATTGCTTGAAATTACTCCTAAGACACTATGAAAATTTCTCTTTTTATCACATTATGTACTTGGGTTTTAATAGGAAGTGGGCTTTCTTTGACTCTTGGTTTAAGTGGAAGAATAATTATTTTGTTATTTGGATCTTTTTTATTGAGCTTAAGAAATCTTTCTTTACATGGTTACTCCTTCATAAAAAGTTGGTTATAGGCGAACTACTTCCTAGAAATGCTATTGATAATCTCTATTATTTTCTATGTGGTAAATTTAAAACAATCCAACTCATTTTTTTAACCGTTCTTTTGTTTCTTCCATATGGAAACCATGTTTACATACATGGACTAAATGTTGGAATGTGAATGTCTCATCTAGACTAATGTCTTGTTTGGTAATATTCATATTAACAAAAATTGCCATGTTTTGTCATGCCACACACATCCATGGAAAGAATATTCATGTGGAGGAATCATCCATTAATAATTCACATATAATATCCTCTAATTCAAAGGGATTGAGAAAAGTATTACTAAGAAGATCTGGTTGGTTTGGGCACAATATAACGCCAACTGAACATGGAGAATCATTTTCCCTCATTTCTCCCTCTAGGATAGGCATCGTCACCATAAGGTGAGCTAAAAGATCTCCTGGCAGGCAGAGGATTTACAACAAAAATCTCAATGCTTCTATTTTCTCTTGAACTAAAAAAAATTGTTGATTTTGAATGTACGAGTTAGGAATGGATGGAAATATGCTAAACTCTTCTTGTTTGTAAACTTTTCACAATGCTTGAGGTTTAATAGTCGATACTTACACCTTAGAATTTTTGGGCATCATGCAATTTTTTTAACCTCTAATTGTAGTCCAACCATCATTTTTCGTGGCTTTCAATATCAAATTAAAGGCTTGCAATTTAATCTTAGGCAAGCCACAAACATAAAATCGTGTATGTTTTTGGTAGAAAGAATGACAATGAAAAAAATCTTAGAAAAAATAAAATAAACCACTTTTTAAAAACAACAACTGACATCCACTTGGATATCAAGAGATCTTGTTAACTATTTCGTAAGATCTAACTCTATATATACCTATTTATTAATTCCACTTAAATTTAAAATTCACACTCACATAACAAATGATGACTTAAGGATTTGAATATCTGGTCCTAAAATCTCTACGCATACAAATACCTTGAAAGTGAATGTTCTATATATATCAAACTTACACGACCAACAAGACAAAACCATCAATATATTCTACTTGAAAAAACTTGACAAGACATTAATAGGTGCTTGCAAAATTGTTTCTATTAACAAAGAAACACCATAAACTAAGGGATAAATATAACTACGAAGTTGCGTAGCTTAGTTCAGTTCTCATTCATAGTAGCTCAATTGAATTGCAAAACAAGTAAATAGACTAACATCTTAAAAAAAGAATATGCTTGTTTTATGATTGAGAAATATGATAGAGACAACACTACATTTCATGATAGATTGAGTTGCATATATTGACAATTAACTCAACTCAAACCACCACTCTTCTTAATGATGCTTACGTTGCTTTGGGTTCAATACTTGTACTAGTTTTTGGTGTCAACATTAATAAAGACATTTCATTACACAAGCTTTCAAAATGTCTTTTCAACCATTTAGCTAATGTGTCTATAATGTTTGTTGTAATCAAAATCCTTCTAAAGCAGTCCATAATGCGGGGTATAGATTGCTGCAAATGTCAACTATTTCTTAGTTCTTGTAAGTTAAAAAATATTATCCACTTTAATCATGCAACAAGTCCAAACTTAAATATTGGAATAAAGTACAATCAACAAAATGTTTAGTAAGCTTTCCCATCAATATACATCGAAGGAAGATGGAAAAGTAAAATTATATAAGAGTAGTGTAAACAATAAAATAATGAAACTTTGAAAATGATGGAATTTAAAGTTAAAAGACATAAAATTTCAAATTTAAAATTCGTTCATCTAAAAACTTGAGATCTAAATAGTTTGAAAACTTTAATTTTAAACCTCTAAAATATAAATGTGCATTTCTTAAAACATACATGTTTTATTTGAAGCTGAAAATATAGACCAAGAAATTTTACAAAATGATGACGAAAAATCTCAAATTTCAAAACCAAGAGAATACAAAGAATAGTTTGATATGAAAAGTGACTATCCTATTTGAACCTCAATATCTAAAAAATGTTTATTAAAGTCATAAATGAAAATGAAAAACACATAATTGATTTCAATATGGCAATAAACTAAAAATTCCGAAAATAAGAAAAATAGATTAATATAAAATATGACTATCATATATAAAATCCACAACCCAAAAAATCTAAATCCTACACCCAAAAATCTTATTATGCAGAACCCAAAAACACAAAACTAGAAACTAAAACCTGAAAACTAAAAATCCTAAGATTTATTATGTAAAAACCCTAAAAACTTTGAATTTTAAAAACCTGAACCCAGAAATATCCAACTATAAAACCTCAAAAACACGAAAAACCTTTAAAACACGAAAAAATATATTGATATAAAAATTTCTAAAACCCAAAACCTTAAACTAGAAAGATTCTTTGAAAAGAAGAAAAACTTAACCCCAAAAACCCAAAACTAAAAGCCCAACTCATGAATCCTGGATTCTGAGAACTTTCATGGAAAAGAGTTGTCGAAGATACTAGCTAAGCATAATATTCATAATGGATTCCCTAGAGGGAGTGGATTACACAGATTGGATCTCGTCCTTGGTTCCTTTTCTATCATACATATTGGGTTACCCATCTTTGAATCCCTGTAGAAATCTTGGCAGTTATTAAAGCACCACGTGGTTAGACACCCCTTTTTAAATTGGTTTAACTTACTAAATGCCAAGATTATAGATCCTTGTGGTGGAATCTTAAATAGTAAATAAAAACTCTCTTTCTAATATTAGAGGGTGTCTTGCAATCTCTTGGTTCAAGAAATGAATACGAAGCTTCTTTGACAGATAAACATGGTAGATGGTATCCTAATTTCAAACTTTAATTGAAATTTAACCTTCTAGACACTCAACTTAAGACCTACACAATTCTCGTCAAAGATCCTCTAACCAGACTAATCATGGAATATAATTATGATTGTTGGAATCTGTAAGTTGGCTGAAAGTCCATCCATTGCTTGAAATTGCTCCCAAGAAACTTTATGAAAATTCTCTTTTTCTAACATTGTGTACTCAGGTATTAGTAGGAAGTGAGCTTTCTTTGACTCTCGGCTTAAGTAGAAGAATAATTTTACTATTATTTGGACCTCTTTTTATTGAGCCTAAGAATTCCTTCTTTAAATGGTTACTCCATAAAAAGGTGGTTGTATGTGATGTTCTTACGAGAAATGGTATTGACTCTCTATTGTTCTCTATGTGGTGAACCTAAAACAATCCAATACCTTTTTATGATACTTTTGTTTCTGCTATATGGAAAGCATGTTTATATGCTTGGACCAAAAGTTTGAATGTGAATGTTTCATTGACTAATGCCTTGCTTGGTTATATTCATAATGATAAAAAAATTGACATATTTAGTTGATATTAATGTCTACTAAGGTCCTTTGGTTTATATGGAAGGCTAGGGATTAATGTGTTTTTAATGAAAAAATTAGGGTACCCATTGACTTTAACAGCGAATTCATGCATAGGAATTTTTATGTGTAAGTGATCATGCAGCTAATTATAAATATGAGAATTTGAGAAGTTTCTCAAGACTAGTTTCTTTCAAATATGCAAAAGATCATAGAGGTTTTCCTAAGTTTCTATCTTCAAAGTTATCTATGATATTCAAATGGCTATAAAAATGAAGGTCATACAAGAAGAAATGCTAAGCGTACATGCTCCAACAAGTGGTGGACTTGAATATCTTCTCTGGTTAGTTATAATGTTGAAACTCTTTCTGTTCCAGTGAAAATTTTAGTGGCGAATTTTTGTAAACTCACGAAAAATCGAGGATTATGAAAATTCGAAATGGCAAATATTATGTTGTTCAGAGCCGACTTATTCTTCAAAAAATTCGGCCGACATGTCCCTTATACTATTCCTTTCACCTAGATTTTACACATATATAAGAGCTTATGAATGTAATTCACCACCATTTCGAATCATATCGTGTGCATATTCACCGAAGTAAACATAAGAAAATCCTCAGCCGCCAACACTGAAGTCTGAAATCTGAGTCGTCCAACCGTAAGGCATCCAACTCTGAGCCATCTAGCTCTTGACCCGAACTAACTCTGCAACCCTGAGCCATCCAACCCTAGACCTCCTAACCCACTAGCCATCCAACCCTATCCAACTCTATCCATCCAACCTATTCCGTCCAACCCCTAGCCGTCCAACCCTAAGCCATCCAACCCCTGGTCGTCCAACCCCTAAACCATCCAACCTATAGCCGTCCAACCCTTTACCGTCCATTCTCAGAGCCTTGGAACATAAGAGCCGCCCCTAAGGGCCTAAGTAGTAAGCAGTCATGGATACTAGAAATCAGGGCAAGAAGATTACAAATTCAGCAAGTTCAAAAAAGGGTGCCAATACTTTGCTTGGCTATTTTGGAAAATCACAAAAAATGAAGTCGGTTTCTGCTTCAACTGAAAATATCGGTATGTGGCAAGTGTTATTTACTGGTTATTTTATCTTACAAAATTTAATAATTATGTTTATGATACTGTTCTTGGAACTCTTTGACATTTGTACTCTGTAAAAATTTAACTATAGATAAGATTAATACTATATAAGTAACAATTTTATAAAATTATTTGCAGACGTTTCAGAAATTCCTTCACAGAATAATCAATTTATAGATATTGATGATCCATTATATGTTGAGGCAAACATTCCGTCCCTTGATGAAATAGAAGTACAAGAAAATTCATCGAACTCTCAGGATACACCAGCAGAGGAAGCTTCTACTCCAAGGTCTATTTCCAGAAAAAGGAGACATGAGATTCAAAATATTTTTGCTGACAGCCCAGATGCAGAAGTTGAATCCCAAGGAAAAAAAAGAAAATATGTTAGAAGAAAGATGGCAAACTGGACAATTGGAAGGAAATTCCAGTTCGAATGGGCTGCAAAATATCCTTTTATTGAACCTGTGTACACTGAAAATTGTAATGATGTTCCAACACAATGTCGATGCAAAATATGTGGTTGGAAATAGGGGAAGGATCACACGATGCAGCTCAAACTAGACACAATTGAAAAACACTGTGGGAAAATATACATTTCCCAAAAGCTTAAGGATGGCAGCATAGTCAGAACACATAAATGGAAAGATGCAAAAGATTGTCTACATGTCAAATACGCAGAAGAGTATGAAAAGGAACAAAAACATATCAAATATGTAAATGAAAAAGGTGGGACCATAGTAGCAAAATTGAGCAAAGCTATGGAGGCAGAAATGCAAGCAAAGGGTATTCAATTTGCAACCGTATTTCATATAATGAAAAGGGGAAGACCGATGTCAGATTTCAGAGAAAATAAAATGTTGTATCAAGTTATTGGTTTAAAGAATGTTCCTCAATCTCATTGGTCAGATACCAATGGCTGGGAGATTGCAAAATGTCTATCTCTAGTAGAGAAGGAGGATCTGAAACTGTGTGTTCAAAAGGCAAAGTATATTTCCCTTTCTTTAGATGAGGTTACTGCAGTCGATAATACTTCATGGATATGTATTCATGTTTACACATTTGCTAATGAAATAAGGACTCCACACCTCTTGGCAATTCATAAAATGACAGAGAATTGCAATTCTGAAAATATTTATAAATTGGTGGTGTCAAATCTAAAGGATATCGCCGGAATGGATGACTTTTCCATTGCAACAAAATTAGTTTGTGTCAGAAATGATGGTGCAGCTGTAATGTAGGGAGCCAGAAATGGTCTGTGTGTTAGACTTTAGACAACTATTGCTCCGTATATGGTTGTTGTCCACTGCATGGCTCACAGAATGAATCTCACCTACAAAATTGTGAGCACATTTGAAAATGTAGCTAAAGTGGAGGAATTGATACGTGATCTCCATGCCTATTATTCTTGCAGTCCTAAGAGATTTTTAGAATTTCAAAAATTTGCTATTGGACTAACAGAGGGAAAAAAACTTCTCAAAGATGTAGATACCAGATGGATATCTATGTACGAACCTGCCTGTAGAATATATGATGAATATCCTTCACTAACATGATTTATGTTTAAATACCACAGGGATGTAGATAAAGCTAAAGATCTATTGTGCCGTCTAACTGACATAGAAACTTTACTCACACTTTGCGGTATTTTTCCCATGTTGAGGGAGCTTAATATTTTAACGAAGCATGCTCAAGATCGGTCTTTCTACATTACAGACTTTATAAGACTCAGAAGACGTGTTTGCTGGAGTCTAGAAAGTTTATATATTTCTGATGGGAGTTTTCAGGGTGCTGCTTTTGAAAACTGGAATGCATTGACAGATTTGAAAAATTCCAGGTGCTTCTTAAAGTACAATATAAATGATCATTTGTGTATAACAACACATGGAAGAGAGATTCAACTTCATACGTACCAAAAAAGAATTGATATGGCTAACTCAGAAATAGAAGAAGTAAAAGTGACACAAAATTTATATGATGTAGTATTAATCGAAACTAGGAATAAGTTGAGAAAGATCTCTGAATCATTAGCTAAAGAGATCCAGGGAAAGATTAAAAAATGATAAAATAATTGAAGTAATGGGAGTTGTAAATCAGCGGTTATGGAATTTTTCTTGTGGAAAACCTTATACATCTATCAGTCCTTTATTTGTCAAAAACATGGGTGATCTTACTGATCATTTCTGTAAGACTGAAGAGATAAATGGAGTTTCTGTAGAAGGAATTTTGGAAAGAAAACTACTTAGTTCACAGTCAATGGATTTTTCTAATACAATGATACGACAAGTTCAGCTTCTACAAAACCCACAGGATTACAGTGCCATGAAAAGGATTTGGAAGGATATCTGTTCTAGTAGTATTCTAAGTGAAGATTTGAGCGAGTATATTAAGTTGTATGAGCTCTGTCAAACAATGATTCTGGGTTCTGTGGAAGATGAGAGGGTTTTCAGTGCACTATCCTTTTTAAAGTCAAAAGTTTGAAACAGATTGGATAGGAATCTAGAAAGTTGTCTCAGATTGTATGTATCAAGTTACTCAGTGGAGTCTTTTCCTTATGATAGAGCACTGGCATTGTGGAATTCACTAGTAGATAGAAGAGGAGTAAGTAATATTCTACCTGACCCAGGGGATCGAGACACATCCACAAATCATGCTACAGTTGATTTCCAAGACACAAATGAAAGTGTTGCTCCAGGACTGTTTGAATTCACATAGATTTCATTTCTTCTATACATTATTGAGACTACTTATGTATTTCATTCAGTGATTACAACTTTCAATAAATGCAATATTATATTTGTCATTATTTGATCCTTTTCCATTGGAACAATGTCATTATATGTTTCAATTATGCCATTTGTTTTTTTATGTTTGGTTTTCAAATTCAGACTGAAATAAGGACACATTCATCTTTTATATCTGTTAATTTATTTATTTTACATCTGCAACAATTCAGAAACATAAAGAAACAAAATAGTGTAAATTTAAGCAACATTTACGTAAACAATAGAAAAGAAACATAGTTTGTATTAATATATAGTAACATTATACAATTCTAACTTCCAAATTTCTTTTGAAATTGATCTTCTCATGTGGCAGATTACTTTATGAAAAAAGTACAAATTCATAAAGCATTGTCGGCCAATACAATTCAAAAAAGGGGTTGTAATAACATATCAAAGCTTCCGGACAAGTTCTGTCATATAAGGACACATTACGAGGTCATCCTCTTTTCTGCCTATGATTCAAAATCATAGTTGTCCTTACGTCTGCCACACAGGAATAAAAACTAAAAAAGGGCTGGCCACTATCTTTTAATTCCTACGCCAGTGTCAGAATTGTGACATCACACCTGTCACATGGTGAACTTTACTAACTTATCAAATTTTATGATGCAGGTGAAGGTTTTTCTTTTTCCTGCATAAGAGATGGAGTAATAAATCTGTATAGAGCTAGCTGCTATAACTCCTAATGCCTGAAGATCTCTTGCTGCAGTGTTGATATTTTCTAGTATATTCAGCTCCTCCCTCGCTACATCTCCTGCAGACAAAAGTGTTGCATCTGCATCTGTCTTTTCCTTCAGTAAGACTTCTGGATCCATCTTATGCTCCTTTATTATCCTTCTCAATGTATTATTTTGTTTATTAATAACAATGAGTTTTTCCTTCAATTGTATAAAAGAATTCAGGCTTTTATGGGCATTCTTCAAATGTGCTTCAAAAACAGCTGCTTCTTTCTTTAAATTTTCATATTTTGCCTGCAAAATAGAAATATTAAATTTTTAGTCTATCAGATAATATGAAAAAATATATTGCAGTGGTTATAATATCAGATAATTTTTAGTTTTTCATGTAAAAGTAAATGCCCACTCACAACAACTTTCTCTTTTTCTGCATTTGCTATTAAAACATTAGTCTTGTCTTTAGACCATTTGTTGTAGTAAGCCTGTGCTTCAATCATTGAGATTCTCCAACCTATTTAGCATTATGTTTATAATATCATCATTGTAATCATTACTATATGAAATTGTCCCTGATTGAGCTTTGTTTAGCAAAACATCCTGCCATGCTGGTTGGCTCTCTACGGCAGTGAACAATGAATGCCTTTGAGCATGATTATGGTATCTTGTATTTATTTCTTTTATCAAAATTTTTGCTCTCCTCTCCCAAGACCACACCAAATCCACATCAGACATTACAACCTCTTGAATTGTTTCCCCCATACTATCTGATATCAGATTTTCTAATATAAAATGTGTTTTTTCATCATCTGTTTGTGGAGCAGCCCTTGGGGGAGGAGGAGAGTCACTACCCTGTATTCCATGCACATTTTGTTGTTGAGGCAGAGTAGATTGAATCATATCGTGGGTGTCAAAATAGTTACTCTTGTCTGCATCGCCACTATCGAAGCCTAAATACTCCTCATCAAGGGCGATGTTGTTGAAAAGCTGTGTGGTTGTTACACTTAAAACACCACCTAGTGACAGTCCAGGAAATTCAGTTGTAGCAGGATGAACTGTTCCTGCTGACTCTACAGGAATCCTAATATTCTTTCCTGAAGTCCTCCTTTGTGTTTGTACTTGACATGTTGGAGGAATTGGTGGCCTCCTTGCAAGAGGAACATGACCTGAAGCCATATTACCTGCATGAAGCAAACAAAAAATTGTTAGAATATAACGGTTGGGATTTGTAAATGCTAAAAAATTGTAAGGAAACAAAACATGCAAATCAAACTACCGTACAATATACCTTGCATAGACGGAGACACAATCGTGACATTTTGATCTCCACACCCGGAATGAGTTTGATCTTCATCATCAAACTCAGTAGTTTCTGAATACAATACATGTAGAAAAGATCAGTAGAAATATTAGAATACATAATCTATATTAATTGTTTGAATTTGTAATTTATATAAAAAGATAACTTCATTATTCATACCTATAGTTAAATGTGATGGTAAACATGTTGTGCATATCGACCGCCTAGGTCACTTTTGATGAGGTCTTACTGGTGTTGATTCTGCTGAATCCATGTCAGAATCAACAGAGGCCTCTGAGGGGCTTTACCTCTAGCAATTGCTCCTTATGCGATGTTGCAGCTATAATTTTTCTCTGCAAAATAAAATCATACAATTATTATTTTATTTAAAATATTGAAATTGAAATCGTTATAACAAGTAAACAGTAAAAGTAACTGTTACCTGTTGTTCTTCGAGACTAAGACCAATCATCTTATCATTGATTGTAGTAGGAATCTTATGTTGCATCAATTCGTAGTACGCTTCATTATAGAAAGCAAGAATAAAATTGCAACAAGAGAATACAGTCCTCAATTTATCAATTTGATTGGCTTTGCAGGCATGGGAGATATCTAATTTTATTCTGTTGGAAAAATAACTACACCAATCAAATTGTTGACCTGCTAGTGTCCGTAATAAATACTGAACTGCCCAATACGGAATGTCTGCAGATCTGCCCTGTAATACAATCCTGGCCTGAAAAAGTGAAGCAACTGCAATAAAGAATTTGTTTGTAATACCTTGTAGAAGAAGGCCTCTTGATGAACGATTAAGAGGAGCTGCAATTACAGAAAAGAAACATTAGATCCTTTGTGTGGTCGAGTAATGTTAAGAAAAAAAGCATTTGAAAATAATAAACTTACCATCAACCTGTACATTGTAATGAGACTCCAAAAACTTTTTGTCTTCGTCTGTAAGGACAACCTTTGTAGTAACAGGCGGCTTATTTTTGAAAGGTAAACCTGTTAACCGATGCACGTCCTCGGGTTCAATAGAAAAATAAATTTGATGACGTTTCAGATGCACGAGAAGAACGGAAAATTGTCCATCATTGTCATTGTAAGAGGCGAGTAGGTAATCAAGGACTGATGTATCAGTGTCAAATTGGGGCATGTTCACAAGCCCGAAAATTCTGATTTTTTTTCGAGCCAATTCTTTGGAGCGTCTTTTGCTTTTAGTAGAGCTAAAATCTGTGGGCACATGAGGTTTTTGTATTGAAATTTGGGTGTAGGAATAGATGTGGTACTAACCATTGCTGAAATTTGGGAGAAGTGAAATTTGGGTGTAAAATTGGAGAGCTCAGAGCACTGGAAATTTATGTATAAAAGTGAAAAAATGAACCTTGAAAGGGTATTTATAGGGCCCATGGGTATCATTAATGAACATTAAATTCATTGGTATCAATGCCCAACCCACGTTGTCTAACCCCTCATTTGTCCAACCCACCCGTCCAACTCTCCCATCCAACCCACCACGTCCAACCCTTGTCCATCCAACTCCTCACCCATCCAACCCACCCGACCCAACCATTAGCCCCAACCCTCCTCCCCACACGTCCAACCCCTGTCCTCCTATCCAACCCATTTCCTGTCCAACCATGTCCAACCCCTTCCCATCTAACCCCTATCCGTCCAACCCACCCATACCCGTCCAACCCCACCCATCCAACCCACCCATCCCGTCCAACCCACCCCGCCCAACCACCTGTCCAACTCACCCGTCCAACCATTGACCATCCAACCATTCCAATCCAAACTTGTCCAACCTCCATCCAACCCACCCATCCAACTCGCTCGTCCAACCTGCCTAGCCAAAATTGTGAAAAATGAGGGAACAATGCTCTGTGAAATCACCTTTGCCACAAAACATTTTTTTAGAAATTTGCCAACGATTCGAAAGTCGATTTATGAGATTCACCAATGATTCGAAAGTAATTTTTTAGAGGGGCTAACCTATACTTCATATGCTAACAATTTGGTTGATCCTAACCTATGTGAGGGACATGATCTTCTTAGTAATGAAAATGATTTCATTTCCTAATGGATTTGATGATTTCATGGAAACTTTAGAATCCAAATAATGTGTTAAAATTAATCTCAATAGGTATTGAAAAGATTAACATTTAGTGTGGGTTATACATATTGGCCCTTGTGTGGCTCATTTGATATTGGCTTTTTTATATTATATTCATTATTTGCTTGATTATCTTTTGAGCTTCTTTGTATTATATGATTGATATTTTTTTAATGCCCCCACAAGTTGTTTTAATAATTTTGGTCATCACTTATTGACCTTCGGGTGTTCTACACTTCGTAATTTTTTTGCAATATTAAAAAAAAATTCAATCTTCTATTGAATAGAAAATACTTCAAAAGATAGTGGTGTTTATGAATGTTTCATTTGAGGACTGGTATTTGATCAAGGAGGTTTATTTCCGAAAATGTGAGAACTTGGATCCTGAGTTAGTTGGCTATCTCTACGGTGACTCCATGTAACTTGATGGACATAATTGATATAGTCAATGATGGGGTCTTAGCTTAACAAGAGCCCACACCTGCAGCCTTCAACATCAACACAAAAGAATCAAACCTTAGAACACTTTTTGCATTAACTTAAAATGTTAAACACAGTCTATAAACTCTTTATAATTCATTTTTCTTTGATTCTTCACAAATACAATCCTCTTAAGAATCTACAACAATCTCCTAAACCTTTCAAGACTTTACAAACTCTCCAAATGTCGTCTAAACACATGACTAAATCTATTGAACTCACATTTCTTATAAATCTCTCTCATAAAATAAAACCCAATTACAATTTTACGGAATTTTCCCACTACATATCCTAACCCCTTTAGACAAATATGACCTCCCTTGTTTTATAGACCCAAGGAACGCTCTAGTGCCCTCAAACTCTCTTACCCTTTCAAAACCAATAAATGATATTAGTTTTGGATTCTTCTATCCCCCCCAAAATTCTCATCCAATGAGAATTGCAATCTTTATGATGAATTTTTGGGCCCCAAAATTAATCTCCAATTTATGTATCTATGACTATTAACTCAAGTTTCCATGAGTCAAAATTTGAAATATTTGGGGCCCCATGTGTAGTGAAGCAGATCCCAAAGACTTTAAGGCAAAAAAATTATCTTTACACATGTCACCAAATGTGTCAAATTTAGTCCCACAAGTGCCACCTTCACACTTGTGTTCGTACGTTCATTGAGGACTTTGTGGGCTCAATTTAGTCTTGAGTATTATGTGGGATCCACTTTGCTTATAAATTATGAAGTGACACTTGAGCCTAAATGATATAAACTGACTCTGCTAACATATATTTTATAAAGTGTGACCCTGCAAATCCTCAACAATGAAGTGACCCTCAAGGGAATGCTAACACTTGTGACTTATAAATAAAGAGCTCCAACTTAGCATTGAGATTTAGAGGCTTGGCCCTATCTTGATCTTGTAATAGTGAATTTTTTAAACAAAACAAAATATATGTATATTTTTTGGGGATGTAAGATTTATTGAGACCTTGGATGGTTTTAATATAGTTGTAATTATAGATGTCATTTTAATAACACTTCACAAAATTGAGAATAAAGAAAGTAGAATGGTTGAGGGTGTAGCTCAGATTCATCACTCTTCTCTTCCATGAATACACATACACCATAAAGATACAAGATTTGATAGTGTATTTTCCTCATTATATAATATTCACTTACTTGATAGCTCATAGGGATGGTAGTGCCTTAGAAATTTGGATTGAAAAGCTTATTAAAGGTCATGTGCAGAAAACTTTTTTGAGCTTTGAACATACTAATAAAATGTGATAAATAATTGGTAAATAATTTGGATCACACTTTCAACATGCTTGTAGAGGGATGTGTGGAATATAATAAAGGACCTAGTGAATGTAGTAATGGACTTGTTGGCTACAATGAAGAATGTGATATGGATGAGAATTATGAACCTCTTTCTATTTGATATAATATTTATGTTTTGGTTATAGTTGTGATGAATTATGATCCTCCTTCTATTTGATATAATATTTATGTTTTGATTATAGTTGTGACGCAGTCTTTGATGTGTATTTTTATATATTGTTTCTTATAAGCTAATATTCTTGGTAGGTTTGATGATAGTTGGTTGATACCATTAATAAATTTTATGGTAGTGATCTAGTAACCACGTTCATATCGAGCTCGTTCTATAGTTTTTAATCTCTTAGTTATGTTGGTGGATGCCTCCAATCATCCTTACATTTTTCTTTTGCAAACTCTCAATCTCATATAAAAAATTAATTTAACTTTGCGTTCTTTAATTATCTCTAATAAACCTACACTAAAGTTGTCCCATTTTGGGAACGTTTGTTTTCTAAGAACATGGGGCATATGTAAGGAGAACTAGACCTCATATTAATGTCAAAATTTGTTTTGATTCAACCGTCGGATATAGCAGGGGTTGAGAATCTTGTAGTGTATTTTTTAGTGCCTTGATTGAAGTATTCTCATTTCGTAAAGATTGCAAATATCCTCTAACATGTATCACTCCCAATATTTATGATAATAACTTAAAGTTTTATTGAGATATTTTATTGGGGTTCAATAGAAAATAGAATTGTCACTTTTCTATTAGAGTTTTGAAGATAATTAAATCATTATTTTGAAGGTTTAACTTCTATATTTTCTAGCACCTCTTTATCATAAGTATTATGATGTTCAGAGACTTTGGATGAAAGTTAAGTTTATCTGGTTTGATAGTGCACTTTGTTTCTTTTTTTAGGCCATAAAAATTTTGATCTTGTTTTATATTCTTAGGTTATTTCATAAACTTATAAATTCTTCTTAAATCTCATCCTTACCAATTCTCACACTTTATTGCAATTCTACTTAAAATTAATTGTTGATATTCAATGAGTTTAAATATCACAATACTTGTAAGGTTTAATGGTCAACCAATTAATAAAAAATCTCCCAAAAAAAATGATAAATAACATCTAATTAAATAACCATTCAACCTTAGAAACATATATAATAGATAGACTTGTTCCTTAATGTTTGAACTATTTTTTTTAATCATTTATAAAGAAATGAATGTTGCCAAAAGCTGCCCAACATTTACAAGTGTATGCACAACAACACTAGCACCATTAGAAAAAACAAAGACCGCTTTATACCAGTAAACCGGAAAACAAAACAAAAAAATCCGTCCCAGGCCTGAAGACAAAACTAGAATAAATTCAGAAAATAAACAAAATGTGACATGGCAAGTGGAAAAATATAGTGAATAATATACTGCATAAATGATACAGATTACAAGACGGCTACAGCTGACATGAAGGTTTAAAATTCTAGTTCACGCAACCTTCAGACAATCCTTGCTGGCGCCAGAAATTTTTGTCGAATCGAATTAAACAATGTTGATAGCGATGAAGAAAGGCTTTAATGGTGACCTCTATTCAAAAAATTAAAGAACACAGTCATATAATTGTTTATATGCAAATTTGTACAGTAGCTCTATATAATAAAAACCTACAACAAGTTGTTCTGCACCAAAATCCAAACCTGTTGATTTCAATTACCTACCTCCTTGTCAAGTATCAGACAAACAAAACATGGCAAGCTCACTTTCTGGTTACGTTCCTTCCTATACAATAGGAATTGAATTCTATTAATTGATCAATGTGTCTATATATTTGGATAATATTAATAAGTGTTGATTTGAGATTTATTGGGAAGTTTGTAGATCAAAAAAATAGTAATATTTAGTTTTATGGTAAAGTTTGGAGTTCTTTTTTTTCTCGAATGTGATATAGTAATGCAGGTTTTACGGATAAGTTTGAAGTTTTTTTTCCCGAACGTGATATAGTAATGCAGCTAAATTTAGGTTATATGTCACGAGTTGGTGGAAAATTTTCAAGGAAGCTAATAGATTTACTAATCGATATGACATGTGACAATTTTAAGATAGCTGCCTTGAGATTGATATCTCTCAATTTTTTTTTTTTTAGAGAGGCAGCAGAGAATTTCTTCTAATGCAGCTAAATATTAGGTTATATGCATCACGAGTTGGTGTAACAATTCTCGTAAAACCAAGCCACTGCAGAAAAAAATGAAAGAAGTATTAAAAACTAAGGCAGCTGTAAAAAAGATACAGTTAAACCTAACAATTGCCAATAAACAACTAAACCATATTATTATCTAAATCATCAGTATAATTTATGATTCCATTGACTTTTTTGAAGACTCTGTTTGCCTTGGTATGTAGATAAAAACTAAAATATAAAATTTGAGTAAAGTCTATCAATTAAAATTGCCTTAGAAATAGAACTATTATTGAAACATGAATAACATTTATTTTTCCAAATGTGCCTAATGATTCACTAAGGTCTAAAGTTTCAGAGGTCATGTTCTAGGATATTTCCATCCCCAAAAGCACATGTTTCTAAGAAATTTTGTAAGCAAATAAAGGATATTCTATTGAACATCCAACCAGATAGCTCTAGTTGTTTTGCACTTCCAGAACATATCTATTAGAGACTCGAGTGTCCTACATAAAGGACAAGAAAGTATGACATTCTAAATGAATTTGATTCTATCAACAATAGAAAGTTTGTAATGAAGCAGTCTCCAAGCCAATAGCTATGTATTGTGCTTTACTTTTGATCGTCAAATATTCCTACTAATATTCAATGACTATTTTCAACAAAATTGCATTTCCACTTCATGTCCATCCACCACTGAATGGGGAAAAATGATTAAAATGTGATTAGTTTGGCCGTCCTCAATCCTTAATAAAGTTACATGGAATGGTAGAGGCATCTTTATCACAAGATTATCATTCACCAATGAAATGATGATGCCAATGATTTGGTTGTCTCTTTCCTTGAGTTGAAAAGCATTATTTAGCAAAGACACTGGTCACCAATCCATAGAAGGTGAATGTCATAGATTCTTGAATGTATGAATTAAAACAATTAAAATCCATGTAGTGATCTTTCAAGGGTTGAGTACAAATTGTTAAACAAAATTTTGAATCAAAACAATTGAAATCCATGTAGTGATCTTTCAAGGGTTGAGTACGAATTGTTAAACAAAATATGTATTTTCCACCATATCGAGGAATCAAGAAAGATTAGACCATATCTAATTGATTTATCCTTCCAGTATTTAAGCAAATCACACACTTCTTGGCACACCTTCCAAATATTGTTGACAAAAGGACAATATTTTAATTTAAATAATTTCACATTCAATAATTATCAAAACAGTTAATCTCTTGCCATTTGTCATTCATATTAGATAGGTGAAGTTGGTGTCTTAGAAAGATCTTCTATGTTTTATTACAATTTAGATATCTAACCATCTATTTGGCAATGGGACATTTTCCTTGCGTCCAAGGGTCAATGATTCCAAACCCTCCCCTATGTATAGGTTGAGTACAAAGAAACCAAAGCACTGCAAATAAACCCCTTCGACCATCCCACTTAGCCCAAAGGAAATGATGGAGTTTTTGTACTAGTATGAGATAACATTTTTAAGAGGGCATCCAAGATGAAGAGAAATAAACATGAGTAGCTAAAAATATGTTATTAACAATTTAGACTCTGCGTAGCAAGGATAAAAATAATATCACTCAACTATTAATCGTTATATTAAAAAAACTCAAAAACAAAACCCACATTTGACATGAGTAGCTAAAAACTATGTTATTAACAATTTAGACTATGCGTAGCAAGGATAAAAATAATATCACTCAACTATCAAACGTTCTATTAAAAAAAGTCAAAAATTAAACCCACATTTGAGGAAGAGTAATGTCAATACAAAAAGGAATGCCAATATATCTCATAATTTCACCATAATCGAGTTGCTTCCATTATTTGGGACTCCAATTTGAAGGCCCTTCAATGCAATTGCAGATGTATTTTGTTTTATGTTGTGAGAGTTTAGAACCCAAGGCTCTACGAAAAATATCTACAATTTCCAATGCATTGTATATTTATTCTTCCTTGTTTTACAAAAAGCATATTATCATGTATGAAGTGTAAATTGGGCACAAGAAATTGTTGGGGAATATTTATGCCTCTAATCAACCCAAATGAATGAGTTTTTTTATAGCATGTAGCCCAAGGCATCATCTGTTAGTATATAGAGAAATAGTACTAATAGATAACCTTGTCAAATGAATTTTCGAAGATGGAAAGATTTAGTGAAAGAGCTATTTACAAAAATTCTAGTAGAAGCGTTGGCAAAGAGTAGTTTGACATGTTTAATAAATCTCATACTAAACCCCAACCACTACAACATTTTAAACAAAAAATAACATTTGATCCTATCATAGGCTTAATCAAAATTGAGCTTAGTTAGGATATTGTCTTTCCCTAAGCAAGCAACCCAATCAATGGCTTCCCAGGTAAAGATTAAATTGTCTAGATGCCTCAAAGAATCCTAGTTTGTTCTTGTCTTATAGTATCTTTAGCCACTGGTTTTAATAATGTAAATAAAACTTTAGCAATGATCTTGTGAATAGTGTTGAGAAGAGTTATATGATACCATTCCGATGCTTCATCTCTATTAGACCCTTTAGGAATAAGTTTGACTATACCACTATTAATGTGACTTCCCAAGGACCCTAATAATTGAACTTCAAGATAGAGTTGGTAAAACTCATTGTGGCGGGCAGCCTTTCAGGACCAAGGCTCTTATTTTCGGCCACATAAAACAAATCCCTATCAAGATCTGCAAGGGTAAGAAGAAGATCCATATTTTGTCTCTCCTCCTATAAAATCTTGTACATAATAGATCTACTAATTTTTTTTCCAACATATACTCAATATTATCCTCTACCGAGGAATCTTGAAACAAACTCCAATAATAAGGAAATTGTGTTTGATACTACATCATTAGAGGATTCAACTCTCTTACCATTTGATTGCCATGATCAGTCCCTTCCTTGGTCGAGGATCACTTAAAAGTCCAGAATTTGTTTTTCGTTCCTCTGTCCATGTGAAAGAGTCTGTAACTTGGGCATAAAACTTAGGTTTTTTCCTTCCTTCCATTTTCCACAGTCACGTTTTGTTTTCCCTATCTTTTTTGTCCCAAGTGTCTATGTGAAAACATGATTGGATGTGGCTTGAAGGATCATATTTGGGACTTATATCATTTCCAAATTCTCTGTCCTTGAAAGAAAGATTCATTTCTGGGCTCAAATGGTGATTTTTTGACGGGTGTATTTTTCCCCATCAAATTTACATCTCAGCATCTATGGAAATGTGGCCCTTTCTGGTTGGATGTGGCTCAGTGGGGCACTTTGAAAACTCTAAGGCCCACTTCAACTCAAAACTTGTCCATGTGGAGGGCCGACGCTCATCTGAAAATTTTCCTTTTGGTTTGGCCTTGGAGTTGCACCGGGGAGACACGTGGAGGTTTCCGCTACCTTGCCCAGACTTAGACAAATTTTTTCATGCAGCCGGTACAGTTTTGGTAGACCATGGACATGTGGAGGGTAGGCACTCATTTGAGGATCCACCTCAGGGTCCCACCTTAACAATTGTGACAGGGAGACATGTGGAGGCTTCCGCCGGCTCCACTCTATACTTAAAATTTTCAAAGCAATTTTGAAAGGCCTGGGACACATGGAGGGACCACGCCTATTTGGGGACCGGCCCCTAAATTTTATTTTGAAGAAGCACCAGGAGGACACTTGGAGGCTTCCACTCACTCTGCCCTTGCTTGGACTTTTCAACGGCCAAGGAAAACTATCTCGGACCCTAGACACATGGCACCTTCCACTGATCCTTCAAATTTTTTAACAACTCTGTCAGACTGAGACACGTGGTGAGCCCACACTTGTTTGGGGTCTCTACTTTTAGGGACCATCTCAAAGGTGCACCATTGA
This sequence comes from Taxus chinensis, assembly GCA_019776745.2. NCBI lineage: Eukaryota > Viridiplantae > Streptophyta > Pinopsida > Cupressales > Taxaceae > Taxus > Taxus chinensis. Next base: position 16,092 of record JAHRHJ020000262.1, on the reverse strand, counting down.
GACACGTGGAGGCTTCCACTGGCTCCTTTTTTGCTGAGACTTTTTCAAAGGCCAAAAGGCATTTTTCTTGGGCCCAGGGCACGTGGAAGGCCCGCGCTTGTTTGGAAACTTTCCCCTATACTTCTCCTTTGCAGTTGCACCAAGGAAACATGTGGACGACTATAATATAAAGTAGAGAAGGGGCAGAATCAATGGTTGTTGTGCATTGCATCTATTTTTCCACCATTTTTTCTCCAAGACTCCTGGAGATGCGAATACGCACTATTTTTCATCATTTTTTGATGAAATTCCTTGTCATCTCTGTCTGTAAAGTGCCATTGAATGGATTCAGAACTTAATTTGTGAGTCCAAGGATTGTTAAGGTCGATATTTTGAAGTTGGAATTGCTCAGGCACTTGCAAAAATGGGAATTACCAGAGAAGATGGATGCGGGGCAGAATTGCAGAGGAAAGAAAGGGAAAAGGATGAAATGATGAAAGTTGCAGGCACAAAAGATGAAAAAGGTGTTGCCTCGAGAGTGAAAAGGATTACCTGTCATATCCAGTTGTGCAGAGCCTCTGAAAAATGATTAAAAAGGGGATTTCTCACATGACAGAATCAGAATGATTAGAAGGATTGCCAAAAAGTTGTGGCATGGCATCCTAGTCATTAGTCGAGGGCCCAAGAAACGTGATCAGTTCACAATTGGTCCACCTGGCAGCTTTCGGATGTGAATTTGTTAAATGTCACTTTCTGAGGAAAATTGGTAACAAGCAAAGGTCCCTCAATTATTCTTCTCTTTTGGGGGGAAAATTGAGTGAGTGAAAATGTATAAATGCAATGAGAATACTCTTGCAAAGGGTCAGAGATTGAATATTTGAGAGAAAATTTTAGAAATTTTTCTTCCTTAGAGACCAATCCGAGATACCTAGTTAATTTCCTTCTGTGTTAGATTTTCTATCATGTCAAGTTGGTTGCAGATGTATAGCCATTGACGAGCACTGAGATTTCTCTGGAAGCTTTCCCCTGCTGATGAATCTAAGCAATTTTGAAATTAATTTGTGTTCAATCTCTAGCAATTTGTGTCTGCTTTGTTTCAGAATGTCTGCAAATGGTTTCTTTTGTTCCTATTGCAATCTTACATTGAAATATTTGTGAAATCACACAGGATCTCATCCCTATGACAATTTAGTGGCATTTGCAATTTCATTTCAAGAAGAGCCTTCATCCTGTGATGAGATAAACAAATTTAAAATCACTCCACTGTCATTTGTTGATAAAGATTGTCTGTAAGTCTTTGGGTGTACCTTAGGCATGATTGATCAGAGATTTTGGTGTTTAATTGAGTCTTTTAACTCGAGCCTTCATGTTAGATTCACAAATATTGTGTGAAAACGTGTTGATCTGGGCCTCCATTGAAGCACACCTTCTGGTTGAAGGAACATCTTAACTATTCTGAAGCTTTCTGTTGTTGAGTTGTCCATTGTTGTGAAGTTTCTCAAAGATCTGGTATAATCAACTTTATCCTGCTTAATCTCCCACCAAAATCATTCAAAAACCATGAATCCATCCTAAACTACCCCTGTTTTCCCTGTATATCAACAAAGGAACAAAATCTATTTACTAAAATATGTAGAACAATCAGGATTTCATAATGTCTTCAGTAACCTTAGCCTTGTTTTGAAAGTATCTCCATCTTTTAGAAGTGACAACTCTTAAGAGTTAAATTATGGAGTATTGACTATATTTTCCCAAGGTTTTCTTCATAAAATTTGTGCAAAAAGAAGGATATCTCCATTTCCTTCATCAAACAGATGTTACACTACGGGTCCTCTCACCCTGGTCGAAAGGCATGACCTCAAGTAGTGAGGATAGGTAAAATCCTCTTGAAGGTGTTATCCATCTCTCCAAAACTCTAAGTGACAAAGGGCCAGTTAGATCTCATCCCCGGCTACAAAATGACACACATTATGATCTATCTATCTCTAAGCTCCATGTCAAATCTGTGATGCTTCTCAGCTTGAAAAGGAGAACAAATTTGGATACCAACACTCGTGGCACCATTGTCGGGGACTTTGAACTTGTTGGTTCCAGTTCATAAAGTTTTGAAAATACATTGTGGCAACATGTACAGTTCATATCCATTTGTATCAACCACTGGTAATTTGAACAAAGGTTCTTACAGACCCTGGTAATGATCTAAGTGCTAATACATTGCTGAAACATCATTATCTGTTCAAATCTGTAAGAATTGTTCAAAGTTGTAAGTTCTGAGTGCAATATTTCCAGCTTATACAGTTATTGCACTAAAGTTTGTATCATCATTGATAAATTTGGGTAGAAGAAGAGTAGATCTTGTAAGCTTTGCATGAATCTGGTATTGAAAGACATTTGATAGGTCTTTCATAGTGCATTTGCACAAACTAAGGTGAAAATCCTTAGTGGTGACTCCATGTTGTTTAAATTCTTAATAAATACCAGTGTCTTAACATATATCAAGTAAGATTTGTCATTAATATCTGCAAAGCTGGAAGGAAGAAGATCTTTCTTCACCAGGGACCCTAGTAGAAGGTTGTTTCAAGAGTTGGGAAAGTCTAATTCAGAAGGAAGAAGAATTTGGAAGGTTGTTGGAGATCAAGCATCAAGAAAAGAGATCTCCATTGGTGAAACTGATCAGCCTGTGATTGAAGATTGCAATACTTCCTCAAGTGCTTCTGAATCAGGTAGTCTCTTTGTTGAATTGAATTCTCCATCTGGAGAGGGTCCTTCTTTTGTATTTGATACATTTTCTTCTCAATCTGCCCCAGTATTTTCCAAATCTAATAGAGTTTTCCAAGAAACAGAGCCTTTAGAGGGCAGTCATTCTGAAAATTGCATCCCTGTACCACACAGACCCCTCACTCCTCATCATTTTATTTCTCCTGTAAGATCACCTCCTCAAAATAATATGGCTCAGCCTCCACCCAGACCTCCATTTGTTGTTAATACTTTTGGTCCCATCAATTTTAGAGGTATGGCTGGCTATCCAAATGTTGTGCCACAAGATGTAAGAAATAGATTGCCTAAGTTTCAAGGAAATAATGCAATCACTGGTGATCAACACTTGAAGCTCTTTGTCAATATGATGGAGGACTTTGAAATAGAATTTGAGGATGTATACATTAAATTGTTTATCCATACTCTAGAAGAAGATGCAAGGGACTGGTATAAATCTTTGCCAGATAATTCCATTGATTCTTGGACAGAGATGAAGAATGCTTTTAGAATGCAGTATGGTGATAAAACAGACCCTAGGTTTCTTTTATCAGAGTTTGAAAATATAAAAAATAATCCTAATGAATCAGTGCATGATTTCAATACAAGATTTAACAAAACATTGAGAAGACTTCCTGTTAATTTGAGGCCATGTGATGAATCATGTTTGATAAAGTATTCAGATGCATTTGATAAGAAAGTTGCTTACTATTTGAGGGATAAGAACCCTGGAACTTTGAGGCAGGCCTTTACCATGGCTCTGCAAATTGAGAACAACATTAAAGCAGTTGGAAAACCTCCTAAGAGGGAGGGTGTTAAACTGATCAACCCAGAGAAGCCTCAATCAAGTAAGGTTGTGGATCTTGAGGAAGTTGTAAAGACTTTGGCTAGAGCTGTCAAAGAAATCTCTTACAAGCTAGCCAGGGTAGAGAAAGGAATTGGACAAGGTTCTCAAGGTCAGCATAGGCAACAAGGACAAGACAAATTTGTAAATCATCCTAGAAATGATCAGAGATTTGATGACAGAGGTAAAGGACCCATGGGAGCTAGACAACCCCAAGCTAGGGAAAATAGAGTAGTGCCTGATCCTCTAAATGCCAGAGTTGTTGTTGTTGAAGAGACAAATGAAATTGATTGGTGTGACAAATGTTTCTTACCCCACCCACCATGTGAAGTAGATCAGCAAGTTGAAGAAGCTGATGATGATGATAACACTGATGATGATGCATGCATGGTGGACTGCTCTACAAGCTCACAACAAGGAGCAACTTCAACTGAAGTAATAAGTGCAAGAACTGCTGTAATTTTTTGGGACTGCATTCACCGGGTACCTCTTCTTCCTCCCTCTCATGCTTTAGAAATAGATATGGTACAAGATTTTGAACTTCCTAATAATGATTTTGAGTACCTAAGAGCTCTAATGATTAAGAAGTATGATGGAGGAATCCCATCAGAAGAGGATAGACAACTGTTAATGAATGTTGTTGTTGCCCAAGAAAAAGAGTATAACACAAGAAGTAAAGTTGTCAAAGGGGCAGGGCCTCAAGCCAAACCAAAGACCCCAGTTCTCACCAATGTCCCAAAAGAAACTCCAAAGAAAGATGCATCTGGAAAAGGCCTTGTTGTCTCAAGTAGAACTGGTGTTCCCACCCATGCCCAAAATGTGAAAAATCTTGTGCCATCTAATGATTTTGTCAATATTTCTCCAAATGTTGCTTTGCTTAAATACATTCCTTATGACATTGCCCAAGTCTTGAGTCAGATCAAGATTTCTGTCCCAATTGTTGAACTGCTTAGGATTCCTGAGCACAAGAAGAGGGCTTTTGAGTATTTGGGATTGGAAGAAGATAGGAGTGCCCAAGGTAGAAATATAAATAATGTAAACACTCCTCCTCCAACCATTGCAGACCTAGAAAAACCACCAGCATTGGAGGAGATAGGTGAGCCACCTAAAGTTTACTTGAGAACATCTTTGGTTGAGTCTCAATTAAATGTTGATCCATTTTTTACAACACTGATTATTAAGGACAGACTGCTGCACAATTGTATGTTTGATTCTAGAGCATCATGCAATGTTATGCCTCTAGAAGTCATGAATGAATTGAACATTAAAGTGACAACAGCTTATGGCAAGTGTACTGCAATGGATTCTAGAGAGGTGCCAGTTGTAGGATGTGTAAAAGGTTTGGTGGTACAACTTGCAGCTTATCCAGGTAAGAACTTGAAACTTGATGTTGTTATTGTTGATTGCCCTGCCAAATGGGGCATGTTGTTATCAAGAAAGTGGGCTGCAAGTGTTGGTGGAAGTGTTCAGATGGATATGTCTTTTGCCACCATTCCAATTGAAGGCAGCCTTGTAAAGTTGTATGGAGAGAAGAAGATGTTGCACCTCATTGAAGATCCCAATAATGCTTCTTATGAAGTGTTGTATGCTGATGTAGATGCTGATAACTTTTTTTGGGTTTGCTGATGGAAAAGAGCACAAGATTGATCAATGTAAATGTCTTGAACAAGTAGGTTTACCTTGGACCTTGTTATTTGATGGAGCTTGTTCCAAGTTTGGAAATGGTGCTGGCATTGTTCTGATTTCTCCAGGCCAGGAAGAGTTTGTTTTTTCTTTCAAACTCAACTTTGAATGCACTAACAACATTGCTGAATATGAAGCACTTGTTATTAGGCTTGAGAATTGCATGGAAATATGGTATAAAGGATATCATTGTCAAAGGGGATTCAGAACTGATTGTCAAGCAAATTAGAAAACTGTATGCTACTAAAAATCAGAGAATGAAACAATACAAGCATGCAGTCTGGGATTTGATTGAAATGTTTGACTCTTTTAATATTGTGCACCATGATAGAAAGTTTAATGTTGTTGCAGACAAGTTAGCAGTGCTAGGATCTAGATTTGGGAATTGTACAGTGTCTCCATTTTGTGAGTATGATGTTGAAATACTAACAAGGCCATCTGTCCCTGACAACGTTAAAAATTAGCAAGTGTTTGATGATGATGCCCAGGTGATATGGTTTCTACAGAACCAAGGTGAGTTTGATGACAATATTATAGATTGGGAACCAATGGTGTGAGTTACTGAAGGAAAGGAAACTTTATTTGGCAAAGACATCATCCAACTGAAGACAAACATGATTCCCAGAGGTTTGGTGGCACTTGAATCAAACTTTGATAATGTTGATTGCATTATTAAAAGAAGTATGTCAGTTTCAAGAGATGTGGAAGAGCACAACCTGGGCACAAAGGAAAAACCACGTAAAATCTGGTTAGGAAGCAATCTCAGCAAGGAAGAGAAGCAGTCCTATGTTCAATTGCTGAAGAAATATCAAGACTGCCTAGCTTGGTCTTACTCTGAGTTGAAGGCATACAAGGAAGATTTGTTCCAACATGAAATTCCTCTTGAATCTAATGCCAAGCCTTTCAGGAAAAAATAGAGGCCCATCAATCCACTCCTTTCTTTGAAGATGCAAGAAGAACTGAAGAAGTTGAGGGATGGAGGGATCATTCAGCCCACAAGGTACTCATCTTGGGTTGCAAACCTAGTGCCTGTCAGAAAAAAGAATGGTGATATAAGGTTGTGCGTAGACTTCAGGAACTTGAATAAAGCATCATTGAAAGATAATTACCCTCTGCCAAACATGGAGAATATGCTACAATTGGTAACTGGTTCTGAATTGTTATCCACTTTGGATGGTTTCTCTGGCTATAATCAAGTTGTTGTGAAGGAGTCAGAAAGAATAAAGACTACCTTTACCACTCCTTGGGGAACTTATGTCTATGTCAGGATGCCTTTTGGCTTAATGAATGCTGGAGAAACTTTCCAAAGAGCAATGGATGTAGCATTTGCTGGTTATATTAATGATTTCATTGTTGTTTATCAAGATGATGTAACTGTGTTTTCCAGAAAAAGAAATGATCACTTGAAACACTTGGAGAGAATGTTGTTAAGGTGTAGAGAGTATGGCATATCATTGAATCCCAAGAAGTGCCATTTTGGAGTGCAAAAGGAAAAGCTACTTGGTCACATTGTATCAAAGGAAGGGGTCATGATTGATCCCGAGAGAGTGGAAGCCATCAGCAAGGTTCCAATTCCAAGAACTAAGAAGGGAGTTCAATCCTTCTTTGGACAAATAAACTTTATGAGAAGATTTGTGTCTAACTTTGCTGAGCTGACCATCCCCATTACTAGCATGCTGAAGAAGGACCAAGTTATCAAATGGGAAGAAGCTTTCATTCAAGCTTTCAATGGGATCAAGGAAGCACTAAAGCATGCCCCTGTTTTGGCAGCTCCAAATTACAAGAATCCTTTTCAAGTATTTTCTTTTGATTCAGATAACACCATTGCATCTGTTTTGTTGTAGAAGGATGATGAAGGGGCTGAGAGACCAATTGCCTTTTTCAGTAAGGCATTGCAAGGAGCTGAGTTGAAGTACACCATCATGGAGAAGCAAGCATTTTCCTTGGTGAAAGCAACAAAGGTTTTCAGACCTTACATCTTGAGCTCTAAATTTGTTGCTTATGTTCCCCACACCATGGTGAAAGATATCTTATCAGAGATGGAGGTCTCAAGAAAAAGATGCAGATGGGTAAACAAGTTGCAGGAATATGACATGGATATCCAAACCATGAAATTGGTAAGAGGTTTGGGCCTAGCTAAGCTTATGGCTGAGAGAAACTTGCAAACTATTGAAGTGAATGAAGTAGAAGGAGAAAGGGTGGATGTCCTTGAAAATTTGGTAAGCTCTGAATGGTACAAAGATATAATATTTTATCTCAGACATCTATGCTGCCCTGAATATTTGAGTAAAAATCAGAAAAGAGCTCTTAAGTTAGCCTCTCAAAAATATGTCATTACTGATTTTGGGTTAGCTTGGAAGAACCCAGAGGGAGTGCTCTTAAGATGCATTGCTGAGGATGAAGCCCCAAAGGTAATTGTTGATCTCCATGGAGGAGTTTGTGGGGGACATTTTGCTAGAAGAGTTACAACACATAAAATCTTGAGGGCTGGTTATTGGTGGCCAACTCTCTTCAAAGATACAACTCTATTGGTTAGGAAATGTGAAAGTTGCCAGCATTTTTCTGGAAGAATGAAAGCTTCAGGCTCCCTTCCTTTGCAGCCTGTGTCAGTTGAAGCCCCATTTAAGCAATGGGGAATGGATTTCATTGGAAAATTTATGATCCTTCCAGTGCCAGTCATAAATGGATTCTTGTAGCCACTGATTATTTCACTAAGTGGGTGGAAGAAATCCCCACCAAGAAAGAAACACACCAAGTTATCATGGACTTCATGCTGAATCAAATCATATGCAGATTTGGAGTGCCAGTTAAGATTGTTGCTGATAATGCCATGAGTTTCAGAGCCAAACCTTTGGTGGCAATGTGCAAAGAGTATGGAATCAATTTGACATATGCTTCTAACTACAATCCCCAAGGAAATGGACAAGCTGAGTCCAGCAATAAAAACTTGTTGAAGATCATTAGAAGAACCTTGGAGCTGAACAAAAAGAAGTGGGGTGAGAAACTGAAGTTTTTGTTTGGGCTGACAGAATCACTGTCAAAAGAGCTACTGGTAAAAGCCCATTTGAGTTGGTATATGGAACTCAAGCTTTGTTGCCCCTTCATTTGTAATTGTCTTCATTTCAGTTTTTTCAACAAATTGAAGATCAAGAAGTTAGTCCATATGATGCTCGAATCAATCAAATTATTGAGTTGGATGAAGAAAGAAGGGCATCCCATCAGCGGCATGTGAAGTTCAGAGAAAAGTTGAAAAAATTGTTTGACAAGAAGGTGACTCCAAGAGCTTTCACCATTGGGGATCTTGTGCTATTATGGGATAGCAGGCATGAAGATAAGGGAAAGCATGGTAAATTTGATGCATTATGGATGGGCCCTTATTCAATTGACATTCGAATTGGTGAAAATACCTTCTTCCTAAAAGACTTAGATGGGGAACTGCTTGAATTTCCTGTTAATGGTAGGCATTTGAAACATTTCCTTGATTGATTTCTCAGAATCAAGGTATACTCCATTTGTATAGTGTATAGTTCTTTGTTTTCATTCTACTTTTGTGTTTTTGTTCATTCTGGTCCTTGGTGACCTAGTTTTGCTAGTTTCTCAATTCATTTTTTGGAGGATGGTTATGGTTTCTCTGCTCTGCAAGCTTATTCTTTGACTCCATTGCTCAATGGTTTTTTTTTGGCACTTGGTCTTCTATTTTTTCTTGTGGCACTCACAGGGAGTGCCCATCCTTGAGTCAGATCCGATGTTGGTGCTCAATTTGGTCTTGCACCCATTTGTCCTTGAATTTCTTCAGTTTGTGGGCTCTGTCATGTTTTCTATCTCCCCTATATTGATGCATAAACATTTTTCCTCCATTTGGTTTCCATGATCAGTCCCTTCCTTGGTCAAGGATCACTTAAAAGTCCAATTTTCTTTTTTCATTCCTCTTTCCATGTGAAAGAGTTTGTAACTTGGGCGTAAACTTGGGTTTTTTCCTTTCCTTCCATTTTCCACAGTCACGTTTTGTTGTCCCTGTCATTTTTGTCCCAAATATCTATGGAAACGTGATTGGATGTGGCTTGAAGGATCACATTTGGGCCTTATATCATTTCCAAACTCTCTGTCCTTGAAGAAAGATTCATTTCCAGGCTCAAATGGTGATTTTCCTACATTTTACGGTTTGACGGGTGTGTTTTTCCCCATCAAATTTACATCTCAGCATCTATGGAAATGTGGCCCTTTCTGGTTGGATGTGGCTCGGTAAGGCACTTTGAAAACTCTAAGGCCCACTTCAACTCAAAAATTGTCCATGTGGAGGGCCGGTTGCTCATCTGAAAATTTGCCTTTTGGTTTGGTCTTGGAGTTACACTGGGGAGACACGTGGAGGTTTCTGTTGCCTTACCCAGACTTAGACAAATTTTTCATGTGGCCGGTATAGTTTTGGCAGACCATGGACACGTGGAGGGCAGTGCTCATTTGAGGATCCACCTCACTTAACATTTGAGGGCTATCCTCCTTCAGGGTCTCCACCTTAACAATTGCGATATTGGGAGACATGTGGAGGCTTCCGCTGGCTCCGCTCTATACTTAAAAATTTTCAAAGAAATTTTGAAAAGGCCTAGGACACATGGAGGGACCGCACCTATTTGGGGACCAACCCCTAAATTTTATTTTGAAGAAGTCACCAAGAGGACACTTGGAGGCTTCCGCTCACTCTTCCCTTTGCTTGGACTTTTCAACGGCCAAGGAAAAATGTCTCGAACCTAAGACACATGGCGCCTTCTACTGATCCTTCAACTTTTTTAAAAAAACTCTACCAGAACTGAGACACGTGGTGAGTGCATGCTTTTTTGGGGTTTCAGCTTTTAAGCGACTATGCTCAAAGGTACACCATTGAGACACGTGGAGGCTTCCACTATCTCCCTTTTTACAGTAAGACTTTTCAAAGGACAAAAAATGATTTTCTTGGGCCCATGGCATGTGGAAGGCCTGCACTTGTTTGGGAACTTGCCTTTGTACCTCACCTTTGTGGTTGCGCTAAGGAAACATGTGAATAGCTATAAAATAAAGTAGAGAAGGGGCAAAATCAATGACTGTTGTGCATTGCATCTGTTTTTCTACCATTTTTTCTCCAAGACTCCTAGAGATGCAAATATGCACTATTTTTCATCATTTTTTGATGAAATCCGTGTCATTTTTGTCTGTAAAGTGCCATTGAATGGATTTAGAACCTAATTTGTGATTCCAAGAATTGTTAAGGTTGATATTTTGAATCTGGAATTGCTTCAGGCACTTGCAAAAATATATAATTACTAGAGAAGATGGATGCTAGGAATAATTGCTAGAGGAACAAAGAGGGATTCAGGAGTGGCAAAAAGGATGGAGGTTACATCAAGTATAAAGGATGAAAAAGGTTTTGCCTTGAGAGGAAAACTAGGGAGACTACCTGTTAGGTCCAGCTTAATGACAGAGTTCTTCTCTAGGGAAAAAAGACGTGAGCCAAACAGGGATTTCTCACATGGACAAGAATCAGAATCGATGTAGCTAGGATTGTCCAAAATAAGACATTGTGGCTGTGGAGATCCTACCTATTAGTCGAGGGCCCATATCCTGAAATGTGAAATCATTTTCACAATTGGTTCACCTGACAGCTTTTGGATGTGAATTTGTTAAATGTTTCTTTTTGATCAAAATTTGTAACAAACAAAGGTTCCCTCGAATATGTACTTAGGTAATTTTGGATTTTGGGGAAATTGAGTTTCCCTGAAAATGGTATAAATCTCAATGAGTCAATACCATTCTTGTGCCCAGCATTTTGGGATCGTAAATTCATAAGAAAAATTTGAGAAAATCTGGGTACATTGCTGAGAAACCCGTTTGAGAGTACCTTGGTTATTTTCCTCCAATGTTAGATTTTCTATCTTGTTGTTATCAGCTAATTTTGACTTTCACAAAACTAATTTAAAAAATAAATAAATAAAAATGGAAATGTTGAAATTTTTTCAAAATTATTACTTTGTGTGGTTTATCACCCTCATGATGACTATATCCTTTTTGTGATCGTTTTGGTCTTTCGTTTCGTTCTTTTTAGGCGAAAGAAGTCCTCCTGCACTAGGCTTTAAATTGCATTAAAATACATTACAATTAATTAATTAATATTTAATTAATTAATCACTCCTTGTTTGATAAAATTAATTTTTAAATAACTTGGGAGTATTTAATTAAATAAATATTAATTAAAAAATTCATTCGAACAAATTTTTATTAGATTGCCGGGGAAGTAAGCTTATGCTTCCAACTACCGGGAATGTCAATTTGGCTTCCCGAACCCAGGATTTCCCCTTTCTTGGCAAATCTTATTTTAATTTCCCTGCTTGTGGGATTTTCTCCACCAATTTCCAAATCATGGATTGGCTAACGGGAAAGGAAATATCCCAATTTCCCACATGGGGAAATTAAACGGGGATTGCCAGCCCACTTTGCCATTCTCGTTGGCAATTAGTTGTTGATTTCCCCATTTCCCCCTGGCACTTAATTCCACTACCCGGGAAGAGAGAAAGTTGTATTAATCCTCATAACTTCCTCCATTAAACTCATTGGAAAGAGTTCATGCGAAGCTTTCCGATTGCTTCTTATTTCTTTTGAAGGACATAATATTTTGTCACATCCCACAATACAAGATGAACGCACAAGTAAGAAGGTTTTTGTATTACACCAGAAGCTTTCCACGCCTGCAAAGGGAAATAAGAACAGTTTAAGAAGCCCATGCATTGGGAAGAAGGGAAAGCTAGCTATTTTCCAATAACAGTCCATTGTGAAGGAAATACAAAAGAGCATCATTACCACACATTTTTGAAGAGGAGCTGTCCATGCATGGTTTAAAGTTTATGCATTTTTTCACGCATAGTCCAAGGGAAAATTACCATGTAGAGAGAAGGATAGCATTCTCACGTGCCTGAGGATAGGAGGATCCACACATAAATACAAGAATGCTTAGGAGATTTCAAGCAGCCCACCAATAGCTTGTCCACACATAAAAAGGAGATTAGCACCCAAGCACAATAAGCTTTCCACGCATTCTTTTTGGAGGGCATGACAAGAAGGATCTCCACGCATTTGGCAATAAATAGAAGCAGACAAAGTGCAATCACAACCCACGCGTGAGGCAATAGGAAAGAGGGCAGTCCAGAAATATGACAAAGCAAAAGAATTTTCCACATTCCAGGCCGCACTTGGGAGGAGGAAAACTCCATGCCAGGATAGTCCACACATGTGAAAGGAACAAGGAGATTTAGAAAGGTCAGATCAGCAAACACAGTCCAAACATTCCTTCTACCAAGAACAGTCCAAGACCACACACTGTAGGAGAAAGGTAGATAGCTTCCCACACATGCAAAGGAACAATCAAAACATGCACCAGGTTTTTTTTGAGAGAACAGTTTTAAAATAGCAAAGAAAAGCAAGAAGTCTTTCACCACACTAGATATAGGAGGAGGGTTTCCATGTGCTGGGAGAAAGGAAATCAGAACAGTTTAAAGATATTTGTTTTCTTTACAAGTTTCCACGCATTCCTTCCACTAGAGAAGAGGACGTTTCCATCACGCACAGAATACCCACACAGCCTGAAGGAGGAATTTCTCACACAGGAGTAAATGACAGCCATCACACACTACTCACGATAAGAAGAGTCCAAAGCACGCACGTGGAAAAGGAGAAAGGTCCACGTTGAGGATAAAACTGTCCTCAAAAAATTTGTTTTGTTGTTTTCTTTAACATTCCAAAAGCCATTTTCGCAGGGAGGAAGCAACCACACACTCAAGAATAGAGAGAGCATCTATGCACAGTTTTATTAAGAAAATACATAAATTTTGACAAGAGAAGAACTGGTTCAAAGCCCACACATGCCATGCATTTCCGCCACAAGAGAATCACATGTTAGTCAGGAGGATATCACATGCATTGACCTAATAAGAATCACTGAGCCTGGTTTGAAGAAGTAAATATCCAACATTGCGAGAGATTATTAGAATCGGGTGATTTAAATGCACATACCAAAAGATTAAATTTGATTCCAACAAATTTAATAAAAAAATCGGGTGATTATTTTAAATTAAAAATAAATAAATAATCGTCACCGGAATCAGAAATTGTAACCTAATCAAGCTATTTTCATTATTATTATTATTATTATTATTATTATTTTAAAATAATAATAATAATAATAATAATAATATAACAAAACATATTTTTCTTGCATCGACGGGTTTCGGAGACTGAGCCTCGAACCCACTTGTGTTGTTTTGCGTGCCTGAGTCATTCTTCTGTGAAATTCATAATGGCTAAAAAGACTGATAACAAATCCCGTAGGGAAATTGTTTTGAAAGCCAATGGATAAATCAAACAAATCCACCATGAAGTATGAATTTCAAGGAATTATCCCTCCCAGTTCCATTAAGTCAGCATATGACAACATCACTAATACAAATTTGGGTCACATCAATGTGCAACAGTTTTGCGAGTGGGAGAAAACTGAAGGCAAAACCATTTTCTCAAATAGACTTTACCATAATGGTCTACCCCAAGCAACAACATTTCCTGTCTCGGTGCAGTGTCCGGAATTGGTTATTGCTTGCACGGAGCATTATGACCATGAGAGATGAGGAATTTTTAAAGATAATCGTGAGCCTTTCCTCTTAATCACACCAGAGCACGTTGAGGAATTGCTTAGCATACCTGACTTTCTCGAGCATGCGGATATCACTTGCCAGTCGGCACAAGAATTCTGTGATGAAGAACCCTTGAGATGGAGCAGGGTGGTTAACAACAACTGGTTAGTGACCAAGAGACCTCGAATTGATAGGCTTCCCAAAGAGCTGTACCGCATTGAGTTCGTGGAAGAAATCGGAGACATGATTACTCTCCTAAATCGAGTTTTCGGCCTACCTTCTGCTAGGATTTTCCACCCATGGATGTACCAATTTATCTGTATCCTCCTAGCCATGAAATATTTTTTGGATTAGGCCAACATCATCAATAACACACTTCACAAACAATTGATAGAAGTTAAGATGACTGGATGCTTCTACATGACTTTGTATCTGACTTATGCGGTAGTAAGAAGAAAGATATTTTTGGGACTTGAAATGAGAGGAGTCATGGGGCTTTCAAACAGTGTTTTTCATTATTACCCTCAACTCAGTTTCAAAATGGTTCTCGCCATTTTAGAAGAGTCAACGATGCATTCACCTTCCACGTGATCCGGAACCTGAATCAGAATATTGAAGAAAGGTTTTATAAAGAATCCATGAGTGTCATTTCTCAATGGGGAACCTGGTTTAGTTAATTTTCATTTTTTTCCTACATTCGCGTGAGTGGATTTACTGGCACCCCATGGAAACTTCCTAAGTACATCAGTGACAGATGGGAATTAATGGATCTAGCGTGATAACTATTCCAAGTTCACTGCCTTCTTAGTGATAAGCACCATTCAAGAATTCATTTCCCAATTCAAATCAGGGAATACCAATGTCCAAATCTTTTCAGTGCACAATTCATGGAAAAAGAGTTCGCTCTCATAACTATTCATCCATATGTGAAGAGAGCCCAGTTTGATATCAATGGATATATGCAAAGGATTTTGGGAGTGAAGTACCAACATAATCCTACCATGGAAGATTTATGGGCTGCTTGTTCAGATGAACATGAGGTAAGAAGATGGGAGTACTCTTTCCTAACACTTGCTCAGATCAAGGCCTTCTGCATCAAGAGTCCTCCTGATTCAGTCATAGATAATGATGAGGATGTCATCAATCCCTCATATGATCTTGTTTCCTTTACCCCATTTCCCTGAATCGACTGGACCAAAAGTGATGAATTTTCTCTTGATGGCAAGAACCAACCAATTATTGAAAGAAGCATATCTCGGTATGACAAGGAGCTTGCCAAATTACAACCAATTCTAGATCACGTATCGGGATCACAAAAATTGCCAATACGAGGGGGCCTCCATTCGACCAAATTCTCTTCTCGATCAACCTCATTACCGTCCAATCATACACAACAATCGAGAAAGGAGTGGTTTCTGGAATCCACTTCACCAAGTAACGTGTCACAAGGAGAAATATCTAAAGATCCTAACCCCGAAGAAGGAAATGATCGTGTGTCTATATTTTCTACCTCGAGTAGAGATTATTCTACCCACATCGTTAATAGTTCCCAGAAGCTAGTAGCAAATGATCCTCAGCCATGCTTCAAACAAGCATCCACTCAGGTGTAGGTAATTCAAATATCAAACACTTCAGACCATGTAGTTCATGAAGGGATTTCCCAAAATATCTCAAATAATCAGGAAGTGGATATTGAGGTTGTGTCTCCTCAAATCAAGGTAGTAGATAGGATTCAAGTAGGATCTCATGATGTCAAGAATAATGAGAATATTAATTTGAGCTCCAAGATTTTGTATGCTGAAATAGTGAATGATACTCCTTCCTAGGTTGATTCTGAAGTAAAGAAAAGGTAGAGAGTTTTCAAGCCAATTGACATTGATTTTGACGCCATTCCTAAGAATCCTAAGGTGCTTTCTAGAATAATGGTGGATAATGATGTAAACAAATTTGTAGACCTTACCATTCCACAAGTGGATAAGGAGCACAATGTTATGACGCTTTCCAACTATGAAGTTTCTAGACTGGGACTTGGAATATCTACATTAGAAAGTAACATGGCGATGGCTTGAGATTCAATTAATATCATGTTAAAGAGACTTGAGAAATAAAAGTCTCAAAAATCTTAGCTCAAGGCCAAAAATAATCAATCGGTGGAATATGTTCAACATTTGATAAATCCCATAT
>JAHRHJ020000261.1:0-88540 GCA_019776745.2 Taxus chinensis | reverse complement strand
AACTTTCTCTGATAAGAAAGAAGAGCGTTTGGTTGGGGGTTGTGCTTGAGATTAGGCTGTGCGTGGAGTTCTGCAACCTTATCAAGCTTCACTAAAAAGACAAAATCCCCATACCATCATGGATCCACACCCTTCCAGTATTCACTGGATCTGAGATGATTCTTGCTTGATGGCTTTCTCAGGCTACAATCAAGTCAAGGTTGGACGAGGAAAAGATCAAACAAAACGTGTTCTCAACTTGGGGAACCTTGCATACTACTAGAAAATGCGTTTGGCCTGAAGTAATGTGGTGTAAATTGTCAAAGTATGGACTCTCTTACGCCTGTCAAATATATAAGCATAGTGGTGTTTGTTATCTAGGACGTCTGAAAGTCTTTCAAGCTAGAAGTGCTACACCTTTCAAACTTGAAGAGGGTTTCATACAGTTCCGCAAGCAGGCTCTTTCTTTAAATCCCAAAGAAATCTATCTTTGCCGTAAACGACAGGAAAATTGCTTAAGGCACATTGTTTCCCAGCGGAACCAAAGCTAGATGAATAGATCTAGAGAATGTCAATCCATTCAGAATTTGCCCTTGCCCACATCCAAAAAGGAGTCATCTGTCTTTGTGGAAACAGTTAATTTCTCGGAGATTCATTCCTTCCTTTGCTGAGTCTAACCCTTGCAAGTTCATATGATGAAGAAGAAACAATGATTTTAAATGGCCAGGCGACGGGAAGGAAGCTTTCGAGAATTCAAGAGGCCTTGTCCAAAGCTCCCAGTTCTTTGGTTTCAAACGACTTCAACTAAAGAATTTATTTTTCTTACTGTTAGGCATCTGAACCACACCAGTCAGCAATACTGAGCAGAAAAACCCAAAGAGGACGTAATAGAAGCTTCTATTGCTTTTTCAGGAGTACGCCTCTTTTTAAAAGCCATGAGTCGAAATTAACTACCCTGGAAAAATCACGTCTATGAAGTGGAAAGGCGTTGCAGCATTCATGGTATTATTAATCTTTCCTACACACTTGGTTTCTGGTCCAGTATACTGCCAGGTTAAATCTATCCTGCCTCAACAAGAGTTAGGATGTTTGAGAGGAACGTGGGCTACACCTTTTTCAAGAATTATAAAGAATAGACCCCTGGCTATTAACCCACCAAAAGTTGTCGAGGAAGAGGTTATGTTGAATTCACTGTCGGAGCATGACCATCAGGGCCTGAAGTTTGATCAAGCTGAGGATATGAAAGGATTTTGCCTGCCGTACTTTTCAAGAGCGGTAGAGGAGTGTTACCGTAACATGCTTACTTTCTGTCTCGTTTGAGAATGCCCAGATCAAAATTTCTAGAAAAGAGAAACGAACATCCACATGAAATCAAATATTTGTTCTTTGGGATTGAAGTGGTCTGGTACAAGAGGGGACAATGTGGGTCTGTATCAGATGCTTGAAAAGCTCAACAGGATCAGCTATTCAACAGTTTCATGACCTGGCGTGCGGTGAGTCATTGTCCTCGCCCGAGTCACTAAACACAAGATCCTCAGATGTTAGCAAGGTATTACTGGCCAACCCTTTTTAAGAAGATACTGGCAGAATGGGGGTGGGTAGCTAAGTGTCAAGCATGCAACTTGGTTGGGGCATGTGAAATTGCCTACAAGTACCTCTAAAACCCATTGTGATTGAAGAACCTTTCCAACAGGGGGGGGGAATGATTTATTGGTATGCTTAACCCGGCCTCCAGTGACGGAGTCACCATTATATTCTAACAAACTATTGATATTTCAGTAAGTGGGTAAGTTTTAAATTTTTAAAAGCATGCCTGTGAAGGGAATTGCCACTTTCCGCCGAGGTGTGTAGTTTTAATAAAAAGAAAATATTATTGTCAGGTTTGGCGTGCCCAAACAAAAGTGTAGCAGGGAAACGATCGAATTATTTCTTATGAGAGGTGGTGGAATTCACTACAATATGTGATCCAACTGGTTCATTGCCTCAAACTATATCCACAAGGGAATGGTAAGCTGCATCTCGTAAAAAAACTGGTAACTATTCCTGTGTGGTAAGCTGTAACAGAAAATCAAAGGACTTGGCATAAAAAATTGTTTGATGCATTTGGGTTGATAGGATCACACCCAAAAAGGGTGAAGTGATATTAGAATGTCCCATTTCAGATGTTGTTTGTACGTAGAGACACAGATCTGCCTCTTACCTTGGAACTGCCTGCAATTGCAACTTTCTAAGGGCCCTGGAGGATTACACTTAACGGATGCTATTGATAAAGAATTATGTACCTGACTGAATTGAGGGAAGTACAAACTCAAGTTGCAGATACGTTCAGAGCATCAAAGGGAAGGTGGAAAATAAATTTTTTGACAAAAAAGGCCTAGGGAAAGAAAAATGTGAGTCACAATGACTGGGTCCTCTAATGGGACAAAAGAAGAGAAACAAAAGGGCATTGCATGGAAAAATTTTGATTCATATGGAAGGGCCTTTTGGTGATAAAAGGATTTTGTGGAGTAGGTAACTTCATTCTTGCTCATCAGATGGAGTTGAATTGCGTTTGCCTTTTCAATGGGCAAACACTTGAAGCGGTTCAGGACATGGAGTAGGGTACAACTATATGTACATAAATAAAGCTTGTTTGTTTTTTCCCTTGTTCTGTCTGTTTGGTGTTGTGTGTGGTTGTGTTGTGTCCTTTCTGACCCGTGCCCGAAGGGACAAGATATGAAACTAGAGATGGCTGGGATCTCTCTTTTCCCTTGTCATTCTGAAAGAGAAAAAGATGTCCACAGACGGAGCCAACTGGTGTCACTCAGATTTCACCCTGGAATCTGCGACTATCCTATCCAAAAAAATTTCGTACTTTTAAAATAATGGGCCGTTTTGTGTTTTTATTGCCTGAAAGTTCTTGTATTGCGTCAAGATAATCCTAAAGAGCCATTTTACCCTTTTTCGCCAAATACCCAGATGCCCAAAATTGTTTTATTTTGTCGTCGGGATTTGTCTGCGGGAAATTTGTATTTAATTATTTTGAGCCCCGTATGAGGCTATTTGCGCTCCATTTTAACTCTATTATGAGCGAATATGTTATTATTCCTATGTGCCAAAAGGGTTTTATCTTGAAATAAGTTTTGGGCTTTATTTGTAACTTTTGACCAATTTTTCATGTTTTTGTGGTGTCCCGTTTCGTTTTCTGTGAAATTTCTCTGGAACAATTCCTTTGCCGGGTAAGTCCTGATTTTTGGCCTGGAGCAGCTGGAAAACATATATGCACATTATGCCCGGAGGAAGTTGCCATCGGAGGTCTGGATCACTAGGAAAAAGCGAAGTCGTGCACAGAAAAGCCCCTGCGGGGATGGGTGCATTTTTGGAAAACAAAGGATTTAAGTTGCAAGGGGAAAAATATAAGCCGCAAGCAGGGTGGGAATTTTATACCTGCCTAGCAGGGTACCTTTTCCTGTGTTATAAAAGTCACTTAAGCTGCAGTGGGAAAAATAGAGGCTACAGGCGGGTGGGAATTTATTGCCTGCCTTGCAGGGTAAAAATTCCCATGATAAAATAAAAGGAAAGTGATTTAAGTGAAATCATGGGATTTTAGTACCTGCCTTGCAGGGTAAATAATCCCATTGTCAAAGTCAAATCACTTAAGTGGATCACAGAGATTTTGGTGCCTGCCTTGCAGGGTAAAGAATCCCATTGTGGAAAAATTCTTTAAAATAGAATTACATGTGCAAAAAAGTGTGCCCCCTTTGGTGAGATAATGGCAACCTTAAATTGATTATTTTAATTAATCTATTCTCTCAAAAAATGTGCCCAAGCTTGGAGGAGTCAACAAGTCAAAGTTAAAATAAAAGAAAGGATTTAAAAGCATTAAATTTAATTTATTTAATGGTTACCCTCTTCCTCTCAAAAAGTGCGCCCCATTTAGGTATTATTATATGTTTTTTAAGGCATTAAAACATTAAATTAATTTCTATTTTCAGTGGCTAAGGTCAAAGCACACTGTGAAGCTTAAGTGAAGTGATGTGCGAAGAATTAAATTGGATTAATTTAATTTATTGGATGGTTGTCCTTAAACATGCTATTTTTTAAAAGAGAAAAGCATGATTTTTAATTAATTAATTGCCTTTAATTGTTAGGGCAATTATTAATTATAGAATTGTAAAGGTTATATAAGCATGGGCAGCCATATGGGTGAATTATTTGATTCACAGGTAAAGAATTGCAGCCAAGAGGAAAAGTGCGCCGCCATTAGAGGAAGGATTTTGCTCAGACAAGGTGACAACAAGGCTAAAAGCTTCCAGATTTGGTACATGCTTCTGGAGGAGGTTGATCTTTGTTTGCATAATTGTTTCCACAGGTGTTACAGGAGCTCAGGTGTTGATTGAAAGGATTCATGCTCTTTTTATGTGCAAATTAAAACACCAATTTTTGGGGCAGCAGGCTTGAAAAGTGCAGATTTTTTACAATTTAAATTCACTATTCATGCTCTGGTGGCCATTTTTGTCTGAATAAATTGCAGGAATTCACTACAAGTGCTTTACGAAAGAAAAGGAGTTTTTATCAATGTCCAATACATTGCAAATATCCTCCGAATCTGAAGAATTGTCCCAGATCTGCACCAATATTGAAGAAATCCGGCCAAGTTAGAAGAAAAAGAATTATTTAGACGAAGATAGACAAAGCCATCGCGAAATGAGATGAAAAAGAAAGCACGATGGATTCATGCATTGCTTCCAAACTTGCAAACATAGGAGACACAGATGTAGGCCTGGAACCTCTTTCCGATTTGATTGATAGATCCAGAGCGGGAAAGACTTCACTCATGCGTGCGGTCAAAAGCAGTGAAATTATCCGAGCAGCAGCTTTTCCATGTACAGCCCAAATGCCAGAGTTCGTGATGGAGTGTGCTAGATCTTATCATCCTTCATCCAGATCAATGCGTGATGCTTCGGGAAAGACAATAATTCGTTTTGGACGTGGAGTTCATCAATTATTGTTTGAAGATTCCAGTGCGAAAGGTGGTGACTTCCATTAGCATTTAGGATGCTGACAGTAGATGGGAGAAGCATAAAGCTAATTGCGTGAGCATCATGAATAGCCGATATATGAAGAAGCCTAGATCTCCTTCAAAGTTCCCTGCGAACTGTTCCACGGTCCAATTTGGTGCAGGAGGTAGATGATGTCGTCAAATTGCTATGTAGGATGAATGGCGAAGCAAATGCTTACACTTTCCGTACATGGATGTATGCTTTCATCAGGACCATTGAAATCGAACAAGGTTGATTCCATAATCAATTGGTCGGAAATTATTAGCAACAATATTGGTGAGCAACTCTGGAACGTGAAGTGTACTTTCAGCTTCAAGATGACTTCATACTTGGTGTATGTTGCAGCTTCACAGGGCGTCTTTTCCAAGCTGGATAGATGTGGTGTTCTTTCCAAGGACCCCATTTTCAAATGCTACCCGCAGCTTACTGCACCTACATGCGAGAAAGATTTCAAAATGATCAACGATGACTTCTTCTACGATTTCATCTGCAAGCTAGACAAAGACTTTAAGGCCAATAGGGTAAGCAAGGAAGCGTGGGAAGCTGTGTCTAAGATTGGAAGTCTATTCATTCAATTTGCAGATTTCACATACCTCAGGGTTACAGGCTTTTCTGGAGAACCAATAAAGATGCCCAGGTATCCGAATGATAGATTGATCGCCATGGAGCTAAGCAGGCAACTTGTGGAGTTACACGACCTTCAGTGAAAGCAACACAAGTCTACGGGCTTCTTTCCAATCACTGTGGGATATTACAGTTACATTAGCATTCACAGAGCTCGAGGGATGGAAGCGCAAATGTTATCCGAGTATGAGCAAGAGTTCTTCCCTGCACGGCTGAACTTCGATCCATTTGGAGTAGCCAGGAAGACAATCTCCCAGCAGTACGCACATGTGCCTTCATTAGAAGATTTCTAGATGAAGTGCAAAAGTGAGTACGAGGTTAGAAAGAGAGATTTCAGCAGGCTATCAGCAAAGCAAGTGTTTGACTTTGGACTAGCGCCGATACCTGCGGATCTTAAAGATGATGGGAATGTGGTACTTGACACTTACCATCAAATGGGAGGAGATAAAGCCATACTGCAGAATAACATAGGAGGCTGCAACACAATTGAAGAAAGGTCGATAGCTGTGTTGGTGAATACTTCAAACTGGTTGCTGACGAAGGGATATTGCCTTGACGAAGCATTGATGAATCAAGTCTCGGGTAACTTTGGCGCAAGAGATTCCCTCAAGCAAAAGCACCGAGGAGAAAGTAACAGGAAAGTCGAGAAGTTGAAAGTACATAGAAGATCTCAATCCAAGGAGAGGATCACTTCTACGATCATGACTTTAACTCCAGTTTCTCCAGTACCCAATGCGTCACCAACTATTGCACCACAGCAGCAGGATGCTTCCATGCCTCCACTGAATCCAGCAACATTCATCTTCTCCCCTCAGCCACTTCGTTCAGCACCTATTCCAGAGGATACGTTAAAGCTGCAGATGGCGGAATTTGAAAGGGCTTTGTCCTTGGATGACTCAGAAGATGGCAGCCATAACACTGTGGCACTTTCTGACAGAGAGGATGCAGAGCGGGAGATGGTAGTGCACTCAGCGACTTCTCACTCTCCGAGAAGTAATTTCTCAGAATGGCTAGCTTTGCAGTTTGTTCCAGAAGCGAGAATGGAGATGAACTTAGAGGAGCACGACTTGCAGCTACTCCAGGATCTGAGCAGAAGAGACAGAAGGCCTAAAGTTGCCAAAGCAACTTCTAGGTTGATCATCGAGGATTCGGGAGAGAAGTTTGCTGAGATATCAATTCCGGCAGAAGGAAAGATAGAAGAGGAGCTCACGGCAGAAGATGTGACAGTGACCAAAGTACCACTCGGTCAAGCCACCACTGAAGGATTGAAGCAGAGACACGCAGACATTGATAGATGCTTTATTCCTTAGGCTTGACAGTGAGAAGGCGGAGAAAGAAGAGCTGCAGAAGCAAGTATCTCAATTATGTGAGATCATAGCCAAGGTTGCTAAACCTTCTATTCAGCCCATTTCAGAACAGGTGAGTGATCATCTTATGCAGGAAATGGAAGACGCAAGCAATCAAGTAAAGGCTATTGATGAATGGAAGGATTTGATTATTCATCAAGCTTCTATACAACTTGGGGAAGTGTCAACCCGCTTAAAGGTTATGAACGATGCAACAAATCAACTAAAGCAACTGATGGCAAACATAGAAGGCATGAATACAGTTGCAGAGAGTAACCTGAGTATTTTGGCCGAGATTAACAAGCTGCCGGGAGATGTATTAATTGCGGAGCGGATTATACTAGATGGATCAGTTGAGAAGGGGAAGCAGTTAGAATTTGCAGTATCTTTCCGTTTGGAAATCTGCAGAGTTTTGCTAAAAAGGATGCAGGCACTTGAAAGTAGGACGTCATCCTTACACGACAGTATCATTTCTTTCATGGAAGAGGATGTGGTCGGAGGCGTTACTTCTTACGTGAAGATTGTTTCTAACGAGGTGCCTAATTCCCTAGAAAGGTCTCTCCTGATGGTACAAAAGAGAATTGATAAAGCTACCAAACTTTTCACGATGAATTCTATCAGTAGACTGGTGGCACTGCAGGCAGACATTGCAAGGTTTGGGCCGAGCTTGGAGGATGTGGAAGCGTGCATCAAAGTGTTGAATGAAGGGTTGCTGCAATTCAGGACAGAGAAAGAAGCAGTGGCTAAAACAGATGGAAGGATGCTGAATTATATGTTCGACAAGTATATCAGATATCAGAACAAGAAGATGTAGACATTACAGCTGGCATGACTTCTTCTATTCTTTCTTCTTCTATTTTCTATGTTCCCAGATGAAATTGTAAAACTTCTAAGTTATTGGTTTTACAACCATTACTTGAAGTCATGTGGAACCATTCTATTAGTTAAGTGATACATGTGTCACTTAAGAAGAAGTTAGTTGAGGATGATTGCCAAATGTCATCTTTACTTGTTGTTCATGCTTTAGTTCAGTTTGAGTTTTCCATTTGTACTTTCCCTCCTACATTCTATAAGTAGGAGAAGAACCTCCGGGTTAATGATCGATCAGAATTTTGTGAGAAGCAATCTTGTGTTCTAGACTTTGTACTGAACCCCTGAGAGCAACTTGGAGCAAAGGAATACAAAGGAGCAGGTTTCCGAAGAACTTTGTGTCACGGTGTACTGTGTTTCTTGCTTTTAATCTTAGATCTTTTAAGTAAACTTTGTGTTATTTTAGATCTGGATCTAGAGCTGCCTTTGTTTTATAATTCTGTGTGTTCATATCTATTAAGTTTCTTCTATGTGCATGCAATTAGCTCTGCTATCTACTAATTGGGATGCACATCTTCCCCATTTCTTCTCTGTATTTCCTTTACTTCCTTCTTCTATAAAATACTTCCTTTCTTGAACAGCTGCTTACTTGCTGCAGAACTTCTTAGTTATGGTTCATGAACTAAGTGGTTAAAGTAAAACCCCTGATAGATAATAACACATTTTTATTGACAAATCTGACACGGGAGCCTCACTGGTTAAATGAGGGAGATTTATCTCATGACTGCCTAGGTTTGATGCTATGCAGAAAATCTAGCCAACATCAAGCCATACCTGTACACAAGTGGATCCTCACAGGCAACAGATATAGCTTCAACTACCATGCTCTAACACATGAGGCTAACTAGGTCTCCTGAAGGAGGCCTACTAGGCCAAGCCATTATCAATGTGTCCACTTCCATGCCAGGGATGCCAACTAGATTTGGTATACCTGCTACAATGTCATCATCATTTCAATGCATCCGTTAACACTCATTAGATACAAGGTAACTGAATTTGGGCTGTCATTAATGAGATTTTACATAAGCACTAAATCAACACTATTATCCGCAGGGTCATGGCCAACAAAAAATCTATAGACAATCATTTGCGATGGTCACCACTCTAGAGGATCATTTTCTACCATGAAAGGGGATAATGTACGATCTTGGTCATAGCTCCATAACTTTCTATCTAATTTTAGAATTGTGAATCCCATGATTGATGATTGGGAACTGCTAAGAGATCTGACAAATAATTCTCCATTCAAGCTTGTTTATGGAAGCAGAGGCAATAAGTCCAATGTCACTTGAGCTGCAAAAAAAGGAACATGCTTAAAAAATTATATGCACCTGTGGCACGAGTCATTGTCGCTTGTGTGAGAAACACGATTTATGGAGACAATGATGGATGCTCCAATTGCATAATCAGGTATTATCATGCATTGGTCAAGCAGTGTAATGTTGGTATGCAAGCTTGTGGGTCAGAGGTAGGACTTGGTTAAAAAATCCCTTGGACAATTGGCTAAGAACATAGTGTATTCTCCAAGAACAAAGCCTCTTGATGTTACATATATTTTTGGTAATGGAGTTATAGCAATTACTTCGGCATCCCATGGGATTCAAATCTCCTAAATTATATACTTGTGCCATTTGGAGTGGCCCCTACAGGGTCACAAAGTCGCAAGGACAAGTACTGCCTTCCAATTGTCTACATTGGATGGTGAAGAATTCACAGATTCCAGTCAATGGAATTCATCTGAAGCATTGACTACTGAAGGAAATTCTCCACCCTGTACATATTAGCTTAGGTTTTCATTCCTCTAAGTGCTTATCCACATTGTTTTGTTTCTAGTTTAGCTTTGATTTCCCTAAGTGCCTTTGGCACAGGCTTGTTGTTCCAGGAAATGCATTTTGTAGGCCTTGCTCCAAATCAGATGGTGTTCTACCCTCCATCTTTCTCCTTGCATTTTTCTAATCAGTTGGGGTATCGAGCAGAGATTTTGATGATATCCATGCCTTTAATGGATTGCTTTAGGCAACTGGTAACTTTATCTAGCAGGGAGATGACCCCTCTGAGTCACCAAAATTGTTATTCAAAATAAGCCCCTTGCTTATTTTTTTGGCTAACTATCTTCATTCCTTCCTCCCTTGTGCCTCAGTCAGAATTTTTTATTTTTTAGGCACTCAAAAACTTCTGGAAATGGCACCATTGGATAGAGCTCCTTCTCATCTTTCCAGAAAGGTAAAATTTCCCTCCTAACTCCATGTATTTTTGAAGTTATGGCTCGGCGGAGTTTTTGTGGGAATTTTTCCATAGATAGGCCTGCTGGCCAATCAGAAGCTGCCACATCGGCATTGGAGCATCGAGCGGCGGGAGAAAATTTTGAATTTTTACCAAGTATTGGTGCAATGGGAAATTTTTCCATGGGAGGTCTGCCAGCAAATCACAGCACGCCACATCGGCATCAGAGTGGCAGAGGGGCGGAGTCAACTTAGAAATTTTCACCAAGTGTTTGGTGGGGGGCTCACATCGGGAATTTTTTCATGGCATACGAGAGCCATCTAGCCAATAGTTGAAGCATCCAATGGCCCAGTGATAGATGCGGCCAGGAGTCATGGTCATTTAAATTCACAAATTTTGGCTTATCATTTACGACATGTGTTTCGGCCCTAAACATGGAATTTTGAGATTTGACCAATCAATAGGAGACCACATATTAAGTGGAGGCTGTGAAATTCATAGGCACGGATTGAATTTTTTACTTTTTCACCCAATTTGGAAAATTATAGTGATTGAAAGCCTGCCCCACGTGAAGTCCGAGCCAATAAGATCATGCCATGTGTCCACATGGCGGCAAAAAATATAAGGTAGGCCTGCAAAGAACAAGGAGAAGGAAAGGCCTGCATCCAATAGGATTGCACCACATGTCCAGCTCAGGGAAGATGGTCAAAAGTTCTTCATGGAAAAGTTGAGAGCAAAGGTCCACGACGAATCACATCATGCCATGTGGCCTCAGAGCTTTGGCCGGAGGAGAATTTTTGGAAATTTTTCCAAAGGCCGAATCGATGGAAAATCAAGCCCGAGAGCCTATAAAAAATTAGAACGTGCCACATGGAATCAAAGTGGTAGGGTGCATAGAATTTTTTGGGGAAATTTTCCCAAATGCACAAAAAGTGGGAAAATTTTGAGTTTGCGGCCCGCCAACCCATTTTTTGCCCTGTTTTTGCCCTAAATGTTCAGAGTGAAATAACTTTCGATCCAGAGCTCAGTTTTTCACGTTCTTTATATCATTGGAAGGCTGGTGAAATTATGTACATGATTCTAGGCTCAATTTTTTGTTTTGGTGGGGTTTGGAGAGAGAAAATTGGAAAAGTTTTTCACCTTTGGCACGTGGAAATCGACAAAAATGACATTTCAACCACCATTTTTAATGAGGAATGGCTCACATTCTCTCCCAGCATGGTCTAAAACATTGGGAAGTGGATTTGTAAGGGAACCCATGCTGTTTATTATGAATTTGGTCCATGGTTGAAAGCTCCTTCATGTTTTCCCACGTTTCTCTCTCCTGGGCTTTGAATTGGCATTGTAAAAGCCAGAATGGGTTCATTTTTACGTAAGTTAGACATTTTTCTTTCTTTACAACTTCTCTTTTCTTCCTCATCAGGTAGATTTGTGGAGTTTTTTACCTTTTCATATGACTGTTTTACATCCCCTTTTATGCCTCCTGGCCATTGTAATGCACTGTATTGGACCTAGAATGATAATGTATGCTCTGTGATTGAATTTTCTCAATCCTTTCATGTGCTTATCATTGTCTCTTGATCTCTCATTACATTTTGAAAATCTGTGCATGTTATGTGCTATATTTTCTTCTGAATTGTGTATATCCTGCAGTAGCAGATGTCTACTACTCCTTTGGTGCATCACCTTAATTAGACTAGGTTTATTTTTTGCATTTTCTCAACCCTGTCCCCTTGGCAAAGTTTGATTAAGTTATAGGTAAACCCTCTGCAGAATGTTTGTGCACATTCTTAAACAGAGGAGTTTGAGGAACCAACCTCTAATCTAGAGATTTTTTCCAGTTTCTTCAATTCCCACACTTGTGTGAAAAGATCCAATGTTGTGTAATGACACTGGATGCTAAAATGTCAACTAGAAGTATTGTGATAGTGGATCCAAAGGGTGCTGTTGACTATTGAAGTATACAAAAGAATTCTGCATGATAAAGAGAATGTTTCCATGCATACTACAAATGTTGATATGTAAACTAACTTCTATACATTGTGTATGGTTTTCAAATTTCGAGGATTAAAGTATAGAGATAGCAAAACACGCACGTGTCTTTTTGCGTGCATGGGATTTAATTTAATTTAAGATTTCCCAGTTATAATTAACTTGATGTTGAATCAACTTAGTTAAGCTATTTAATTGGACCATATTAACCGAATGCCATATGTATATCCCGTAACTTATATTAGGAAAGCATATTAAATTGGTTTTTGCTTTTGCATGCATAGTAATAGCCACAAATGTCTTAATTTTACAGAAATTTGTATTCTATTTTTAATGACCACTCTTTTTACCAGTTGCCAAGACATCGTTATGCACCACGGCCGAAAATTTTCTTGATATTAAGAAGTAATTGTGCCTACGATGTGAATAGCACACAGATTGTATTGAGATGAAGTTTTGACCTAAGGACGAAGAACCATTTATGTAAAAAAGTGTTGATTTGAGTTTGGAATATTCTATTTTAGCCTTGCAATTATTTATTTGAATCCTGTTGTTCATTGTTTTATTTGTCTAATTTCTACACAATTGGTATAAGAGTGTTAGTCGTGGTCAGCAGGTTTCTAAATTGATAGGCAAGCGTGATGGGCCACGTGGTGCATCCAGGGAGTGTTGCAGACAGGGCTACCAGAATGTACCACTTGGAACAGAATGTGTGAGTATTGGTCATGGTGGAACCATGAAGACTCCAATAGTTAGGGTTTGGGTTTTAAATATAAGTTTTTCTTAAATATAGTTTTATACATATATATTGGTTAGGTTTATATATAGGGTTTTATATATAGTTTTTATATATAGATATATAACATATACTTAATATAATAACTATTATGAATTTTATACAAAAAATATATTTTTATAGATTTAGATACATAATTCCAAATGAACTAGTTAAAAAATAGGATAGGATTTTATTTTTCAAACAAAATGTAATAGGAACAATATTACCATGGAGGCCATATTTTTCATGTGACCAATGAAAAAATTCAAATGGCCTATTTTCCCGAATCTTGTCTCCTTATGTACTTTATTTTTCACTTAAAAATTTTTTATTTGCTTTCTTGAATTTTTGCATACATTATAAACTATACAAAATATTTCAAATATTAATAGTTCTTACCTTGATTTTGTAGGTTGAATAATTTGAAAGACTTTTCATTTCACTGTGGAGACTCCAATTGACTTCCACCTATGAAAATAACATTTAAAGAGGGGGGGGGCAGGGGTTATATAATATTTCACCCCAACTACCTAACTTCCCAATGGTTGCACCTATTTAATAAGTTAGGTGGTTAAATTAAATTTAATTATCTCACTCTAGTACCATGTTAGGGCCAAGATATTTAATGACATATTATTAAATATTATTCAAACTGTTATAACATAACATTAAAATGAATGACAATAACTTTAAAAAAATAAATGAGAGAAACACATTGACACATGATTTAACATGGAAAACCTGTAAATGGGTTAAAAACCCATGAAGAATAATCCATTAGTATGATAAACATTTATTTATAGTCCATTAACTCCTCCCTCCTTCTACCCCCTATTTTACCCGTGCTGATCTCAGATTGACATGATTATTATTTTCCAATATATTTCAAATATGACCCATAGTCATATATAAATAACCTCGAAGGGTTATGTCTATTAAGTGATGAGGAACACCTGATTTTAATTAATAGTTAGTTAATTTAATAACTAATCAAAACCTAATCTATAGTTTATATTTAAATAATAAGATTATAAATATTCTATATTATTTAACTATAAACTAAACATTATGATGAACTTAATATTATAGTTCTAACAATTTGTGTGGTTCTTGTGGCACCCGTGGGGGGTACCCATCCCCAAACCGAGCCGGTATTGGTGCTCGATTTGATCTTGTCCCTTTTCCCGTGAATTGCCTTCAAAAATTTTATGTCTGACGGTCTATTTTTGAAATATCTGTATATTGAGGAGTAGATTCTTGACTGAAATTACGTTGAATCTAGTCAGTGTCTTGTAAGAATCCTTTTTATGGTCGAGGATCATAAAAAATGTGTCATTCCTTAGGAGTCTTTGTGAAATATGCCATAAGGGTCGTATAAAATCATGTTGTCTATAAGTGTCCCCAATGTAAAGTGCAGGTTGTAAGCATTCTCCCAAATTCTTGTGATACGTGGCACAATGCTATTGGTCTCGCGGTAATGGGTTTGTTTTGTCACTTAAACATGAAACTGACTGCGAAGGGTATCCACGTGTCCCTTCGGCACATTTTAAGAAGTTACAAGGAATCGGGAGCCCTCGAGCAGTGAGTAATGACCACGTGGCTAGAGAGCGGCAGAGTAGCCTAATGAGTACGAGAAGTCAAAGCAAGTGGAAATGACGTGTAGGACTCCATGTGTCACCTAGATGAAACTTCAAAAGGAGAGAGAGAGGGAAAGGTCCTGGAATAGCGTGGAGCTTCCACGTGGCATAAAAAGAAGCTACCACCACTGAGGAAATTAATCATTAAAGCGAAGGGCTTGATGTAAAAAGAAGTAGGAGCCACAGGATCTATCAAAGGATGTTTCTGTACCAGTAAAAGGAAACTATTTGATGGAGAGAAAGGGCTTGACAAAATCAAACCTGAAGACCAAATGAGAGATAGTTTGAAAAGGCAAAAGGTGAGAGCTGGGACACTAGTGTGAAATTTGAATCTATAGGTATGATGCCTCATTATTTTTGGAAGGTTTATTACATTGAAAGTCACTAGATGATAATTTGAATTCCATTTTTTAGTGTATGAAATTATCCTAAATATACTTTTCATGGCCACCTTTATATCTTATTATATAGTGGGATACCAAGAGGTAGAAATATTAATGTGCTCATGATGTACCCTTAGAAAATGAGTTAAGGAAGAAATTGATGACTAAATTTCACAGTGCACCTTACTCTAGACATTTCAGAGTGACAAAAATTCTTGTTGATGTAAAACAACAATATTTTTGGAAAGGGATGAAGAAATATATACTTGATTATGTATCACATTGCTTAGAGTTGTAGCATGTTAAGGCTGAACATATGCACCCAGCTGGTTTTATTGTACCCTCATAGCATACCGCAGAATAAATGTCAAGTAATAAGTATGGATTTTGTTTAAGTAATAATTGAATAATAAAATATCTTCTCAACTTATCATTCCTCTTCTCTGATCTATTCTAGACCCCTCTTACCTCTTCACATAGTTCCTCTTGCTCACTTGCATATTCATCTCTCAAGCCACTATAAAGAATACATACACTCATGCTTATATCAAGCTACATGCCATATTACCATATCGGAAAAAAAAAAAGACCATATGTACATACAAGGTTGGTCATCTAAAACATAATAAAATGATATTACATGATCCTTTAGGTCGGCATATGCCTTACAAACACAAACTTTCTCAACTAGGCCTAATAGTTAGGTCTACACACCCTTAATAATCATATATTGAGATTCAAGGGCACATAAAAATCTGCTAAGGCTCAAAAAACTCTGGAAACATCACAATCACATCCAAGATACCTTCACCATGCATAAGTATCTGTATAACCTCCATCTTCAATTTGAAATGCACCAGTAGACTTGGTGCACCAATTAGGTCTAAGAATCTAATTTTTAAGTCCTCAGAAGAGAGCTGGTTCTCACCTTTAATCAATTTGTCAAGACTTTTCAATCATATGAAAAGATGCAAAGATTTCCTTAAAAAAATCACCAATACCATGAAGTACCACCAAACAGGGCATAACACTTCAAAAACACCTCCTTCTCTAACACTGCTCAAATTAGCATATAGGTCTCAAGAATTAATCCTAAATAGAGAATAAATTTGCACATAAGAACTCTTCTCCAAGGCACATAAGTCATATCACTAGAAATATATCGATCTTATCTAGCTCATACAACTCATATCATTCATCAATGCAAGGCATATAGCTCCAAAATGCTTTCATCTCAAATACTTCTCAAACCTAGTTCTAGGTCTTAAGAACCATTCATCTATTCATCAAGCTCCAATACTTCAAACTCCACTTCCACACTCTACCACTACATGGAACACTTTGCCAAGGACCTGGAAAAAATATTCAAGCACTCATATGCATATTTCATATGAATAAATTCATACTTGCATACCTGATCCACAAGTCTTCTTGACAATCCTAACAGAGCAGTTTTGGGCATTAGGAATTTAAGCCAAAATACACCACTTCTGATCAAACCATGAGCTCAAACACATTATTAGAGACCTCTATAAGCTAGCCATGTTCATATTTCACTGATGCACCATGCATTTATAACAAAACCCTTTTAAACCTCCATGATTGGTTTTTTCCTCTTTAGGCCATTAACGATAGGAACATTCTAGAGAAATGTTTCACCAATTTCTTACACATAACCTATCCAAATATCTTCATGGAAATTTAGAACATTTCCCATAATTTCTCCCTCAACTGGTATTAAAACATGAAACCTGGAACACATGCATGTGCATGCAAATCTTTACAAATAGATGATTTTTTGTAGCTTCTCATCACACCTGGAACATGCAAATTCCACCAAAATGATCTCTTAAGAATTATCTACATGACTGAACCATCATACTAGCCTTCTGATGCCATTTGGAGACCAAACTATTTATCCAAAACATAGGGGTTTCATATTTAAGGAAGAAAATAACAATTATGCTAGATGTAAATAAAAGAACCATCTCTGTAAAGAGATGTATATTGCTCAAAAGACTTAGAATATATTAGCTAGAGGAATGTGGAATGTCATCAGTCTCAAGGGAGATGAGGTGTTTAGTAGTCTGAAATACTATTTTTATTACAATTTGGGCCCTTTAGATGGGGATTTTTGGGAGCCAATCTTTTCCAAACAAAGCTATAATTTTTTTCATCACGTTTTATGTCTTCCAAGATTTCTATTGCAGTTTTAACGGAGTCACTTAGAGCTATGGTGCATATCCAATGATTAAAAAAATTGCTAAAAAGGGATGACATGGCATCCCAATCATACTTGATGGAAAAAAAAAGGTGAAAGGCTCATAACTCTTCTACCTGGTAACATTAGACAAGGCATCTTCAAGAGAATAATATAAATCAAATTGTATGTTGTAAAGGGGACTATTTTCTTGAAGATTTATGCTTTTGGGGGGAAAAGTAGAGAGTGAATGAGTGAATGAAATTGTATAACTGTGATGAGAATACTCTTGCATACGAGGGTTAAAGTTTTCTGAGATTTTAGAAGAGAAAGGTAAACTGAGATTTTTTCTTCCCAAGCACTTGTTTGAGAAACCTGTTAATTCCTTTAAGCTTTCAAATTGAATCATGTCAAGATGGTTGTGAGTGTACAACCATTGACAAGCATTGAGACTGTAACTAAAACTTTCCCTTGATGATGAATTTTTTAAGACCTGAGTTAATTGTGTTTAATCATGAGCATTGTTGTATTTGCTTTTAAGATGAAATACTTCAAAATAGTTATTCATGTTCCTATTGTAGTATTATATTAGGAGTCCCTTTGAATCACACAAAATTTTATCATTCTAGTAGCATTGTGGAAATTCAATTGTACTGTTGAGAAGAGCTTTCATTTCATTTGTGTAATAAACAATTTTAAAGTCACCATGTCTTCATGTTGTTAAAGGTTGTTTGTAAGTCTGTGAGTATATCTTAGGCATGATAAATTGTGGATCCATGATGTTTTATTGAGTCTTTAGCATGAGATTTTATTTTTGAACTCTCAAATATTATGTTAAACCGTGTATTCTCGGGCTTTCATGAATGCACATCTTCTAGTTGAAGGTGGATTGTTAGTTATTTAAAGTGTTTTTTGTCTTTCACTTAGTAGATTTCCCATCATTTGTTAAATTTTTTAGAGATATGGTATAATCAACTTTATCTTGCTTAATTCCCCAAACAAACACATCTAAAACCAACAAATCCTACAAGAAATACCCATGATTTTCCTATTAAAGTCAAAAAATGCAAAAGTAAGTTGGTTCCATTGTTGTCTTCAATAGTTTGAGCCTTGTTTTAGGATCAATTTGCATTGTCTAGAGTGACAACTCGTGAGAGTTATATTTTTTTGAATTGACCATGTCTTCTTAAGGTTATTTCTTAATTTCCTTACAAAGGAGTGTTAAATATTATTGATCTATTCATTTCTCTTACAAATACAAGCTAAAAAACAGGTCCTCTCACCCTGGCTGAAGTAAGAACCTAAATTAGGAGGGTAGGTCATACCCTTAACATGGTGCTAACCAATGTGTCTAAGCTCAAGTGTCAAAGAGATAGTGAGATCCTTCCCTGGCTACATAACGACTTAAATTTTGATCTATCTTTCTCTAAGCATCATGCTTAGCCTGTTGATGTTGTTCGACTACAAATGGAGAGTCAATTTGGGTACTAACAAGTACCATCATAACAACAACATTATTAAAAGATAAATAATTATTTAGCATTTTCTGGCTCCAAATATTTGATGCCCTCTACTACATTCAATCCCTGAGACACTATTTGTGATATTTTTTTTGTACAAATCGACCATCAACCATTTATATTTTGTACAATCTTTGCATCTGATTTTCATCCCCACCATAAATTTTTTAGAAGGGTTTCCCTTTGCACCTAATGTCATACACAAACTATTTTTAGAACTATATGAATTTTTTTTTCCACTCCAAACATTTTTAGGTCTCTTATTGTTATTCCCTCTACTTTATTACAATGTTCCTTTCCCCAAGTGAGTCTTGGAATCAATCAAGTCAATATTTTTTAATTGAATCTCGTTGATATATTTTTAACATTAGCAAAAATCACTAGAGGATGATGAATTCATTGTCTATTCAAAGCTTTCCTTGGCATGATGTTAGTCAATATAATGAGAAGTATGATGCATCTAATTTCATTTTATTTTATATAGTTATGGTAAAGATAAAGGATGAAAATTACATACATGCCCTCATAGAAGTAACGGGTAGTCAATAGTCTCGGTATTCACCTGCTGCTTACCCGTCGCATGCAGTCTCAAATCTATACCTTCTGTGTATAGCAAAATATAACTTAATATGCTTCATTATTGTTGGAAATTAAACCTTTCCAACACCTTATTAATATAATGCTCTTGAGAAATATGCAACTTCTTGTTCTTCTTGTCTCTGTGAATTTGCATGCCAAGGATTCTCTTTGCATCTCCCAAATCCTTCATTGCAAATGTGTAAGCTAAGTTTTCTTTAATCTCACTGATGTCCTGCATACTATATCCTACAATAAGCATATCATCCACATACATTAACAAAATAATATAGCTCCCATTTTCAATTTTCTTGAAATAAACACAATGATCAAAATCACATATCAAATAACCATGCTCATGCATGAAACTATCAAACCTCATGTACCATTTCCTTGGGGCTTGCTTGAGCCCATACAGGCTCTTTTTCAACCTGCACACTAAGTTTATCCTTATCCTTGACTTTTATACCCAAGTGACTGTTGTATATAAATCTCTTCATTACAAATAACCATGAAGGAATGTTCGTCTTTACATCTAGCTTCTCTAAATGTAAATCCTCTACTGTAACTAAACTAAATATAGTATGAATAAAAGTCATCTTAACAATAGGAGATAATATTTCACCAAAATTAATACCTATTTTCTATGACAATCTTTTTACTACAAGCCTTTCCTTGTACCTTTTCTGTCCACCCTCTTCTTCATTGATCTTGTAAACCCACTTATTCTGTAATGCTCCTCTTACCTGCTGGCAACTTAACCAAATTCTCAAGTCTAGTTTTGTTCCAAGGAGTCCATCTCCTTATCCATGCCATGTTCTCACTGCATGTGGGCTCTCATCATGCATTGCTTCTTCAAATACTCTCTGGTTCACCATTATCAATCAATAATAAATAATATAAGGAGGTGTATAAATATTTTTGGAGGTTTACTTACCCTCTGAGAACCTTCTCATTGAGATTTGGGGTACTAGAGGCTTCAATCTTATAGAGCTCCTGGACATTTGTATCCAAATCTGTCAGTGACTGATGCATTGGTCACATGTAACCGACTGATGCCGGTTCACTGCTAAGCGATGTTGGTCCTGGCTCTTGTGTGACCGATACCAGTTCTAGGATGACTGATGTCGGTCAGGGGTTGAACCAACCATAGTTGCTATGCATACCCCTATCGGTATTACTTTTAAATCTGAGAGTTCATTTTCATTCACAAAATTCACAACCGGTTCGTACTTTTGGGTACCAAAATTTGATCCATGTACCTTGTCTTTTCATTTCAATCAATAGTCATGACTCCTGATAATTTTAGAACCTCTCTAAATCCAAAAAACAGAATCTGAAATCACCAGATCTATAACCAATGAAAGTGCATCTCTTGGATTTTGCATCTAATTTCTTTCCTATTTTCCTTATCAGTATGCACAAAATCATCTAAAGCCAAAAACTTTAAGAAAAGAAAGATCTACCTATTTTCCGGGTCCAAGCTTCCTCTGGTATTCCTTCATCTAGTGAACTTGAAGGCCCATGGTTAATCAAATAAACCTCCGTATATCTAACTGCTTCTGCCCAAAACTGTAAGAGCAATCCAGAATGTATCTTCACGACCTCTAGCACATTTACACGATTGTCCTGTTCATTCTCTCTACAACACCATTCTCTTATGTGGTGTTCTAGGAAACCATTCATTTCTCTACGTATTCTCATTCACTAAACAATAATAATTGAAATCCTTATAACAATATTCACCGCCATTGTCATATTTAAGACACTTTAACTTTGAATTTGATTTATTCTCCAACAAGGGCTTTCCATCTTTTAAAAGTTTCAAAAACATCATATTTATGTTTAATAAAATAAACCCATACCTTTCTTATGGCATCATCAATGAAAGTCACATAATACTGGGATCCACCATGAGAAGCTACCTAGGATGGTCCTCACACATATGAGTGTACAAGATTAAATTTATGCTTCTTCTTTGTTGCCCCAACTTTGAGAAATCTCACTCTCTTTTTTTCTCCAAAAATACAATGCTCACAGAAATCAAGATCTACATCTTTTAGATCTGATAACTTACCCTTATCCTTTAAGATCTGCATTCCTTTTTGACTCATATGGCCTAGCCAATTATACCACATGTTTGTATCTAAATCCAAAGTAGATTTCACAGAAAAAGAATAAGTAATACAAGTAGGCAAATACAATGTTCCTACCTTCTTACCTCTTGTTACAATAAGGCATCCCTTGGTAACTTTCCAAGAATTGGATTTGAATGTAACCATGCATCCAACTTCACCTAGTTGTCCTGCAAAAATAATATTTCTCCTGAGGCTTGGCACATGCTTGACATATTTCAATATCCATGTATTTCCATTCCACAATTTTAGATGAACTTTACCTTTACTAGTGATATTGCTTGGTGCATCATCTCCTAAATAAACTAATTCAAAATTTCCCTGGACATAATTACTGAAATAACCCTTATTAGGGGTAGCATGGAAAGAATCTCTTAAATCTAAAACCCAAGATTCAATTTTATTATCCAAGGAGATAATTAGGTCATCTTGCATTACCTCTTTTGTTACAATATTTTCCTCTTTACCTTTGTCTAGAAAATTCTCTTTGTTCTCCTTGAACCAACAATCCTTCTTTGTATGACCTTTCTTTCCACAATTCCAGTAGATTATTCCACCACCTCTGGATTTATATCTACCCATATTTTACTTAGATATCCCATTATTCTTACTCTTGGATCTATCCTTCTACCTTCCCCAACTTTCTACATTCAAATCATTCCAAGATGATGATTCTCCAGTAATTTTTCTGCATATTTCTTCATTTAGGATTATACTAAGCACATCACCAAACTTTAAAATTTTAGTAGCAAACACTGTATTACTAACAACCATTACCAAGTTATCTCAACTATCTAGAAAAGAGAATAAGAGTAAAAGTTCTTTTACTTCATCCTCAAATGGAATACTAACTGATTTTAATTGATTTAGAATAGACCAAAAATCATTCAAATGACTAGATGTAAATTCACATTCTTGCTTCTTTAAATTAAAGAATTTTTTCATCAAATAAACTTTATTTGAAGTACTAGGTTTTTCATATAGATTTTCCAAATATTTCATCAACTCTAATAGTATATCCTGCTTCGGTAATATTTTAAGCCACATATGCTTCCAGGCTCAATCTTATAGATCCTAGAGCCTTTCTATCAAGAATTTTCCATTCTCTACCAGTCATCTTTGCAGGTCTTGTCTTCTCATCCAACGGTAAATATAAATATTTCTAATACATGTAATCCTCCACCTGCATCTTCCATAATTTATAATCACGGACATCAAATTTCTCCACTATAATTTTTCTATCTTCTCCCATTACTTTGCTCCCACTCAATCAAAAATCCCTCTGTGAGTATAAATCTGTCAACACATAAAACCCTCCAACAAAAAATATCTGATACCCGTTGTTGGGGTTAGCACAAACCGGTTGTACAAATATATTGATAAAAAAACAAGCATACAAACAATGAATACGGAAATAACCAGAAGATATAATACATATGATTTAATGTGGTTCATCCAGTGTGGGCTACGTCTATTAAGAAATAGCCAATCTATTATCATAGAGGAAATACAATGAAGATTTGTAATCTTCCACACCTTTTTGGATTTCTTGTACTTTCTTCTCTGCAAGTTTCTCTTTTTTCTATACAAAAGGAAACATCTTTACAATACTTGTAATTAATAGCTTCCAACCCTAGCTTTATGCTTATATAGGAATATACAAAGTTAGGTCACTTTAGCCATGCATTTTCATCCAGTAGATTTAATTTACAACTCAAGTTAGATCTAATTCCGCAACTTAATTATAGAAGTCATGCACAAGAAACCGATGTTGATTAGACTTAACCGATGTCAGTTCCTCCTTTCTTGACCGATACCGGTCCCTAGGTGACCGACCGTGGTTCACCAATTGACGCCGGTCACTATGTATTTTAGCAAGCTTTGTAAACACATTCCAGTAAATAAATTAAGCTCCACAACTCAACAAGAGGCAGAAGGACAATCACTATCTGATTTTTTCACTACCTCAGAGGCCGTAAACTACCTTAGTGACACCTCTTTTTGTATATGATGAATAATAACAGATGAGCATCCTTGTTCCTATGTGTAATTTTGTGTTTGTTTTTCCCTTGTGATGATGATGATGTGGAGATTTGTACCATTGATACTATAGTAGGAAGTGTTCTTGATCAGATTGACTATGATGGTTGATGTGAATTGGTTGAACGGTCCCAATTTATGTATTCACCTGGATAGGTTTATCGGACCTTATTCATGGATGATGTAGTTCCCACATTCATTGTTGAGGATTGAGACCATGTGCAAGCTACGGAGTGGCATTTGCTTGGTTGAAGATGTGTTTTCCCCCATGTTCGCACTAAGGGGGGGAATGTTAGGACTTACAATGATTTAATTAAATATGAGTATATGTCTAATACTCATATCCCATTGAAGAGTAAATTATAATTGGCCGGTGTGGTGATTTTTCTGTATGGTTAACACAAGGGTGTTAAGTTACAATATATTATGTATTATATTGCCTTTAACAGACAAGTATATTTGTAAAGTTTTGTTAAACCTTATATTAATGGGTTAGTTATCGCTTAATATTTAATAGGAAGCTATTTATATTGTCAATGGCTATCTAATAGCCAAATGTACACTGGTTGATATAATTGATAGTGATTATTTGAGTTTGTGTTAGGTGCTATTGTATTTTCCTTTCTCCCTAGATTTCCAAATCTCTAGAATTCTTGAGGAGGAATAAGGGATGACTTGAAAGGACAAAATGTACCCCATTTCATTGGTATTGAAAAATGCAACCAATTTGGGAGGATCTCTTCCACAATAAGTATTTCCGAATATATCTTGTATTCTCCCTTCACGAGGGATATCATTACTTGGCCAGTAGTAAGAAATGGAAGGTCATGTTGATGTTTGGGAGAGGAAAGTCATCCTTAGGACATGCTTGGTTAATTTCCCTAAAATTTGTGTCATAATGCCTACTGTTCTTGTGAAAAAAGACTTATAAGTTAGATATTCACTTGAGGGGATAGATGATTCTTTCTATGAACCAACATCTTGTTTTTCTGAATTGTGTCTCTAGCCTTGAAAAGGATGAAAAACCTTAGTTTATACCTCTAGTGGATGCAAACCCTCTTATGAAGTTTTTTTGATAAGCTTTACAAAAGATTCATTTCATAGACTTGCATATTTTGCATTTCCAGCGAGTGTTGTTGAAGAAGGATACAATTGCAACAATTGTATGTTCATATGACCAAGGAAGATATGTCCACAAATTGGCTGATAATAAGTGTTTTTCAGTATATACAGGTCTTATGTTCATGTTCTTATTAGATAAGCCCCGTTTTTAATGATTTTAAGCATCTTCAGTTTGTCAGTAATGTTTTCTAGCATCAACAACATCCTAGGGGCGAGTAATGGTGTTTTGGCTTCCATATATGGTGGTCATTTGCATGAATGGGTAATATCATTGAGCTCTTCCTCTATTTTTGAATCTCGTGAGAGATTATTTACCAACGTTGGTCATCAAGAAGTTATCTATTTGAGGGATTTTTCATATTTTTTATGCACATAATTTTTGCAGACTAGAGGTTCCAAAATAGGATCTAGATTTCTTATACCTTATTTGCTTCTGAAAGGTATTTGGATGTTTCTTTTATCTATGTTTGGCTTTATAAAATTAGTAGATCAGCCTTGGAGTGGAAGTATGCATAGGTAGTGTAAGCTCAATAGATTGTTCTTATGAGTCTTCAATAAGAATCCATACCCTAGTCCCCATGCAATTCTTCATTAGCTTCCTTATTCTATAAAATAATTGGTATGTGTCATTATTGGTCTTTTATTAGGTATGGATTATGAGGTTTTTTTATTGGCCTAAAATCCAACTTGTGTTAAAATATATGTGGGGACATACAGTGGTATCATAGATGATTCATGGAAGAAATGTCTTCTTAAAGACTAAAAATCAGACTTATATGCAAAGTGACTATCATAACCCAAGAAGAACTATCCTTTTCATGTTGATAGAACGTCAAGATTCTCTACTAGGGTATCCATAGTTGGAATATTGGAAATATATTAAATTTCTCATGTGTTTGAAGAGGTTTCATATAGCCTTAGTTCATTAGATGTCATACTCATACTCATTGGTATTGACATATATAATGGAGTTAGCAAATGAAATATTGGCATAGGGATTATAGCAGGAAGACCATATTTTCATGAATAAGTTGATTGGTATTGTAATTACTCATTAAAATTTATAGAAGATTTGATGTGCCAGGTTATTAGTAAATCTGTCGATAGTTACACTTAACAGATCTACACTTGGTTAGAAGTTAGGCCTCAGCCACATTGTTTTCCAGGAGACAACAAAAGAATTGAAGCTCCAAAGAAAGGTATGGTTTCCATTTAACAATTAATTGCAACTGAGGTAAAAAGTAAATTTTCATATATACCATTTGGCAAGGAGATATGGATGTGGATGGAAACATCTTTATTGGAAAGTGTATAATGGATCTATATGAGAAGTAAGGGCTTCTAGTTGCTAAGTTAAATGAGCCAGCTCAAGCAAGAAGGACACCTACATAGAGTTACCTGGAAAATAACCAGTCTAATGCTCTTAGTGGGCAAAATGGTTGAGGAATGATCATTCGTCAAGAATGGTAAGCTGGGAGCATTGGAAATGGATCTTGATGCACAATGAGGATGCAGATTGTATGGCTGGATGGAAGATGGTGGGAAGACAAGTATGCCATCTCATGTTATCGCAAAACTGATTCAAGGACATGAAATATTCTGTCCTTGTGCGACAAGGCTCATAATTTGATAAGAAAGCCAAGTATCATGAAGATAAAAATGACTGATACTCCAATTATCAAGTGAATGATAATATTAATTTGTTGCTCAAATTCAGATTTCTATGTCCCTTAGAATGCATGACAAATTTTTTTACAAGTTTTAACGTATGGAGTATGTTATGACCAGATCATTGGTCCAAAACCACCCTTTTGATATTTTGTGAGTATTGATCACTTCTATATTATTTTGGGAAATTTGTTATTCGATTCTCCAAGGAATCTTGCATCACTTGGCTCAAATGTTTTGTTTATATGGATTGATTTGCACAACCAAGGCTTGGACAGTGTGAACATCAATGTTGGAAGGAACTCTTGACAAGAGATTTTGTATAGAGGATTTCATTATGAGAGTAGACTGTTAAGAGGATCCAAGATCCCAATCTTGAAGGTTGTCTTTGGCAAGCTCTTTGTCAACAGGAGATCATAAGACTAACCAAGGGGACTTAGTCATGGGACAATAAATGAGTGCATTAAGTGCCTAAAATGCCAAACTATGGATTTGATATTTAATGGTATTCTGGGTTAATATGGAGTAAAACACTTAAAGATTTAAAGGGGTGGAGATTTGGACAACAAAATGCAATTTGCTTGGAGCAAATATCCTTGATTTGAATTCTTTTTCATATGTTTATTGCTTAGGGAGAATGGCGACTTGCTAAATGAGGAGGAACTAATTGTTATATGTTTTGGAGGGGACCAAAGTGCATTAATTTCAATATCTCCTCGATCTAGGAGATCCAACTGAAGTTTGGGAAGATTCATAAATCTATATGTAATGATACTTTAATGTAATGGAAAATGCAAATATTCATAGATCATTTGTAATGATGAAAAAATGCATCGTCAAGAAACAAGTTTAGCTAGATTGGGGAATGAAGACCATGTTGGTTGAATCAAACTTCTTTAAAAGGATAGAAGATAACGAATCTTGAGTGGAGTGTACATCTCTACGTTTTATGTCAGATTTAAAATGATGCATTGTGAATTTTAAGTGTAAGCATGCTTTGAATTCCATTGCATACATGTTTAGGATGAAAAGTGATACCATCTAGTCCAAGAAAACTCTATTTTAGAGCAATTGTTAAAGAATTTACATGTTTTAGACATAGAGGTTTTGATTCATGATTTATCTCTTTGTTGGGGTTTAAAATAATTTGGAAAGTAAATCCTTTTTAGTTTGATACATTTTTCTAGATTCTACCTTTTAACGTGTGACACATGCATTTACAAAGTAAAAGGATATCTCACAGTGTAAATTAGGTAATCAAAAATACTGATAATTAATTTTCAAGAATGGAAAAAGGAAACAACTAGTAACACACACCATCTTTGAGTGAAGCAGTGATTTTTTGGACCATTTTTTCACTTAGGGGTTATCTATAATAGGTCCAACATTGATATATCAACTTCCATATTGAATCCGAAAAGTGGGAAAAAAACATTTCAACTAAGATTACGAGGTAGCAAATGGACCCTTTAGGGAGATGGATAAACCATTCGAGTGTTTGGCCTCCAAGATTCCTAGGAAACAAACAAATAAGATAATTATCATTATATGCTACTTCTTAACAAGCCATGAATAATTCCTTGATGTGGTCATGAGGATCACCTTTGCCCCTATATTTGTCGAATTTTGGGAAGTCAAATCTTGGTGGGAAAGGAATATGCAACATTTTTTGATTAAAAAGGTAAGGAAACAATTCTTCAAAATGATATTTCTTAAAAAAATTCCTTGACTACTTTATTGTAAATCAATGAGGGTGTCATCCATAGACTTCCAATATTGGTCGAAAAGTTAGCCACATGACGATGTGGTGATTATATGTGTGCAATTAGATTTGGATGCTTCACCACTACAATTTTAAGTATAACTTTCAACGTAAGTCACTATAGGTTTTTCATTTCAAGGATATTTACTCATGTCTCAATGGACATGGGAAGTTAATTTTGACATTTTTCAACTTAGGAATTCTAGTTGTTACATGGTGATGTATTATCATTGTGACATTGGATGTTCTATGTACATCACGTTGGGGGATTTCATGTAATAGATTCAATGCCTCTGATTTGTCCTCAAAAAGGGTAGATCGATGATTACTCCCAATGTGAGATGCCTACCAATTATGTCATCAAATCGTGACCTTTAGGATGGTCATACATGGAGG
The DNA here is from genome assembly GCA_019776745.2 of Taxus chinensis. Lineage (NCBI taxonomy): Eukaryota > Viridiplantae > Streptophyta > Pinopsida > Cupressales > Taxaceae > Taxus > Taxus chinensis. Next base: position 60,247 of record JAHRHJ020000261.1, on the reverse strand, counting down.
CACATTCAGGATTTAAAACGTCCTCATCAATCCTAAGTTAGGTGAGGGAGGATCTCTACTCTTCATCCCAATCATGCGAGAAAGGAAGGTAGGATCAAAATCACATTGTAATTTAGCCCCTAACCGACAATATGAGGCTTGGTCATTGTCTTGATAAAATAAGTTATCTACATGAGCGGAGTCTCTTCAAGATATATTTTGAGGTATTTCCTACTTAGTAGCACTTTGGTTGAACTAATCTTGTTCCTCATCTCTCAGAGGGAACCATGCCCATGATTTCTATAGGTACTAGAAGGATGCTTCCTTGGTGTCCCCATATTTCACCCTGAAATCTGGGACTACCCATTTGAAAAAAAATCGTTCTTTTTAAAATAACGGGTCTTTTTGTGTTTTTATTGCCAGAAGATGTCTGTATTATGTTAGATATTCCCAGTGTATCATATGAGCCAATTTCGACAAATACCTAGATGCCCAAACTCGTTTTATTCCTCCATCAAGTTTTGTCTGCGAGAAATTTTTATTTAATTATTTATTAAATAAATAGTGCCCCGTTTGAAGTAAATTGTGCTCCGGTTGAGTCCTGTTGTGATTTTGCATGCCAATATTCACTCGTCTCATTAGGGTTTTCACCAGGAATGAATTCAGGGCATTGTCTGCAACTTCTGGCAACATTTTTACTTTTATTTATTTCTTTTGTGTTTTTCTTCGGTTTTCTCCTCGGTTTCTCTGTGAAATTCCCCTAGGTCAATTCCTTCGCCAGTATAGTTTGTTTTCTTGTCTGGAGTATCTGGAGATCATCTACGACCGCCGTACCAGAAGGAATCAGCCTCAGAAAGCAAGCTTCTAGTCAAAAAAGATGAAGTTATGCACAAAAAGCCTCTCCTAGGAAAGTCACATTTTTGGAATAAATGGTTTTTATGAAAATAAGAAAAATATTGCCATCAATGCGTAGAGCTCGATAAGATATGCACTTTTAGAGAAAATGACACCTAAAACGGAGCCACATAATGAAAGTTACGGCACATGTAAGTTTTTGTTGCTACATCTTCCCGGACCCTTTCCAAAAATGGCAATTTTCAAGGCTGCCTTCCACGTCCAATTTCCACGCTGCCCTAAGTGATGAACTCTCACTTAATTTTAAAGGCAAAAGTCACAATGCAAGTTGCACTTTTTGAAAAGAGCTATCTTTCATGCAAGGAACATTTTTTTAAGGAAGACTTTAAGCTGCTAGTGGGAATTTTAGCAGTGACAGGCAGACGGAATTTCTTACCTGCCTAGCAGGGTAATTTTTCCCATGAAGTCAAAGTCACTTAAGCTGCAATGGGAATATTAGAGGTGGCAAGCAGGCGGGGATTTCTTACCTGCCTTGTAGGGTAAAAATTCTCATTATAAAAGAAAAATCACTTAAAGCACCGGCGGGAATTTCCTACCTGCCTGGCAGGGTAAAAATTCCCATTATGAAAGTCAAATCACTTAAGTGGAAGAAGGGATTTTTAGAGCTGCAGTGAAGGGTGAAAATTCCCATCAGAAGTTGACTTCTTATTTTTAGAGTTCACCCTTGCCAAAAAGTGTGACCCACCTTGGGTGAATAACAATGCATTTAATAATATTTATTAATTGATTTAATTCACCCAATTTTGGTGCCATAAATAGAAGGAAAGTCAATGCATGAAGACAAGCCAAAGTGAACTGAAGGTAGCATGCTAAAAATAAATAAATTAAATTTATTTAATGACAGCCAGTAACATGCAAAAATAGGCGCCCAATTTGGGTGAATAAACATCATTGATTATTAATTAATTGTCAGGAATAGGAGGGGCAATTATTTAAAATAGAATGCTGAGAGTTATATAAGCATGGGCTGCCATAATTAAGATGTAATTAATTCTTTTAGCAGAGGATTGCAGCCCAGACAATTTTGATGCCCAAGGAAGGAGGATTTTTGCATCAAAAAGTGTTTTTTCATTGCCAGAAAGCTTCAAAGTTTGGCACCTAGGGTTGGAATGGCTTGATTTTTGTCTGTGACAATTATCTGCATGTTGGTATAGGTGCTTTGGTGAATTAAATAATATTTTTGCTTGCTTTGCATGCAAGCAAAACCTCAAATTTTAGGGCAGCAAGCTTTATATGCAGATTTTTGGTGATAAAAATCAAGTAATCATGCCATGGACTCCATCTTTGTCTGAATAAATTACAGGTATTCATCACAGGTGCTCAAATAAATGTCAGATACATTGAATATATCTTCTGAATATGAAGAAATTCCCAATCTACACCAATTGTAAAGAATTCTGACCGAATAAAAAGAAAAAGAGTTACTCAGAAAAGATCTGCATAGCTTCCAAATTTGCTGAAGTCAATGATACAGACACAGCCCATGCACCTATCACAGATTTAATTATCATATCTACACAAATCGATCCAATTACAAAGGCTAACAGCAAAAATTCATCCTCTTGTTTCTGACGCAGCCTGTGTAGAATTCAGTGCATGGAGAATTCCTTCCAGGATCTTGTGCATATGCTCCTAAATTTCCAGTTGATGCCTTCAATGAATTTACATTCACCCAGAGTGCTTTCCAGAATTTTAATTGCTCAAATGCAATTAAAAATAAAAATGATGATTTATTTACGGTACAAAATTGCACTGATGCATGTACTGGAGAATAACTACAAAAGCTTCAAGGATAAGAGGGAAGGCATGTCAATGGCAACACCCGTAAGAAAAATCACAGTTAGTTGCTTCCAGATCCAGTTTGGTGAGAATCAAAGGCAAAAGAATCACTGCATGCAGAATATGAAAAAAAACAAGACTGCAGCTTTCCTCTTTCTTCTTCTTTCTCTTATTTTCTTCAACAAAGTAATTGAGCGATCAATTAAATTATAAAACTTAAGTGATTGGTTTAAAAGCCATTACTTGAAGAAGTCAACTACTTGGAAATAGGTGGCAGACATGCAAAATAGAAGGTTCTATCTTCAGTTGCAAATCATGCATGTCATGCAAAGAGGAATTCCAGGAGGGAGATTTCCAGTTGTTTCCTTTACAACTTCCACATGTGCCAGTTCACTAAAAGCTTCCTATTTGTAATTTCCCCTCTACATGCTATAAGTAGAGGAAGAACCTACGGGTTAAAGATCAGAATTTGTAAGCAGCATTCTTGTGTTCCAGACTTTGTGTTGAAACCCCTGATAGCTATTTGAAGCAGAGGAATAGAAAGGAGCATATTTCTGAAGAACTTTGTGTCAACGGTGCATTTTGTTTCTAACTTTCTGTCTTAGATCTATTCATAAACTTTGTGTTATTCTAGATCTAGATCTGAAATTTTCCTTTGCTTGTAATTTTGTATGTTAATATCTATCTGTCTTATCTATGTGCATGCAATCAACTATGTAATCTATTGATTGGGTTGCACATCTTCCCCCTTTCATTCCCTGTGTTTCTATTATTTTCCCTTCTTCAAATATTTCCTTTCTTTAATAATTGCTTACTTGCTGCAAAACTATACAGCTATGGTTCATGAGCTGCATGGTTAAAGTAATACCCACAAATAGATACTAGCATATTTAATTGACAAATATTACACGGGAGCCTCACTGGTAAATGAGGGAGATTTATCTCATGAATGCCTATGTTTTCAGGATTTAATATGTCCACATCAATCCTAAGAGGTGAGGGAGGATCTCTAATCTTCATCCCAATCATGCGAGAAAGGAAGATAGGATCAAAATCACAGGGTAATTTAGCCCCTAACTCAACAATATGAGGCTTGGTCATTGTTTTGATAAAATAAGTTATGTACATGAGCGGAGTCTCTTGCAAATATATTTTGAGGTATTTCCTACTTAGTAGCACTATAGTTGACCCAATCTTGTTCCTCATCAAAAGAGGGAACCATATGATTTCTAAGGTATTAGAAGGATGCTTCCTATAAACTACATGAGTGATGGGTTCCATGACACAAAATGTGTTTTGCAAATATGTTTGGATGTGTATAAAATTCACAAGGGATATAAGGAAAAATGGACAACATAACGAATATAAAGTGAGAAATATCTAAGTGTTTGGGATATATAACAAGGAGTATCAAGAGATATCTATTTAATGTGGGAAGTGTAAAAATGCAATTTCAGCACTTAAATAAAGTCTTTAAGAAAAACAAGGTATAAGTGGTAAAAAAGGTTTGATATAATTCAGACAGCGTAATAACAAAATTTCAACACTTCAATAAAGTTTGTAAGAAAAATAAGGTTTAAGTGGCAAAAGGGTTGATACAATTTGAGCAGCAATTCAAATTGCTCTCTTTGGACCAATAATGTCAAAAAATAACGAGTGAATTTATGATAGGGGATGAAAAGTATGCGGTGTAACTTCGACGAAGTTTCACGTTGTTTGACTAACAAGGTTTTAACTCAGGAATTTTTTTGCTATGTACGATTCATGATGAAATATGCGATGAAAAAATTTGATGGAATTTTACCTTGTTTGATAAACAAGGTTTTAACTCTGAGGAAGTCTTGCTTTGTAAATTCTCTTTGAAATTCAAAAATAGGATATGGTCAAGTTTCCCCTAATGCCAATTGTCTCCCTAGGCTTTTGTCCTCAACACTCGCCAATATCTTATCTAAGAGAGGTACACTCTTTTATAATAAATTCTAAACAAAGTACCATTACCCCAAAATCAAATTAATGAAAGAGGACTCATACAAACAAATTTTAGCACTCCTCACATGTTTTTCTAGTCAAGTAGGTGACGGGGAACTTCCCATTTTGTCAGCAAATTACCTCAATGTGCTAACTACTTTAGGGTTCTTGTTGTAATCCTCATAATGAGTTTTATGGCTTAAGAAAAATCACTCCCACAATTTAAAGCAGATAGGTTTGACCTTTATCCTAACATACAAATATAGTGTTAATGATTCACTCTTATCTTTACTAAGTGAATGTGTGTTTTGAACACCTTTGGAAACCTGCACACAATGTATTAGTAATTGTCTTGATTTTAACTTTGATAAACAAATAGTCGTATACTCAAATGATTAGTAGTTTTCCCATGTAAACCATAATGTTTTGAAAGAGGATCGCAGTCATTTTTTATTCTCAAGATCTCTTAAAAGTGCAAGAGAAGAACATACGTGACTTTTGATCCAACTAAGTAAATAGAAAGAACATAATCAAAATCATTTTAAGTGTTTTTGAAAACTAATTTTTAAATAACAACTGAAATGATTAGTAGTTTTTCCATGAAAACCATAATGTTTTGAAAGAGGATCGCGGTCATTTTTTATTCTGAAGATCACTCGAAAGCGTAATAGAAGAGAATTTGTGACTTTTGATCAAACTAAGTAAATAGAAAAAACATAATCAAAGCATTTAACTGTCTAAAATTGATTTTTATATGGTAACCTGTAGATTATAAGAAAAAAACATGCATAAACAACAAGGAATTGTAAATTAGATTATGGATTTTTTTTTTTAAAAATGTCAAAATTGAACTTAGAATGCTAACACACGCAGTGTAATGCTAGCATAACAAGATAAAAGCTAGCGCATGTAGAGTGACGAAAACATAGGTAATGGAATGCTAGCACACATGGTTGAAAAATGCAAGCACAATCAAGGGTTACTGAAACACGCTTGAATTTACACTAACACGTGTAAATGAACATTAGTGCGTATAGATTAACACCGACGCATGCATGTTTGTATGTACAAAAAGAGATCAAGAAAATAAAGAGAACGCTAGTGCACCCAGGGAGACGTTAGTGCATAGAGTTGAATGTAAGTGCATAAAAATCAAATGGTAGTACGTGTAGTATAACACTAGTGCATGTAGTGTAATGATAGTTCAGTGAGTCTATTCTTCTTCATAACATGTCCAAAATGTCTAAAAAAAATTCAAAAATCTAGGATTTTTATGATAATATTCAAATTTTATAGCACTTTACCTCATTCACACCTGCAAGGTAGACCAAACACATGCAAACTCAAAAAAACAAGTTAAGAAACATAAGTTATTTCAAAATATGTTAAAAAGAGGGTTAGCATGTAAAAAAATAAACTTAACAAAAATAAATTTGCATTATATAGAGGATTCTTCCCATTGGGTGTGCTAAATGTAAGCAAGATAAATAAAGCTTAAGTTAATTACTAGAACCTAACACCAATTAGATTCAATAACCTAGCTAGTTTAACAATTACATCAAGAAAAAGACATGAAAGGAAAGTTTAAAATAATGTATAAAATATTAAAAACATCAAATAAAAACCCTCCTTTGATTATTTTGATGACCTTTAGATTGTATATAATTATTTTAGTGAGTCGAATGCAACTATGTACGATCAAAGGATTTCTCCCACGAAGAAGAAAAGATCTCACCAATATGGCTTGATTTTCATTTTTGGTTCTTCTCTTACTACTCTTAACTAAGTAGAAAAGAGAAAAGTTTGTTTGATTAATAAGCCTTCCAAGTATAAAATACTTTTATCATGTGCAGACGTCTTACAATGACATGGTGTAAAATGTGTAAATGGGTAAGGTTATTTATATAGTTTTCCATATTGGAGAAACTTTCATTCTTATCAATGTGGGATAAAAATAACTTTTAGGATTAGAAAGTGATAAGTATTCTTAGGAATGGTTAAGTATGATTAGGGAAGGATTAATCAGAATTTTTAACTCATGGGTGTTGGGTGTGATTTGAATAATCAATTAAAATTTATTAACAGACTAAGCTAGTCTTGTAAAAGCCAATCAGAGGAAAATTAGTGGAATCTGAAGGATTGGAAATGGGGATTTACCCAATGAGAGGGTAGATTCAAGAGTAAAAGGTTAATTAATTAATTAAAACAATAGTATTATAACTAATAAAGTAATGTTAATTTGTACCCAAAATGAGGTATGAGACTAGTTAATTAACAAAGTGTCGTTAATTGACCGAAATAGAGGGGAATGTTAGCTAATTAGCGAGAAAGACAGTAATTATAACCAAATGGTAGAAAAGAGGATAAGAAGTGCAATATTAGTCTTAGAAAGTGTAGTCATACTTAGATTTCTATAAATGGCTTTCGATTTGACCATGCCTCATGTGGAATTTCTCCATTAAGAGAAACTATGAGCACTTTGTTCAACAAATACACTGCAATATTCACTGCTTTGGCCTATAATGTCTTTGCCAATCATGAATCATCTATTATGCAGTGCACCATCTCCATGATAGTATGGTTCCTTCTCTCAACAACACCATTCTTTTGTGGTATATGTGGGGGCATCTGTCGAGGAATCCCATGAACTTCCACATATACTTTGAACTCATTATTGGTAAATTCTCCCCTTGATTTGAGTAGAGAGATATGATTTTGTGACCAGAATCATTCTCAATAGACACTTTTAACTTTTTGAAGTTCTTGCAAGCTTCACTTTTAGTATGAAGAAAAAAATCCACATTTTTCTCGAATAATCATAAAAAAGAGAATAAAATACCAAAATCTAAAATGATTAGGTTGCATTGGACCGAAAATATTAGTGTGTACCAAATCAAGATTACCTGAAGCTCGATATATACTCTTCTAGAATGAGGATCTGTGTTTTTTTTCTTGTGAGGCAGTTAGGATAGTTGTTTGTATCCTTCTCGAGAGATGGAAAACCTCTCACCATATTATATTAACAAAGTGTGTCGAGATATCCAAAAATGATGTGATCAAGTCTTTGATGCCATAACTATGAGAAATAAGTATTCTTAGGCACTAGTTCCTAATCATCTTTGTGGATAAAATAAAGCTGAAACATAAGTCCCACATTTGAAGCTCTTACAATAATTTTCAAGATTCTATATTTATCTTGAATCAAACATACTTTCTTATCAGGATGGATATCAAATTAAATCTTTAGATTATGATCTAGAATTCGACTAGCTAATAGTAAGTTCTTCGTTAAACCAGGGACATATAAAACATCTAATAACCTACAATTTTGTGAACCAAGAGGTAGAGAAATGTTCCCAGTACCTTGGACTATGGAGGAAGATTCATCACTTCATGAAACACAGTTTTTAAAGGGTGTGTATTGTATTATGGAGAACTAGTCTCTATGTCTAGTCATGTGTCGAGTGACTCCCGAATCAACGTACTAGATATCACTAGATGACGTGGTTTCTTCACTAAAATGGGAAATTCATAAGAACTCCTCATCCTCTGAATGGTCTTCTTGTTCATCTACATTACCTTGTTCATGGGGTTTCTTTCATTAGTTACCCTTTTTCTGCCCTTGTTTGTAGTTTGATTGTACCTATTTTTATTGTTGATTGTTAGGTTCAGAATTGCTTGATGAACCTTTATTGTATGAGTTGTACCATAAATATTTTAAATCATGTCCTCTTTTACAAATAAAACACTTTTTTTGTCCCCTTGCTGATGATATTTTTTGGACATTTGGGAAGAGTGTGATTTTTTCTTCCCTTTATGATGAGAAGATAGTGATTTATATTATTCTTCATATTTTTTATAGAGTAACTCTTCTTGCTACAACAAGTTCATCATCTCAAAACTGATGGTCTGATCTGACAGGTTGATTGTGATCACAAAAAAATTGTATGAGGGAGGAAGTGATCTCAAAACAATGGGCACAAGAGTAGTATTTGATATCTCATCTCCCATGGATAGAATTGAATCCCTCAATGTTGTAACTCTATGCAAGAAAGCCTCAACTTTCTCAATCAACTTAAATTTTAGTGTATGCAAATGAATCTATAAATTTAGTTTCGTGTTCTTGTTCTTTTCCTTGTACATTGTGCTTAATTTGTCTCACATTTCTCTGGTGGTTTTGGCATCTCAAATGTGGGGTTACACATCATTAGAAATTATGAACAAGATAATCAATTTGGCCTTCTGATTCACCCTATCAAAATGAAAATGTTGTGTTGCATCATTTGGTTATCTAGTTGTGGAACCATTTATAAATGATTACATTTATTCAAAATTGATTTGAGTTTTAATTTTGGTATTCCATGAAACAATTTTTTTCCACAAAACAACTACAAGTCAACAAAAAATAACTTGGGAGCATTGTTTTCAAGTTGGTTGTTAGACTTTCCCAAATAAATGACACATTAGCACAATAAAATCTAGAATAATACACTAAAAAAATTGATTATAATTGTTTGTGTGGAAAAAATGAAATGATAGGAAAATATGTTTTGTTTCCAGGGCCATGGTGTGCTCCAAAGACAAAAATGGCTTGAAATGTGAAAAATCACAAAAAATAGTTGAAAATGACCCTTTTGGACACCCCCCCTTTGTAAAAGTTTCTAAGATCAATTTCTAGAGAAAATAAGATAATTTTTTGGGCCCCTAATAATGTTTTCTCAACTAAATTTGGAAGGGGTTTTAGTTACAGCTAGAGTAATTTAAGGGTCTCTACCACTAGAATTGGTAGGGGCACTAAAAATATTACCAAACTTAAAAAAAATTTGCCCACTGCTTTAGAGAGATGAGTTTGAAAAATGCCCTAACTTGGTGGGATGAGTTATCCCTCTTGGATTAGCAACATAGTGTGCTTGACTCAATAAACTTAGGGTTTTTGAGTTATTTGTACAATTTTTCTTTTCACCAATTTGTGTATTATTTTGGTTTATGTTTGCAATGTTTTATATTTTCAATTTTTTTCTTGGCTTCTCGGAGTAGGGGAACTCAAAACAAGGTTGAATGTTGGGGAGTGTTGTGGCCATACATGACACAACCCAAACCGTGTTTAAGGATCGATGATGTGGGTATAAGTATCAAACTTTCTTTGCACCAATAACATTAATGGTAGGTGTTGGAGCTTGAAAGTGTGCCCGCGTTGTGATCATGATGGATCGGGAATTCTAAGACAACAATGGAACTGTCTCCAAGTTGTGGGACCTTGCTCACTTGAGATGGATCTCCAGAGAAGGCCGATTCCTCTACCTACTTCTAACACTAACACTACTCTTAATTCTGGAAATGAAGCTATCTACACTACTCTATGATTCCAAGGGACTAGGTTGAGAAGGAGATGCAGAAAGGGAAATTATAAGCTAGGGAAGGTGATAACGCTAGATAGAGGGTTGATCTCTCTCAACAAGGGTGAATGAAAAGGGTAAAACATGTGGAGAAAAGGGTGGACATGCGCGCCACATATCAGAACACAGACTCAACTCTCTAGCGCATGGCAATGCATGAACATGAGGACTGTAAGTGGGAAACACACACACCGTGCTAGAAAACGTGAATATAGAGGCAAGATACTATATAAATGGAAAAAGGGAAGACATAACTTCAACAAAATGCAATTTTATTGCTTATAATATGCACATTCAGTTACATTCATGACAAGAGGTGAGAATACATTACAAAGACCAAGTCCAAGGTCTTAAACCCATGGGAAGTCAGCCACCATTTTGACATGGTGTCGTTACAACAAAGAGGGATCCATTTTTATGAGCATACCTCTTACATTTATAGAAGAAAAAGGAGAGAAGAGGAGGAGGAAGAGGAATGAAAATCATATTCAAAATTCCAACCACCAACAACCAACAATGGCTACCTATAAAGCTACAGATGTGCCTCCCCATGTCTCTTTGGTGTGCAGAAGAAGGAAGAAGACAAGATCTAATAAAATATGGTGGTTGAGGTTTGTTGAGTATGGAGCTAAATTTCTTCACAAGAAAATTGCTCTTACATGTTACTGGTTTTGACAGTGACCAATGACAGTCAGGAAGTAACAGACGTCGGTCAGGAAGTAACTGGCATCGGTCAGGAAGTGACCGGTGACGGTTAGTCATCAATCGGCATAGGTTAGGCAGTGACTGGTGACGGTTAAGCAGTGATTGATGACAGTCAGGTAGTAACCAGCGACGGTTACCTGTGCGACGGTGATTTGTTTTTTTATGAGAATTAGAGTAAATCACTTGTTTTAAAGATGAATTATTGATTTTAAAAGCATAGTTAGTTACCCATAATAGTTATATATGCATGTATGCATTTTATAAAAGTATGAGAGAAGAAAATAGCAATTGTTTTGCATGTAAGTTTTCTTGGTGAGCAAGAAAGAGTAGCTGAGTGAGGTAAAAGCATTGAAAATTCTGTGAGATGTTGGAAGACAATAGATATGCGTTGTATTTCCTCTGTAAAGCACTGAATAATAATATTGTCCATTTCTTGGTGGACGTATCCCACAATGAATGAACCATGTTAAATCTGGTGTTATATTTTTCTTGTTTATTTTATCTTCTGTTTATTTTCGCATTCATTGCTTATATGCTTTAGTTGATTATAGATCTGTGCAACACTGTTATATGGTTTAACCCCAACAATTGGTATCAGAGCTTTGTTTGGAGGTTTTGTGTGTTGACAGGATTTACTCATAGAGGGTTTTCTGATTGAGTGGGAGAAGAGTAATGAAAAAAGATAGTAAATACTGAGTAGAGAACTTTGACGGTCGTAATTATCAACTATGGAAGATGCAGGTGGAGGATTATTTGTATCAGAAAGATCTTTACTTACCGTTGGATGAGCATGGAAAACTGAGCACGATGAATGATGAAGAATGGAATGTTCTTGACAGAAAGGCTCTAGGATCTATAAGATTGAGCCTGACAGTATCGGTGGCTTCAAATTTCACAGATGCAAAAACCACGGTAGAGTTGATGAAATATTTAGCAAATTTGTATGAAACTCCTAGTGCTTCGAATACGGTATATTTGATGAAAAAAATGTTTAATTCTAAGATGCAATAAAGTGGATCTGTATTTAATCATTTGAATGATTTCTGGTAAATTGTAAATCAATTAAAATCGGTAGAAAATCAATTTGATGATGAAATGAAATTACTTTTATTCTTATGCTCTTTTCCAGATAGTTGGAATAACTTGGTAATGGATGTTAGTAATACAACAACTACTTCTATAGGTTTTAAATTTCATGATGTGGTTAGTGTAATCCTTAATGAGGAAATATTGTTGGCTAGATTTTCTGTACAGTTGAAAACCTAGGTAGTCATGAGATAAATCTCCCTCATTTACCGGTGAGGCTCCCGTGTAATATTTTGTCAATTAAATTTCCTAATATCTATTTTTTGGTATTCTTTTAACTATGTAGCTCATAAACCATAGCTAGACAGTTCTGCAGCAAGTAAGTAGCTATAAAAGAAAGGAAAAACATGCAGAAGAGGAAAATAATAGGAAACAGGGGAAAGGAGAGAGTATGTGCAACCCAATCAATAGTTTACTGAGTTGATCACATGCACATAGATTAAAACAAATAGATCATTAAACAAAAAATTATGTTGGTGTGTGTATTTTCCACATCATCAAGTGAATAATCTCACTTAGGTGAGATCGTAGGTCCATGTGTCATTTAGGGGTCATTATGAGATTCCCTTACGCATCAATGCATCAGCACATTTGTGCGTCAGCACATCAGTACGTCATATGTGTCATTAGGAGTTACACTTCTATTCTAGGAATGTAACTCCCCCTCTCTACTCGAGTTGTCATGATTACAGCACTAGGGGTTACTCAGCACCTCTTATATGTACACGTCTTTTGATCTATGAGATAGAGGAGAGTTTTATGGCTTAACCAGGTTCTACCTATTTGTCGAATCTTTGCATGCACATTCTGTTGATTCTCGCTCCTCCCGAGATCTCTTCACGCTGTCGTTCGCACATCCATTGATGTGCACGTCATCCCTCATGATCCTTGCTTGCGGGTTTTCAAACCCTCTTTCATGGTATCAGAGTAGATCTTGTGGATCCATGCACTCATCGACGTTTCTCTACGTGTTTTCCGGCTTCCAGTGTGATATTCAATTCTCGTTGCATGTGTTGTAATGGTTATTCTGTCGTGCTCTACTTGCATTGATTCAGGCTTCATACCTCGCTTGTTTGTGGTTTCTAGTTTTCGGGCTTAGTGTCTTGGACCGCTCAACTCTCCATGTTGCATGCACATTTTGAGGTCTTCAGGTTGTTGTTTCAGGTTGCAAATCTTGTTCAGGTTTAGTGTTGGTTCTGAGTTTGTTAAGATTTTATGGAAGCTGTTTTTCTTGCCTAGCTCGACCCAGTTTGTCGATTTGGCTCACTCAGGAACCTCTTCCATAACTCTCACGAGCTTCTCAGTTAGGCTCGCTGTATTGTCTTGGACCCACGTTTTGCAAGCTCTACATGCACTGTTATCTACTCTTGAATTTTGGATCTCTGCTCAGTGCTCATGTTTGGATCTCTGCCACTGTTTCTTTGATTTGTGAAGGGCCTCTACAGCCTTGGACGTTTCTTCCAGCCTTAGACGTTTCTTCCATCCACCTCGGCCATTTTGACCCAATGGCTCCTCAGCACGTAGCTCAGCTCCACGACCTGCAACCATGCACACCAAACAACAGCCCCCAACTCGGCCTTAACAGTTACACCCACCACTCCAGCACGTTGCCAGCTCTGCACTTTTGCTCCAGTCATTGCCTTATGGAGGTTTGCAAAAAAAAAATGTTTTTTTCTGCAATACATTTGGGAAAATTTTTGAATCCTAATGCAGACCAGATGATATAGTCAAGCAGAATTATCTAGCTATGTTTTACACCTCTATGCATCTTCAGGCACGTAGCTCAACCCAGAGGTCTGTCACACGAGTGGTTACACCTTCTGTGTTTCTTTTTGGACATTTAAAACTTGCACGTGGTCTTGGACATTTTTTGGAGCCATCATGTTGTTGCAGACCTGCGTTTTTTATCTTCCTTAGCACGTGGACCTGCCCTACAGTACCTTCCATCTCATTAACAGCTCACCACTCTGTTACAGCTTTCCTCGGGTGCTTCTCCACGTGGTCTCACTAGTTTCTGCCATCCCTACGCACCAAACTGTCAACAAAACACAACAACATGTTGTATTGCATGGTTTGACACCTTCCAACGTGGGCCCCCCCTCTCATCACCTTCTTTTTTGATGTTTTAGGGTGATTATTAAAAAAAAAAACATTCATGGCATTGTAATTTTTAAATTTTTTTTGGGTTTTTGGCTGTATTTTGCTTATAATTTGACCTTCCTACGCGTGTCGAAGACGGAGGGCAAGGTCCGGGGTTGGCAAGAGGCTAATCCCCCCTCGCAGTCAAAATAAACTCTACCTAAAATTTTGTGCCATTTCCAACGAGTACCCACATGATACCCTTTACACCCATTTCGTGCACTTTTTTAATGTGTTTGCAGTGTCTAGTGCATTTTTCCAGTAGTTACGAGAATCGTTTTAATGCTATAACTTTTGACTCGCTGCTCATTTTTGAGTGCTTCTTTAGTAAAAGTTGCATGATTTTCCTCACTTTATGTGATGGCAATACCAATTTTATAAACACACTACTTTTATAAAGTGCCACATTCTGGGGAGGTTGATTGTACTCTTTGGCCTACACACGCAGACGCATTATCAGCCGAGTCCGACGTCTTGCTTTCGTGCACCTTGCATCTTGCATTTTATCATCATGGAGAGTGCTCTTTTTAGATGTGAGCATTGTAGGATTTCTTTATAGCCTCCGCCACTTCTCATCAGGAGAGAGAACTCTTCAGCCTGACGTGCTTCCATGGAACGTTACTTCGCCCATGAGGGTCTTTCAGCCTTCTTACTTGGCCAGTTCCTGCACTCGCTGATCATTGTCATCTAGAAGACTTCCTTGACACTTGCAACCACATCTATGGTCACATGATGATGCATGTCTCTCGTTCTCTCTGGTTTCACATGGCAGACTCAAATCCACCTCACCATGTCTGGAGCATTCTTCAGTCCCTCTTTGGAGACCCTTCACATACTACAGTCATTGTTGCTACTACTGATTCACTCATCTCCTCCATTTCTTCGTGTGATGACAGTTCCACTGACATCGACTCACTTGATTCTACTTCTGATGACGAGGATTGTGCACCCATTTTTGATGCAGAGAGTACTATAGAGGACTCTTCTCCTCTTTCTCTCACTATTCCAGAGAGTGTTTCCACATCCCACATCTCATCAGATATCGAGCAATCTCATACTCAGTCTCATATAGTCATCACACCCACCTCCTTTCCACTTCCAGTGTGCGAGGCCCCTTCCACTCCTCTACCTTCATTAGATGACTCATACCTATCTGACATCACTCTTCTGTTTGTTGAGACCCCTCATTGGGATGAGTATCTTCCTGACCTTAGTTGTCTTTTCACAGAGTTTACTTGTGATGCACTACAGGTCCCTCATCCATCTACAGGTGTTTCAGAGGAGTTCATCATCTCTGTTGTTGGGAGTTCCCCTTCCAGGAATCATGTCACTTCCACATTTCTGGAGACCTTCATTGATCCATCCTCAACTGTGGATCCCTTTTCTGTTGTGGAGGATGTTTTGTTCCCTTCACATCACTTGGACATCCTTTCTATGGGTGTTCCTCTTTTTCACTCTGACAGTTCTGCATTTGTGACATTAGCTTCAATTCCTTAGCACTCACTCGCTAGACCTATGTCACACTTTTGTGCACTAGACTCAGAGTTCTTCGTGTTTCTGCCTTCAGTTTCCTTTTTGGAGTGGGCGGACTTCCAACACGTCATTTATGTCCTTCCTAAGTGCAGGCACACAGTTAGGTGTGGGTGGCTCTTCTTCAGTCCAGAGGCAGAGGATCTTGTGATCGACATTCTTCTGGGAGACCTCCTAGAGCTGGAGAGTTTAGATCCGTCCATGGCATCTTCTGCATTCCTCTCGTCTCCCTCTTCTTCTCTCTTCTTCTTCTTTCTGAGAGATTACCTCTTTGTACATGGGTACCTTTTCAGGCTCGTCTAGAGCTAGGACCCATCTTTGGCATCTTTCTTATATTAGAGAGTGTTTTTTTCTCTTGTGGTGGATGTTTTTCCCACTGGGTTTTCCTTCACTGCTTGGGACTTATTCTTGTACATGGGTACCTCATCAGGCTTTGTGCCAGGACCCATTTCTCGTTTTTGACTTGCCACCTCATCCTAAGTTACGATGAAGGGGGGGTGTTGGTGTGTGTATTTTCCACATCATCAGGTGAGTCATCTCACTTAGGTGAGATTGTAGGTCCTTGTGTCATTTAGGGGTCATTATGAGATTCCCTTATGCGTCAATGCGTCAGCACGTCAGTGTGTCATATGCGTCATTGGGAGTTACACTTCTATTCTAGGAATGTGACTCCCCCTCTCTACTTGAGTTGTCATGATTGCAGCACTGGGGGTTACTCAGCACCTCCTATATGTACACGTCTTTTGATCTATGAGATAGAGGAGAGTTTTATGGCTTAACCAGGTTCTACCTATTTGTCGAATCTTTACATGCACATTCGGTTGATGCTCGATCCTCTTGAGATATCTTCATGCTGTCATTCGCACGTCCGTTGATGTGCACGTTGTCCCTCGTGATCCTCACTTGCGGGTTTTCAAACCCTATTTTAGATTCAAAGAAAAAAAAACTTTCAGATCTAGATCTAGAATAACACAAATTTTATGAATAGATCTAGAAATAAATACGAGACGAAATGCACTGTTGACACAAAGTTCTCGAAAAATCTCTTCTCTATTCCTCTGCTTGTAGAAATCTATCAAGGGTTTCAGCTCAAAGTCTAGAACACAAGAATGCTGATTACAAATTCTGATCCTTTAACCCGTAGGTTCTTCCTCTATTTATAGTGTATAAAGGGAAATTACAAATAGGAAGCTTTAAATGAATTCCTGCATGCAGAAGCTATGAAAAGGGAAACAACTGGCAATCTTCCTCCTGGAATTCCTCTTTGCATGACATGCATGATTTATAACTGAAAAATAGAACCTTCTATTTTGCATGTCTGCCACCTATTTCCAAGTAATTGACTTCTTCAAGTAACAACTTTTAAACCAATCACTTAAGTTTTATAATTTAATTGATTGCTCAATTACTTTGTCAGAGAAAATAAAAGAAAGAGGAAAAGAAATAAGAAGAAAGTTGCAACCCTCTCCAGTCTTGTTCTTCTTCCATATTCTGCATGCAGGTTGACTCTTTTGCCTTTGATTCTCACCAAACTGGATCTGGAAGCTATGGTGACTGTGATTTTCTTGCGGGTATTGCCTTTGACCTGTCTTCCCTTCTATCCTTGAAGCTTTTCATCTTATCCTTGAAGCAATTCTTCTTCAGTACATGCACTAGTGCAATGTTTCCATAAATAATTCAGATAAAACTCATCATTTTTATTTAAAATTGCATATGAGCAATTTTAAATTCTGGAAAGCACTCCGGGTGAAGGAAAACACAAGTAAATTCAATGAAGGATTCAACTGGAAGATTGGGAGCACATGCACAAGCTTCTGAAGGAATTTTCCATGCATTGACTTCTACACGGGCTGTGTTAGAAACAAGAGGATGAATTTTTGCCGGAAGCCTTTGCAATTATGAGATCTGGATCTGTCAATTAAATCGGTGATAGGTTCAGGGCCTATGTCTGTATCATTGACTTCAGCAAATCTGGAAGCTATGCATGATTCTGCTGATCCTTTTCTTTCATCATGCTTCATCATGGCTGGAACAATCTTTGTCTGAGCTCTTTTTCTTTTAATTATGCCAGAATCCCTTGCAATTGGATCAATTTGTGCAGATCTGGCAACTTCTTCAGATTCGAAAGATATATTCAATGTATCTGACATTGATTTGATCTTCTTTTCACTAATAGGAGCACCTGTGATGAATACCTGCAATTAATTCAGACAAAGATGAAGTCCAGAGCATGAATACTTGATTTCTGTCACCAAAATCTGCATACAAAACCTGCTGCCCTAAAATTTGAGGTTTTGCTTGCATGCAAAGCAAGAAAAAATATTATTTAATTCACCAGAGCACTTATACCAACATGCAGATAATTATCATAGCAAGAATCAAGCCATTCCAACCCTAGGCGCCAAACCTTGAAGCTCCCTGGCAATGAAAAACACTCTTTAATGCAAAAACCTCCTTCCTTTGGCACCAAAACCTGTCTGGGCTGCAATCCTTTGCAAAAAGAATTAATTGCTTCTTTATTATGGCAGCCCATGCTTATATAATCCTCAGCATTCTATTTTTAATAATTTCCCTTCCTATTTCTGGCAATTTAATTAATAAACAATCATGTTTATTCACCCAAATTGGGCGCCCAATTATGCATGTTGCTGGTTGCTTTTAAATAAATTTATTTTATTTATTTTTAGCATGCATCCTTGACTTCTCCTTAGCTCTTCCACTTGCATTGACTTTCCTTCTATTTATGGCGCCAAAATTGGGTGAATAAACCATTAATAAATATTATTAAATGCATTGTTATTCACCCAAGGTGGGTTGCACTTTTTTAGCAAGGGAATTTCCAAAAATAGGAAGTCAACTTTGATGGGAATTTCCACCCTGCACTGCAGCTCCAAAAATCCCCTCTTCCTTACTTAAGTGATTTTTACTTAAGAAATTCCCGCTGGGAATTTTAGGTACCCTGTAAGGCAGGTTTGAAAAAAATCCCACCAATAAGAAATTCCCGCCTGCCTGCCACAAAATTCACTTAAAACATTCCATCGCAAAATTTAGCCTACTTAAGTGACTTTGACTTTAAGTGATGGGAAAAAGTACCCTATGCAAGGAAGGTAAGAAATTCCCACCTACCCTGCCACTACCAAAAATCCCATTGCAGCTTACACTCATTAATTCTAGAAAATGCGACTTGCACTGGGAGAGGCTTTTTGTGCATGACTTCATCTTTTTTGGTCAGAAGCATTTCATTTTGAGGTTGATTCCTTCTGGTTGATTCCTTCTTGCTGTGTCGGTAGATGATCTCCAGATGCTTCAGGAATTAAACAGACTATACTGGCGAAGGAATTGACCTAGGGGAATTTCACAGAGAAATAATGGAGAAAACTGAGAAAAACACAAAGAAATAAATAAAAGCGAAAAATTTGCCAGAAGTTGCATACAATGCCTTGAATTCATTCCTGGTGAAAACCCTATTGAGATGAGTGAATAATGGCATGCAAAACTTCAACAGGATTCAACCGGAGCACAATTTACTTCAAACGGGGCATTATTTATTCAATAAATAATTAAATAAAAATTTCCCGCAGACAAAACTTGGCGGAGGGATAAAATGAGTTTGGGCATCTGGGTATTTGTCAAAATTGGCTCATATGATTCACTGGGAATATCCTAACATAATACAAACATCTTCTGGCAATAAAAACACAAAAAAGACCCGTTATTTTAAAAAAAATGATTTTTTTTTTCAAATGGGTAGTCCCAGATTTCAAGGTGAAATATGGGGACACTAGTTAGCTCCATCTGTGGACATCTTTACCTCTTTCAAAATGAAAGGAGTGAAGATGAGATCCCAACATCTCTGGTTTCATATCTTGTCCATTGGGTTCGGGGTCAGGCCACAAAAACAAAACAAAAAGAAAAAGAAAAGAAAGAAAACAACAAAAGTTTTATTTATATACAAACAGGTTTTACCCTGTATCTCAATTCCTGAACAGCTTCAGATGTTGCCCGTTGAAAGGCAGTGGTAACTCAATTCCATCCTGGTAGGCAAGGAAGAAAGTATCCATTCCAGCAGCTCTCTTGATCATGAAGGGCCCTTTCCAGAGTGAATCAGATTTTTCATGCATGCCCTTCGGTTCATGTCTCTTGTCCCACCAGAGTACCCAGTCTCTGATCTCAAACTTCCTTTCTCTGGCCTTCTTGTCAAATACCTTGGGCAAGTCCTTATCAACTTCATCTTGTGGTGGCTCATCCTTTCTTCTCTCTGTGGTGGATAAGTCTGCATCAACTTCCTCCATTCCCAGATTTACCTGTTGCATTTCTGAGGAAGAACTATCACCATATTCTTTGTTCTTCTTCAGGTACTGATCATGCTTGTTGAAAGTCTCCACTAAGGAAACTAAACCCTTGGGGATTTTGTTACCTTTTGGTTGGATTATTCCACTATGGTCATCATAACCCGGATCAGTTTTGCCTGTGACTGTTTGTCGTGGTGGTGATTTATTCCCTTCAACATACAACTTGTCAAAGTTGTCTTGTTCCAGACATGCAGATGTTTGTTTGTCATCATTGAAAGTCTGCCACTGTTCAACATTATCAGGGACTTTGGGGTGGTAGACCATCTCCACTTTATAGTTTCCTTGTCTGAATATGGATGGTGGTCTATCCGGATTCAATAGTGCAGTTGTGACTGCCAAAGAGTCTGCCTTGGAGTTCTGATTTGTTGGAATGAAGTCGATAGAGAAGGCTGCAAAATCCAGTGTGGCAGAAAGCACTTTATCTCTGTAATGCTTCATCTTATCTCCTTTGACTTGATTTTTCCCTCGAACTTGCTTTACTAGAAGTTCAGCATCTCCTTGGGCTTTGAGGAGTTTTACTCCTTTCTTTTTAGCTTGCTCCATTCCTAGCAGCAATGCTTCATACTCCGCCGTATGATTGGTGTTCTCGAACATCAGCTTGTGGGAGTATGGGAATATCTCATGATCTGGAGATATTAGTAGAACGTCACCGGCTCCTGATCCAAAAGAACAACAGGTGCCTTTAAACTCTAGCAGTCCAAACTTTTTCAGCTTCTTGGTTCTGGCTCTGGTTGAAGTTCTGTTCTGGAATTTTTATCCATTTCCAAGAAATAGACCCCACGGTCAGATTCCTGAAAAAGAATCTGAGATCTAGGATCCTCAGATTTTGTAACCGTGTACTTGGACTTCTTTTCTAGGCTCCAGCTTCTGATTATTCCTTTGATAGGAATATGAGCACAGGACCAATCCATCTTTACTTCTCCTCCCAGCTCTTTGCAGAAGTTTCTGCTCAGCAACATCCCATAGGAGACAGGAATATCTGCAACTAAGATTGTCATCTTTAATCTTTTGTCAGGAAAAGCTGCCAGAATAGCTTGTGCATCTTTGATTTGTCTGATTAAAGGGACTTGTCTCTCCATGGAGTAACACCTTCCTATGGTCTTTGTCAAGGTAAGCCCAAGAGCATCTGCAACTTTAGCTGGCATGACATTGTCAGAAGCACCTGAATCTAAAATGCAGTTGCTTAACTTGAAACCATTAAGCAATAGGGAAACATAGAACGGTTCTACTCTTTCAGAAGATGGTGAGGATTTAACAACTGCAGTGTTGTTCTGGGGAGGAGTATCTTTGGGCTTAGGCAAAAGGCCTTTTGATGTATTGGATTGTCCTGGTGATTGTACATATTTGACTAGCCTATTTAACTACTCAGGAAAGGCTCTCAAGTATTCAGCTTCTGACATTTGAACTCTAGTTTTCTTGACATGATCAATAATGTCAAAAGAAGGAATAGATTCAGATACCTGAGCTGCTTTCTGTGGTTGAGATGAAGAACTCACATTCTTATTTCTGGGAGCTAAAGAAGAAGGTAAAGGGTTGCCCCTTCTTTGTTCATCAACTAATGCCTCAGCTTGGCGAGTTTGTGATTTTGTAAATACTGCATATGTATGACCATGATCATCTTCATGAAGTTTCTCATCGTCATGTTCAGATTTGTAGTTTAGGTAATTAATGTTGGAGTCACCAGCAGGACCTACAAAATCATCATTCTCAAGCTGATCAGTGTCAGCTTCCTGGTCTTCTTCATTCATCTCCACGTTGTTTCTGGGAGCAGCTTCAATTGCTAATCTTTGGGAACCAGCAATGCGGTTTCGGTTGTTGTTGAAATTCTAAGCAGGGGCAGTGTTTTTGCCTTGATCCATTTGAGCCATTTGTTTCTTCATCTACACATCTCATTTGCTAACTTTTGCAATAGTGAATCGGATGTAGTAGCAGAGGATGAACTTTCAGCTCTAGAAGTGTTGCTCTTTATCTTTCCAGCCATGATGAGGTCATCTTCAATTTCAACCGCCATGTTTTGGGCTGCTAACAAGTCAGCAGGACGTGCTCTTCGTAGTTGATAGCTTACTTCAGGAAGTAAAGCATTGATGAAGAATACCTTTTGATTCTCATCATTCAGAGAAGCAGAAGCCGAAATTTTGTAAAGTAATCTTTGGAATTTTGCAATAAAATCCCGCATGTGCTCATGTGGCTCCTTCTTCAACTGAGTCAGTTGAGTTATCAATGTACTGGAATCTTCAGCTGGTTTGAATCTTTTCAGGAATGCATCTCTCATAGTGGCCCAGTTGGTTATGGTGCCAGGAGCTAGCCGGTAGAACCATTCTCCAGCCAAGTCATGCAGAGTCTCTATGAAGAGTCTGACAGATACATCTTCATGTTCGATTGCAAGCACTCCACAGATATAAAAAACACAGCCAAGTGGTCATCTGGATTTTGCTTTCCATCTCCAAAGAATTTTGGAAAATTCTTTCTTGTCCCTTTAGGTAGATCATGCATAGGAGGAGTCAGATTCAGAGGTCCAAAGGTTGCACCCCATGGAACAGGTGTTGTAGGGGCAAGTGGTTGATTCTGCATCATGATGAATGGAGCACGTCTTCTTTGAGAATAGACTTGGTGAATAATTCCAACTGCCGGATTATGTTGAAGATGATCCAGATCTGGATGAGTTTGCACTCTTCTTCCTAGTGAAAGACTAGATCTGCGGCTTCTAACTTGAGAAAGCTCTGGTCTCCTAATTTGTGTTGTTCCCCAATGGGAACTGGAAGTCGCCAAAAACTGTTGGCTAGATTTTCTGCACAGCTGAAAACCTAGGCAGTCATGAGATAAATCTCCCTCATTTACCGGTGAGGCTCCCGTGTAAGATTTTGTCAATTATATTTCCTAATATCTATTTGTTGGTATTACTTTAACTATGTAGCTCATGAACCATAGCTAGACAGTTTTGCAACAAGTAAGCAACTGTAAAAGAAAGGAAAAATCTGCAGAAGAGGAAAATAATAGAAAACAGGAAGAAAAGAGAGAAGATGTGCAACCCAATCAATAGTTTACAGAGTTGATCACATGCACATAGATTAAAACAAATAGATCATTAAATACATAATTCAAAGCAAAGGAAAGTTTCAGATCTAGATCTAGAATAACACAAAGTTTATGAATAGATCTAGAAAGAAATAAGAAACAAATGCACCGTTGACACAAAGTTCTCCGGAAATCTCTCCTCTCTATTCCTTAGCTTGCAGAAAGATATCAAGGGTTTCAGCTCAAAGTCTGGAACACAAGAATGCTGATTACAAATTCTGATCCTTTAACCCGTAGGTTCTTCCTCTATTTATAGTGTATAAAGGGAAATTACAAATAGGAAGCTTTAAATGAATTCCTGCATGCGGAAGTTATGAAAAGGGAAACAACTGGCAATCTTCCTCCTAGAATTCCTCTTTGCATGACATGCATGATTTATAACTGAAAAATAGAACCTTCTATTTTGCATGTCTGCCACCTATTTCCAAGTAATTGACTTCTTCAAGTAACGACTTTTAAACCAATCACTTAAGTTTTATAATTTAATTGATCGCTCAATTAATTTGTCGGAGAAAATAAGAAAATAAAGAGGAAAAGAAATAAGAAGAAAGCTGCAACCCTCCCAGTCTTGTTCTTCTTCCATATTCTGCATGCAATTGACTCTTTTGCCTTTGATTCTCACCAAACTGGATCTGGAAGCTCTGCATGAATGTGATTTTCTTGCATGTATTCCCTTTGACCTATCTTCCCTTCTGTCCTTGAAGCTTTTAAAATTCTTCTTCAGTACATGCACAAGTGCAATGTTTGTTGTTAATAATTCAGACAAAACTCATTATTTTTATTTAAAATTGCATATGAGAAATTTTAAATTCTGGAAAGCACTCTGGGTGAATGAAATACAAGTAAATTCAATGAAGGCTTCAACTGGAAGATTGGGAGCACATGCACAAGATTCTTGAAAGGAATTTTCCATGCATTGACTTCTACACGGGCTGCGTTAGAAACAAGAGGATGAATTTTTGCTGGAAGCCTTTGCAATTATGAGATCTGGATCTGTCGATTAAATCGGTGATAGGTTCAGGGCCTATGTCTGTATCATTGACTTCAACAAATCTGGAAGCTATGCATGATTTTGTTGATCCTTTTCTTTCATCATGCTTCATCATGGCTGGAACAATCTTTGTCTGAGCTCTTTTTCTTTTAATTATGCCGGAATCCCTTGCAATTGGATCAATTTGTGCAGATCTGACAATTTCTTCAGATTTGGAAGATATATTCAATGTACCTGACATTGATTTGAACTTATTTTCACTAATGAGCACCTGTGATGAATACCTGCAATTTATTCAGACAAAGATGGAGTCCATGGCATGAATACTTGATTTTTATCACCAAAATCTGCATATAAAGCCTACTGCCCTAAAATTTGAGGTTTTGCTTGCATGCAAAGCAAGCAAAAATATTATTTAATTCACCAGAGCACTTATACCAACATGTAGATAATTATCATAGCAAGAATCAAGCCATTCCAACCCTAGGCACCAAACCTTGAAGCTTCCTAGCAATGAAAAACACTTTTTAATGAAAAAACATCCTTCCTTTGGTGCCAAAACATGTCTGAACCGAAATTTGTAGTGCCCTGCCTTGGGACGCCAGA
The DNA here is from genome assembly GCA_019776745.2 of Taxus chinensis. Taxonomy (NCBI): domain Eukaryota; kingdom Viridiplantae; phylum Streptophyta; class Pinopsida; order Cupressales; family Taxaceae; genus Taxus; species Taxus chinensis. The sequence continues at coordinate 35,726 of JAHRHJ020000261.1, read as the reverse complement.
AAATTAGACCAATAAGCCAGTAAATTTTTTTTTTTTAAGGTGAACCTAATGTTCTACTTAACCCTTTTTGTTAATATTTAATTCCTATTAATTATTAATTCCCGAAGTTGTCTAAACGCTAGCCCATCACAACTTGCTCATTTCATTCTACTAAGGTATAAATTGAAATCACCTATTTTATTAAGTTTACACAACCTTTCAAACAAATTTAATCTTCCCTTTTTGTTATTTATTTAGTTTTTTTCCCTCTTTATGTTTAATTGTCCACATACCCCTTTAAATTTTATTTTCTCAATCCCATAAAATGCTCATAACTTCAAATGTGGAGTAGCAAACATGGGCCCTTGGATCTAATCTGATTCTGGCTCTTGATTTGGAGTTTACCCTAAGGATGTCCTAACTTTCTTTAGGTTTTCTTTTCCCTTCTTTTCAATTGAATCTCATTCTTGTTTTGGCTTGTTTTCTTGCATGCACAGGTATGGAGTAGCTTAAGGAAATGATAGGTTCATGGAGCACCCCCCCCCCCCTCTATATTTTTTTTTCTTTGCAGTCTTAAGAAAGAATATACGTTCAATAGTGTGTGTGTGATAATATGGTGTGTGTGTGTGTGTGTGTCTATGCATGTGTGTTTGTGTGTAGTATTTGTGTAGAGAGGAGGTACATTTTTTTATATATATATTTTGTATGTGTCTTGAAGGGGGCGGATTTATGGAAGAGGCCTGTGGGAGCCAAGGGACGCGGGTCAGGTGAAAGGATGGCCAGGGGAGGGATAAAGTGGGGGTGTGGATTGTGGCAGGCCCAGGCACGGGTGTGAGGGGGATGGCGGACAGGGGGCACAGGGAACAGTGTGGGGAGGGGGGTGGGCAGCCGTGGGACAGGGGCAATAGGGGTGCTGGTGGGAGGTCAGTGTCGGAGGAATGCCGCATGGGGTAGGCGACGCTACGGGTGGGGGGAGGGTCTCAAAGGGCACTGGAGGGATTCTCTGCCTTCCCTCCCCCCAATCAATTTTATTTTATATTTTTTTCTCTTTTTTCTTTTTTTAACTTCAATAAAAACAATGTTTGTTTGTTTTTTTTTCATATTTTTTTATGTATATATTATATATATATATATATATATATATATATAATATATATATAATATATATATATATATATATTTTATATAATTTATATAATTTCTATATAAGTTCATAACATAAGATATGTTTATATTATATATATGTTGCATATGTATATACACATTTATAATGTGTGTGTGTGTGTGTCTATTTATATATCATATATATTATGTATATATATATATAATACAATATATACATATATAATTATATAGAAGATATATTGTTTATTTTTATTTATTTTTGTATTTCCTAGGTAGCATCAATTTGTTTGACAATAACATATTTTATTTTGTTATTTTGAGGATTGTAAAATCAAGGAAATTGTCAATATTTATTGTGTACAAAAAAAAAAGAATTACTAAGGAGATTTCTTTGTTTTTTTATAAGGAAATGAGAAATGAACATAGGATTACAAATGAGAAGAGAAACTTGGAAACCCATTTCAAGTATTTGTGAAGTAAGAAGTAAGTTAAACATTGGGATTTCCCAATACAATGAAATCCTTAAGTTCACACAAAGAAAGGAAGTAAAACTAAGTGCCATTATATTCCGTAATGCTCCTAATAAATTTACAAGAATAAGACATATTGCAAGAAGAATAGCATTTCCATACAATGGCTTAATCCAAAAGATCCATATTAGATTTATTTTCTTATCAAAATCCATCCTAATTAAAAGTTTTCAAATTTGCACACATAAGCAAGATATCCAAAAATTATGATATTTTCTTTTGAAGGAACATGCTTTCAAAAATCAACTTCTCATTTCAAAAGGAAGAGTTATCCCAAATTTTCATTTACAATGGACTCAAATTCAATGTTCAATATGTTTTTCACAAAATACCTAGCTACTCATTAAATGAGTTACAAGCCTCTTGCAAGATGATAAGGAGATTGCTAAATCAATAATGACTCAAGTTTACAAGAATGCAATTTACAATATAAAAAGGAGGTTTTACAAGAATGAGTGCTTCCACTAAATATCTAGTTTCCCACAAGAGTCCATATGTCCACAAATAGAGTTAAGAAGATAGGATATCAAGAAGTCACAAACTCCAACTACCACCAAACTTCCAACTTCAAATGCCTTCAAGAAATCCAAACAAGGAGAAGAAGCTTGTTTACCACCCAACCATAGGCATCATTACATGCCTTTCCCAAGGTTGGGATGCATGCTAGCCTCCCCCAAGCCCATGGGAAAGAGGAACAACTAACCACCAAAATTGCACAAGAATGAGGTGAACAACACAATGAGAACATCCACACAAAACATAAGACAATTATAAACAAGACTCCAAATTTTACAAGATGAAAAACATGAGGAGAAAAAGTTCTACCTCTAAAACAAATGGGGAAGAGAGAAGAGGAGTTCTCCAAGGTGTAACAACCAATAGTTGTAGCACCAACAAGATCTCCATACCCTCCTTATTTCTCCTAATTCATTTAAAACCCTCCTTATTCCTCCTTTTTCACCAAATCCTTCTTGGAAGGATTTTCAAACCCCAAAGGGTTTCCTTACCAAGAATGGGGAAGGAGGTTCAAGCCAAATGAATCACCTTCCCCACCTCAAACCATTGAGGGGAGTGAAATAAAACCTACAAGGCTTGACCAACAAGCCATGAGGATTGAGAGGGAAAAATCCCTCTCTCTTCCCCCACAAACTCCAAAACTCCATCATGCCATATGATGGAGGGAGAAAAAAAAGTAAACAACAAGATACAAAATCCACATGCAACATACAACATTTCCAAGTAAACAATTTAACAACACCATTCCATTGAATACAACACATACAATAAGGCAAGATAAGACCTCAAAGAAAGCTCTCCAAAAAGCTTTCCAACTTCAAACTTTTCCTCTTCTTGACCAAGCAAACTCTAGCTCCAAATCCCCAAGCATCCAAGTGCTAAAAAAAAAAAAAAAAGGTTCTCTTCTTTTCCCATGAGGGGAATTTGAAGAGGAGCAAGCAAAAATCCTCACAAATGAGGGGGTGACATGTGTCACCCCTCTCTTCCTTCAAGGTCAAAGATGCCAAAACAAAAGAGAGAAAGGGTAAAATCACCTTTTATCCCTCTTCTCCCAAATTACTAAAAATGCTAACAAAACAATTCTTGTGCAACTTTTAACAAGCACACTAAACCATACCCCTTACATGGATGTGACTATCAAAAGGAAAAAATGGGAGGGAAAACTCCCTCTAGCCTTGGAAATAAGCCCCCCTACCTATTAGGTAGGGTCCAAGGGCTCATTTTTATGTTAAGGGAACTCCCAAACTAAGAAGGGGTCTTAAAAATGCCCAAAATAACCCAATTTCGGGTTTGGCAAAATTTGGCACAAGGTTAGAGGGTGTGGGGACCACCCAAGGGTTCACATGTGACCCTAAACCCTTCTACTATTAATTACATCATTAATCTAATTCAAAACTTAATGCAAGTGGGGTCATTAATTCCCTAAACTAGTTTACAACACAAACTAAGACACCCTAAGAAAAATTAATAATTACAAGACATATTACATTACAAATGAGGGTCACCCATGGTGCCCAAAACAATAATTCTAACGCTAAGGCCTCAAGCAATAAACACGGCTAGGACTTAGCCCATGGGTTACTTGTGCAAATTGCGTAGCTGGCCTGAGTCCCATGTTCTCCTGTGACCTGTCACCTGCACACTCATTGCACACATTAAACGCACCTGTCCAATAAAATATAACATCAACTACTAAACAAGATAACAATGAATTCCTAACACTATCATTTCATGCAATGCATCTGGTATCGACAAGTGCCATGAATCGTGCACCAACTATACAAATTGCAACGACATAAGTTAGTTACAATGATAAAATGACATGTATCCATAGAATATCAACATGCATCAAACTGAGTAACCATCAATATAATAACATTTCTAAAACAACATCATATCAATTAGTATCCATGACATCATAAGAAATAATGCAAACATACGTAATCAAGCTAAATTGGCGCTACGCGCCCAACATACCATACATGTCTAATCAGGATCAAAATCCTCAATGTAATGTCCAAAATATAGAAATCTCTAATAAAACATGTCTATGATAATGGAACTAACAAATAACTGAGCTATAAAAATGTGGGCACTACATCCTTTGCAATATATGACATAATGCTCCAAGGCAACACTCACAATCCAATTACAAGCCCAAAAATTTCCTTCAACATTCAAATTCGATTTTGGAGGAAATTGGCCTTATTTAATTTTTTTAAGAAATTAACACACTCACACAATTTTAAATGAACCTACTTGACTTATAGAATCTATTTACCTACTAGGACAACCCCAAATTTGATGAAACCATCATATATACAAATTGAGAGTTATAGCTTCATGCATTAGTTCGTTACACAATTAATTTATCGACATTATGGCCATTATTGTGTCCTTTCTCTAGATGCATAAGAAAACACAACAAAGTCCATCTTTGGTTGAAATAATTATGTTTCACTCATATAAAATCCCAGAATCGAAGATGGTATGTGAAATTTTTGGTCCAATATCCCCTATTACAGAGATATATATAACTACATCCATGATACCACTTTACCAAATGACTTAAGTTGATCCCAATGTAAATACTTCATTCGAAAAGCTTCCTGTTTCACCATTCTTAGTGTCATGCTCTATCATATAGGGTATGACAACACAATTGAGATGCCTAAACTCATAATAGCTAACCTATAAATTAAGGAAGTCCATGATGTAGCTTGTGGCACACATAAAAGTAGGATGGTCTTAGCCAAGAAAATCCTCCATGTGGGATACTATTGGCCAACCATGGAACATGACCATTATTGTGTCCTTTCTCTAGATGCATAAGGAAACACGACAAAGTCTGTCTTTGGTTGAACAACTTATGATTTACTCATATAACATCCCCGAATCGAAGATGGTATGTGAAATCTTTTGTCCAATATTCCCTATTACAGAGATATATATAACTACATCCATGATACCACTTTACCATTTGACATAATCTGATCCCAACATAAATACTTCATTCAAAAATATTCTTATTTCACCATTCTTAGTGGCATGATCTATCATAGAGGGTATGACAGAACACAATTGAGATGCCTGAACTCATAATAGCTAACCTATAAATTAAGGAAGTCCATGATGTAACTTGTGGTGCACATATAAGTAGGATGGTATTAGCCAAGAAAATACTCCATGTGGGATACTATTGAATAATTGACCATGGAACATGACCATTTTCAATACATCAAGAAGTGTATAGCCTATCAAAAATATGTAGATCTCATCAGTAATATCTCATAATATTTACATCTTGTTACATCTCCTTGGCCCTTATATGAAAAAAAATCAGTGTTATGCTGGATGGATTTAAGAAGAGTTCATCTCATATATTCTTGAAAAGCATTTAAATACGAATCATTAATAACATAAATATTTAAAGAAGAAATTGTTCCTATGTTATCTTTTTCATGTGGAAAAAAATAGAATGCTAAAACTTATTCACCTACTCCATTATTTATTTCTAGAAAATAAAGGAGGTATGGGAGAAGAAAAATTTATGGTGTATACTTTACAATACATCATAATTATGTAGGTATTGCATCGGACATCATGAATTAAATGACAATCGTATTGAAAAAGGATTCCTAAGGTCCACCTTAATATTTTCCATTGGAGTTACATTACACTAAAAAAAGGGTTTGATAGAGAACAATGCAACATATGGCCTTATTACCATCATGTATTCCTAACATCTTTCACCCAACCTATAATCCCTCTAACATGGTTGATATCTATGATGACTTCTATAATTGAAGTTTCAAACATTGATATGTGATTATTTTTTGAAGACAGTGTACTTTTGTGAACTAAATAATCATGTTTGTTGTAGATGATATGTTATCTTCTGAAAAATAGATATAATTCTGCCATGTCTATTATGAATTCAAAATGAAGTATTTCATTCCTTCTTTTATTGAATGCTCACTACATGTGGATAGAGGAAATTGATTCAGCTTAAAAATCATTCATGGTATTTATGGCATTTGAACTTGTGCTTCAGTATTAATGATTTATGATGCATGATAGCTATACCTTGGATCAATTTCAATTATCCAAAGCATTCTTTTGATTTTATGATGTCAAGGTCATATTGATCGAGCTAGAAAGAATATTGGATTTCTGAACCTAAGATTGCCATGAGATCATAGATGACTTTTTATGCTATGCACACCCTTCACAAGTGATCCAATAACATCATTTTGATTCTTCATTTGGTAATGATTAATTGGTAATTTTAACAATTATTAAGGGAACCTTATTAAATCTAAGTTCCTGAGTTGTAAGCTTATCCTAAGTTTAAGCTGAAAGATATTATTATTTTGGTGGTTTATTAGAAAGGGGAAACCTTAGACTAAACTAATAAACTAACCTAAGAACCTAAGTCGGTTTCTAATATAATGTTATAAACCTAACCTAATACTTGTACTAGCCTAAAGGGATAGAATGGATGACATACTAAAAGGTTTCAATGGCACTAATATGTACGTATTTATGAGGTTTTAATGAGGATTTAAACTCTTTGTTACTACCAATTTTGGCAAGTGCATGAAAGGTTAGAGGAGGTTGAGTTATCACCTCTACTAAAGTATTAGTTGCATGGAATTTTAAAATTGGTTATAGCCAACAATGAGTTGGTGAAGGTGAGAAATAAGGAAGGACTCTGTCATTCCTATTTTCATTAATTGATCTTAGTCATTGCGAAAAAACATCCTAGGAAATAGGGGAAGTTGGAAGAAAAGATGGTTTTTGGTTTTCATTGCTTCATTTGGTTTTTGTGAGCTTTGTTGCTCTGCATGTGGTTTTCATGTTTCAAACCTAATTCAAATACGTGCATGATTATTTCACCTTGCATGGTGGTGATGGTAATGATAATTAAGAAAGGAAGTTATAAGAAGATGGAAAATAAATTTTTAGACCTAAAGCAGACATCCACAAACACCGACGTCGGTTCTGTAGAAACCAATGTCGGTCAAGCTAAGTGGCATTGGTAGACAGGATCACGTTCAGAACAGACATCCAGTGGAACCGACGTTGGTACTCCTAGAACTGATGTCGGTAAGGCAAACGACATCAGTCAACAGACAAAGAAACCATGGTCGGTTACATGTGAATGGCATCAGTCACTAACAGAGATTGACATGAATGTGCAACAGGCACATAATGAGCCCCATACACCCCAGATCTCAGTGAGAAGGTCACAAAGAGTAAGTAGACCTCTAGAGAGATTTTCACCTTCCTTTTCTTATTTATTATTGACTGATAGTGGTGAACTATAAATCTTTGAAGAATCAATGCAAGTAGATACCCACGAGCAGTGGGAACATGAAATGGATGAGGATATGGACTCCTTGGAACAAAATCAGACATGGGATTTGGTCAATTTTCTAGTAGGTAAGAAAACTCTACAGAATACGAGGGTTTACAGGATCAAGGAAGAAAAGGGTGGATTGAAAAGTTACAAGGCGAGGCTTGTGGTAACGGGATTTTCACAGAAAGAAAGTATTGAATTTGATGAGATTTTTTCTCATGTATTTAATATGACTTCTATTCATATTGTTCCAAGTTTGGTTTTAGCAGAAGATTTACATTTAGAACAACTTGATGTTAAGAAGACTTTTCTTCATGGTGATTTTGAGGAAGAGATTTATATACAACATTGACTTGGTTATGAAGTCAAGGGTAAGGAGAAACTTGTGTGCAGATTGAAAAAGAGCCTATATGGGCTCAATTAAGCTCCAAGGCAATGGTATTTGAGATTTTATAGTTTTATGCATGAGCATGGTTATATGAGATGTGAATATGACCATTGTGTATATTTTAAGAAGCTTGAAAATGAGAGCTATGTTATTTTGTTACTGTATGTGGATGATATGTTGATTACAGGATCTAGTATGCAAGACATTGGTAAAATTAAAGAAATATTAGCTCACACATTTGCAATGAAGGATTTGGGAGATGCAAAGAAAATCCTTGGCATGCAAATTCACTGAGACAAGAAAAACAAGAAGTTGTATTTGTCTCAGGAGGCTTATATCAATAAGGTGTTGGAAAGGTTTAGTATGAAAAATTCAAAACTTGTTAGTACACCTATGCCTGGACATTTCAAATTGAGCAAAGATCAATTTCCTTCATCACACGAGGAGGTTGAGTACATGGCACATATTCCTTATGCTTCAGCAATAGGAAGTCTTATGTATGCCATGGTTTGTACTATACCAAATAGTGCACAGGAAGTGGGAGTTGTGAGCAAGTTTATTGCTAATCCAGGTAAAGAACATTGGAAACTAGTCCAATGGATTCTCGGGTATTTGAGAGGGACATCCAACATGAAATTATGTTATGGATGGAGATTTGAATGACATGAGGAGCACCACTGGATATGTTTTCATAGTAGGTGGAACGACATTTAGCTAGATTTTGAGATTATAGAAGGTTGTGGATTTTTCTACTATAGAGGCCGAGTATGTTGTAGCTACAAAAGCTAGCAAGGAGATGATATGGATGAGCAGGTTCATGAAAGATGGGTAAGGAGAAAAAGGATTGCAAATTATAAAGTGATATTCAAAGCACGATTCATCTAACAAAGAACTCAACATTTCATTCAAGAATGAAACATATTCAGTTAAGGTATCACTTCATACGGAAGGTGTTGGAGGATGGAAAACTGAAGTTAGATAAAATCCATACGGATGAGAACCCTACAGATATGCTAACGAACCCATTGGTAAGGGAGAAGTTGGAGCTTCACTCCAATTCTATTGGTCTTCGAGTTTAAGACTTGAAGAGGAAGAAACGGGCCAAGCAAAAAGAACTAAGAATGGTGATGCACAATACAGTATAACAATTGATCTCCAAGTGAGATATTGTTGAGTATGGAGCTTAATTACTTCACAAGAAACATTCTTTTACATGTTACTGGTTTTGACAGTAACCAGTGTCGGTCAGGAAGTAACTGGTGTCGATCAGGAAGTGACCGACGATGGTCAGTCACAAACCAACATAGGTCAGGCAATAACCGGTGACGGTTACCTGTGTGACAGTGATTTGTTTTTTTGACAATAATTAGAATGAATCACTTGTTTTAAAGATGAATTATTGATTGTAAAAGCATAGTTAGTTTCCTATAATAATTATATATGCATGTATGCATTATACGAGGGTATGAGAGAAGAAAATAACAATTGTTTTTCATGTAAGTTTTCTTGGTGAGCGAGAAAGAGAAACTGAGTCAGGGAAAAACATTGAACATCCTGTGAGGTGTTGGAAGACAATAGATCTTCATTATATTTCCTCTGTAAAGCACTGAATAATAATATTGGCCATTTCTTGGTAGACGTAGCCCACACTGGGTGAACCACGTTAAATCTATTGTTATCTTTCTCTTGTTTATTTTATCTTCTGGTTATTTCCATATTCATTGCTTGTATGCTTTATCAGATTATAGATTTGTGCAACACTAATATATGTTTTAACCCTAATAAGATTGATTAGATGTGTATTGATGAACTAAGAGTCATTTTCCTATTTTCTGCCTACTGAATACCGCCTAAATCTGATTTTAAAGATTCCAACGTGTATCCCACGTCAAGAAATTTCTAATAAGACCAAATGTGTGGGAATCTGAGTACTGCAATAGAAATTATGGCTGTCAGAAGATCCGCAGTGTAAACTAAACACGCAAGACACGTGGCACGCACTGAATGATTGAATAAATTGGCCAATTGTTCACTATTTTTGTTGTTTTTACCACGTGTCATGCACCATTTTTTTGGAAGGACTTGGCACCCTGTTGGCATGCTTCGATTGGTTGTGTGTAACAGACTCAAATCTAATGGATGATGATGTGGCATAGTGACTGGCGTGGAAGCAGGCACAAGGCACAAAAGGAAGAGGTGCAAGACTACAAAAGGCAAGTGCACGAAGGTGAGACACATGGAATAAATGGATGCATGCATGTAGGAGACAAGTATGTAAGTGGGGCATGGGCATTTATAAAGAAATGTTTGGCAACAAGGAAGAAAAGGGCACAAGGGGCAACTAGGAAGGGAAGCAATGTAACACACACAAACATGAAGGCATGCAAAGAACTTAGCTGATTTGAAAAGAAAGTTAGTAGGTTCACGTGTAAGGAGTGTGTGACATATAAAATGAAAGTAAGTATGCAAACAGAAGGCACAAAGGAAAAAAAGGAAGGAGATAGAAGAATGTAGAGGAAAGGGGAAGCATGCAAAGAAGTATGAGCAGAAGCAAGGAAAGGGGATGTAAAGAGAGAAGAAAGAAGGGTGTGCAAGGGCAGGCAGAAGAATTGCAATTGTGCCAAGGTGCCAATGAACTGCCAAAGTGTGGACAACATAAAATGTAAAACATCAGAGTCAGAATAAAATATAAGTTGTCCAAATAACTTGGGGATTTATTTGGGACAATAGTTTGGAAACTTTCAGGGGTCATGTGCTTGCTATATGAAGAGACCAATAGCCTTAGAAACATCCATTGGCATGGATTCTGGCATTACAAAAGAATGTCTGATCTACTACTTGAATAACATCCCTGGAGTCACTTGAAGGATTGTCTAAAGTTTGAACTGAACTGCCAATACTCTCATGTTAATATCTTCGGATTGAATTTGTGAGAGTGTAAAACTGCGCGCGAACTATTGGAACTACCTATTTTTTGAAAAAGTTGAATCACCACCCCAAAAAGCAACAAGAAGAGTGCCCGACACGTAACAAGAAAATAAATAGCACCAAAGGGAGCACATTGAAACTGAAGCACAATACTATGTACAAAAATAAAAATCATACATGTCCCAAGGGGAACATGCAGAGTGTGTGTGAGCACTTGTTTTACTAAAAGAAAACCTAAACTAACCTATGTTAATCAAAGGCAAGGGGTTCTCAAGTGAAACCCGCAACAAACAGGGAGAGGTAGATTCCTTTCCTCACAAACTACGACCATGTAACTGATTTTGCATTGGATATGGCCTTTAACAAGAGTGAGAAATTGACTTGCATATGGTTTCTCACCCTCCTCCTCAAAGTATCAATAAATAAAACATATACCTTCCGAAGTTGGTCTGTACTTGGATATGGGAGGCATTTTTGTTGACCTTTGGCACACTGAATCTTTACTTCATGCTCTAAAGTGAGCATGACTGGCGAAAACTCTATTTTTGGCTCCAGGCTAGCCAAATATCTAATCATGTTGGGCCTGATCCTTGTGATTTTCCCACTACTTTGAAGCTTGATCCTATAGATGGGATGCTCATGCAGACTTTCCTTTTGAAAGAGAGTGCTTGCAAGATGGGTTGCATATGGTTCTACCTCTTTAAGAAATTATGTCTCCCTCATAAGCACACTCTTTAAAACTAAATAATCTTCTTCTTAAACAAGCACCCACATGATCTCATCTTCCCAATCAGAGTCATACAAGTCATATCATTCTTCAATTGTTCTGCAGTCGTCAAACATGATGACATTGGTTGGGGATAGAAAATGGGTAAGGGAAATTTCATTTTTAGCATAGTTAACCAGAGGGGACTAAGAAGAAGATGGGAGGATGGGCACAGAAGGGACACACATCGGAGAAATAGAATCACATGCATAAGGAATGGAAGTGCACGCAGGAGGAATGATGGAATAGAAATGGAGGTGGAATGGAAGGGAGAAGGGTGAAGCAATGGAATTCTCATTGGGAGTGTCAACACTAAAATTTTCCTCCATAATTTTTATTTCATTAATGTATGTATTAGGAATAGGATGTTGTTAAGTATAATTAGTAGTGGCATCCGATAGAAGATAATAATGCTTCTGGTATGACGCCGCCAATAAATTAGAGTATGGTAACAGTCAAAGTACAATAGGAATGTTGTGGTAAAAAGTAAATATTTGTCGTAAGTGGTCCTGGTAATGTTAAAATTTCAAAGTTAGGGTAAATGGATAAGTAGGATCTACATGATTTAGAAATAGAAATATTATATTTATAATAATGACAAGGAGTGATGTCATAAGTAGTTTTTATAGTAAATTTGTGTCATATCTATAAAGTTGGAACCCATGTGAGATGATAAGGTTTATCTTATCTTAGAAGATAAGCCTACATGTAAAGAAAAGAGTTGAGGCATGGAATATGATTGGTCGGAAGAGATTTCCTATCCTATCTTAGAGATATGGTGGATAAGCTTGAATTTCTATAAATAGAGATGCCACCTCTTCTCATTTATCGGAGAACAAAGTTATAATAATTATTTTATAAATAAAGGATTCATTGTGAAGGTGTGTTAAGGAATTCATCAAGATGAGTAATTGTGAATTTTCTCCCATAACTATTGTTGGAAAACAAGTGGAGTTGGTAACAGTTGGAGTAATTCATGGGCGAGATTGTAAAAATTTCATATTAATAATATACTTTACAGTTAGTCTAATGGGAAACCATAGTTCCCCCCTAGTTATGATGGTGATATCAAACCCTTTCAAGATCTCAATAAGAAAATTAGGGAATTACACATCCCCATCTTCCAATACAAGGAGGATTCCATCATTTGGAAAGAGGAAGACTTTGGAAATTATTTTGTTAAATCAGCCTATAGCTTACATTTCAAGAAAGATTTTCAAAAAGAGTATTGGGTTAAGTTATGGATCAAGGACTTAATCCCTAAGATCAATATTTTCTATTGGTTGGCTGCTCAAAATAGAATCCTGGCAGTTGAAAATTTTATAAAAAGAGGAATGCAGATCCCTAATAGGTGCACTCTTTGTCAGAGAGGGGGAGAGAATGTGAATCATCTTTTTTTACATTGCCCTTTCTCTAAAGGTGTCTTCTCGCTGATTTTGGAACTTTTCAACATGCAATGGATTATGTCTTCGAATATGGAGGCTTGTTGCACTCAATGGGAGAGCCCTTTTAGGTTTCCTTATCTGGCCTGGGCCTGGAAGATTACTTTGCCTCATCTTTTATGGGGTTTGTGGAAAATAAGGAATGATAGTGTTTTTAGAGATCAGAAACCTCTGATTAGGGTGGCTAAAAGGAAAATCCTTACAGCCATTAAGGAAAATCTCAAACTGTTTAAAGGTAAAACAAAAAATCCCTGTCTAAAATGGGAGCAGGAAGTCCTGGATAATTTCACCTATAGTCAGGTCAAGAAAAAATCCCTGGTAAGAATGTAAACTGGACTAGACCTATGGGAAATACGATCAAGATCAATTTTGATGGGGCTTCAAAGGGGAATCCTGGTCAAGCTGGGGGTGCGGGTATCTTAAGGAATAGTGAGGGTGATTGGTTGTTCATCTATGCAGGTCCCTTGGGAAAGCAGACTTATAACATGGTTGAAGCTAAAGCCCTCCTTTGGGGTATTTTGGTCACTAAGGAAAAAGGCCTTAAGGACATTCAGATTGAAGGTGATTCCTTAATAGTTATAAATGCTCTCCTCAATAGGAGTAAGATCAACTGGTCGTTAAAAAACATCATTCAAGATATCAAGGAATTGCTAAAGTTTTTTGACAAGATATCTATCAATCATACCTTTACGTAGGGAAATAAATGTGTGGAAAAGATGGCTAACGTGGGAGTCCTTAGAAATGACTACAAAATTTGGTGCAAAGGGGAGAGATTACCCTCTAATATTAATGATGAAATCATTAAGGATAAAAGGCACTAGGATTAATGATGCCGGCACGAGCGGGGGAAAGTATTTCAGGTACTAAGATAGCTAATACAAAAATCATTATTCCAATTCGAGCTCTAATTGAGAGAACAATTTGTGGGTTGTGAAAGGTTTTTGCTGGAACAACAACCTCGGTAAAGTGCAGATGGGTGGAGACAAGATTCGCATGGAACCCGCCTGTCAGAACATGGAAGAGAACAACAAGGATCTGTAGAACAAGCTTAAAGTTGGTGGTTTTAGTAATTTTATTACTAAATTACATGGCCACGACCCTGCTCTGTCCAAGGACTTCAGCCAAGCTTGGAAAGAGGGGGTTTTTACTGTCCACAGTGTGGAGGTTGAGGTCTCGGAGTCCAATATTTCTAGGGTGACTGAAATGAAGATGGATGGGTTAAAAATCTACAAGGAAAGAACCCGTAGAGACCTAGAGATTGAGCGTTTTTTGTTGGAAAGGAGATTTGTTTCTTCTTCACTGATGGTATTGCACGTTCGTGTATTCCTAGAGTTTGGAAGGATGTTTTCCTTCAAGTTATGAAATATATTATGCTGGAGGGTAAGTATAGAAAAATATATACCCATCACATGACCTTCCTCAACATGTTCTGTCACAAATTTATGGTTAGTATCCCCTTTTTCCTGGCTACCTCTCTTTCGAATTCACTAATGGCTTTCAAGAATAAGAAAGCTGAGCTACCCCTTCATGAGGGCATGATTCTTCTTTTGGTTGAGAATGAAAAGCTGGTTCTGGATCATCCTTTGATTACGACCCTAGAGGACCAAGACAAGGAAGATGACATTACTCTTGCGGAGTGTCTTACTAAAATGAAAGAGGGTAAAGGTACCCCTAGGGGGGGATGAGAAAGATAGTGACAAAAATGAGGGAGGTGGTGGGGAAGCCAGTGCTTCCAGGAAGAATGAATGTGTGGGAGACCCCATTGTTTTTTGTTAGGAATTAGTATTTACATTGTGCAAGATAATAATTACGTTGGTAATTATTATTATATAGTTTAATATGTTATTAATATATTATTGTTATATAAACAATAATATATTATTACGTGTTGAGTTGTGTATTGTTACGGGAGTAACAATCACAACTAAATAGGTTTAAGTTGTTGTAACACCTTCCTATTTTGTAGGAGGTTATTTTGGCTATGTATATGGCTATATATTAGCCACATGTGTAATGTACATTCAAATATGCTGAATAGAATATCTTTATATTTGATTTATTCACCCTGTGTTTGTGCTTTCATTTGGTATCAGAGCGAGATTTCTATTCTGTAATGGACTATTAATTTGTCTAAAAGGGCAATTCATGACAATTGATTGCCCCATAATGAAATTTATCGTTTATTTTTTCATTATTATTTGTGTGGATTTTAAGCTCACATTGATTCATAAGAAAAGGCTCTGGATGTCAACATTGGAGGCTCAACAGATGATTTTTACCATTCTATGGAGATTGTTAATGCCATTCCCCAGAAGATCCAAATATTGCATGGAATATCTATATTCTAGAGTTAGAAGGTACACGATTGTGATTGACAAATTGATATTTTTTGATCAATACCTGTCCTACTAATGTATATCTCTGACCAAACTTGTGCATATAGCTATCAGTCTGGGTCAAAAGACAATATTTGCAAATATCAGGTCACTTGACGTAGATCTGAGTATGTATCACAGTAATTTGTGGATCTGCATCATGGATCTCACCAGTCTATTTTCGCCTAGTCTGTGAATTTTTCCTACACTGTCGCCCTGTACAACTCTTCTTAATTCTGCACTGAACACTTTGGACGTTGTCCTGAAGCATTTCTATGTGAGCTTCTTCACTGCACATGCGGTCTTAGATGTGTGCTATAGAAGGGAGACATTCATGTAGTGGGATCTAAGGGCTGAAAATTGATAAGATGTTTGATCTGCTTTATGCAAAAGTGAGTGCCTTGAAATTGTTTCATTATTGTTAGCTAAATCTATTAGAAATCGACCTGAAGTTCATTGATTTCAACACTTCTGTTTTACGTAAAGTGGTCTGACAAGGATCGTTTTAAAATTTAAATTGTGATCTACAGTCTAACAATTTGACAGTTGTCTCATTCGGTACATGAAGTTAACAGTATTCTGTAATAATAATTGAGTATATTCTATGCATTGAATAAGTTCGGCTGTAGGCGTGTCATTCGATAGAAAGAGTTAGTTTTTAAATAATATCTAGTGTGTCAAATTTTTAGTTGGTCATTGCGTATTCAAATTATGAGTCACTTTGTCATTAAATCCAAATGTGAAGAGGGTCAAGGCATCAAAGTTCAAAAGCTTATCATCGTCAAAATTCTTCCATATAAGTTTTGAGGAGGTATTCTTGTGGTTAGGGGTAATTTTAATCTCAAACTATAGTGTCCGTATTCTGAAATTCATTTCCATCAGTTTTTTAGTTTCTTAAATTATCTAGAGTCATTTGTCCATTTTTGTAAATATGTCAAATTTCTATCAAGTGATTTTAGTTTTTTTATTCAGTTATCAAAATTTGTCATTAGTTTAAAGTCAATGTCTATTGTATATTAAGTCATTAAAAAATAAAAAAAAAATTTGCCTTATGAACGCATTTTCGGTGGAATTTTCGACGTTCGATAAGGTATTGAAGTAATTTTTGAGCCTCAAATTCCAAATCTGCTAAGTTAAGTAGCATATTAATGGAGGAAGGAGGCATCAGAGGATTGAGGTCAACAGCGACCTCTTGTCAGTCACCAACGACGGGGCCGCATTCAAAAGCTGTGGTGGGATATTTATGGTGTGAGTATATGATTTTCAGTTAATGGTTTCCATTTTCTCAGTGTACTTCAGTTTGCAGTGTTCCTGTTGCTTTGAGTGGTGTGATTTATTGTTAATACTGGAAAAGAATTGTATAAGAGAGCAGAAAACTACGGTGATCCTCTGACTGCCACTGCCTTCATTAGAAGATGATCGGTCAGTGAATACGTTCATTGGCAATGGTGATCATGTGCAGCAAGATCAAGACATCAAGATCCAGTTAGTATGATACAACACAATACATTTTTCCCTTTTCTGATTTCTTATTTGGAATTTCACATTGTGGGGGGGAATACATACCAATGTTCCATTCCCATTCTGCACCCAAAATGACTTAGTTAAGGAAAGCTTCCAGTGGCAGTGGCAGTTTTCTATGTTGTTCGAGATCGAGTGGCAGCGATCAATGACATAGACTACAATTAACGAAAATTACGATTCTTATAGGAAGTAATGTGAAATTTTTTCAGTATTTCTTCTATTGTGCAGTTTTGTAATATGCAAGTTGTGTTTCCTACATAATTCCCTGATGTATAAGCATAGTGGTGAACAGTAGCACCAGAGTAAGTCAGTTCATGGATCTTGAAAGGGTTTGTGGGAGGATCCAGAAAACCACACGAGGTGGACAGTTGATGAGGTTCCTGTCACGTCAAGGTTTGTGGTAAGCCTGTTTAAAACCATGGAAGGAGAGAGCCTTTCTTTTGGATCAAGGTCATGAGTCACAGAGTTGGACATGCCACAGGGGTGAGCATACTGCAGTTGAGTGTGTGGATGTTTTTCTACCATGTAAACACTAAGGGGGGGAATGTTAGGAATTAGTATTTACATTGTGTAAGATAATTTAATTACGTTGGTAATTATTATTACATAGTTTAATATGTTATTAGTATATATTATTGTTATACAAACAATAATATATTATTATATTGAAGTTGTGTCAACATTGTTACGGGAGTAACAATGACAACTAAAAATTTTAAGTTTATATTGTTGTAACACCTAAATTTTGTAGGAGGTTATTTTGGCTATGTATATGCTATATATTAGCTATGAATGTAATTCAAATGCAGCTGAATAGAATATCTTTCTGTGTTGATTTAATTTAATCTAGTGAATGTGCTTATTCCATTTCCTATCAACCTGATTTATTCACATGTGATGGAACTATTAATTTTTTCTAATAGGGCAATTCATGGAATGTGCATTCATTTCCCTTGTTGACAGATCTGATCTTTATTTGGGCTTCATCTAATCTAGTTTTTGGAATCCATTCTTGGATTCATAAGGATCTGGATTGCAAAATAATTGGTGGCTTAGACCACGATGTGTAGCTTCAAGAAAACAATCATTATTTTATAAATCCAGTCGACCATATCAGACGACCAATTTATGGATTGTATGGAATATCATGATATATTGTGCATATAGCTGTTGTGAAATGGGAAAAAGGATATGTGTTTTGATCTCAATTTTGTAACTTGTAGATTGCTGGCAAGAATTTTTTGCATCAGGAGGTCCGAGACATTTTTATTGCATATCGGTTCCTTGGGATCTGCATGTATCACAGTTTTGTGGTGTTCCTTCTACCAATAGCTATGTATCTTCTACACATGTCGTATGACCTAAACTGACATTTGGTTTTATGTCATCTTGCTGAGACATTCTTGTTTTCTTCACCATCAATTTGTGATGTCTGAAGGTAGAATCGAAATTCATGCATTTTAGATCTAAGGGCAGTCCAATTCTTTCATCATCAGTTTGATCAATGCTTTAAATTTGAGTGCCACATTTGCATATGGTTCACATGCAGCTAAACTATTTGGATTCTATAATTTCATCGGTTTCAAGCCTGACTTCCCATATGTAATCTGTTTGTTTATCTCCTCCAGACGGACTTGTTTTGTGGCAATTTGATCCACTAAATATTGTGTTGAGACATTACATATTCCCTTTTGGTCAATATGTTGTGCGTATTCATACGCATTGTTTAAGTTTTGTAGTCATGTTAATTTTTAGAAAAGAAGACAGGTGTTAAATCCTATTAGAGGGTCATTGTGTTATAAAAGCATCTTGGCGTGTAAATACAAATGGCAGGGGATTTTAGGAACCTATTTATACTCGATCAAAATTCTTCCATGGAGTGTTCAAAATAGCCTTTTTTTTAGTCTCAAACTATAGGCCGTATTCCTGAAATTCAATAGATTCAAGTCTTCCATTAGAAAGGTGTCCTGTCACATAAGCATATGTCAAAAATAGGTGATTTTAGGGTATTTAATTATTGTCTTGTCAAGGGTTAAAGTGTCATTGTATTAAGTCTGAAAAATAAAAAATAAATTTGCCTTACGAACGCATTTTATCGCTGGAATCGCGACGTTCAAAGTAAGGTAATTTTTTAGCCTCAAATTCCAAATCTGCTAAGTTAAGTATCATATTAATGGAGGAAGGAGGCAACAGAGGAAGGAGGTCAATCAACGACCTCTCGTCAGTCACCAACGATGGGGCCGCGCAGAAGCTGTGGTGGCATATGTATGGTGTGAGTATATGATTTTCAGTATGGTTTCCATTTTCTCAGTGTGCTTCAGTTTGCAGTGTTCCTGTTGCTTTGAGTGGTGTGATTTATTGTTAATACTGGAAAAGAATTGTATAAGAGAGCAGAAAACTACGGTGATCCTATGACTGAGATCCTCTGACTGCCGTACTTCGTTGGAAGATGATCGGTCAGTGAATACGTTCATTGGAAATGGTGATCATGTGCAGCAAGATCAAGACAACAAGATCCAGTTAGTATGATACAACACAATACATTTTTCCCTTTCTGATTTCTTATTTGGAATTTCACATTGTGGGGGGGAATACATACCAATGTTCCATTCCCATTCTGCACCCAAAATGACTTAGTCAAGGAAAGCTTCCAGTGGTAGTGGTAGTTTTCTATGCTGTTCGAGATCGAGTGGCAGCGATCAATGACAGAGACTACAATTAAGAACATTACGATTCTTATAGGAAGTAATGTGAAATATTTTCAGTATATCTTCTATTGTGTAGTTTTGAGATATGCAAGTTGTGTTTCCTACATAATTCCCTGATGTATAAGCATAGTGGTGAACAGTAGCACCAGAGTAAGTCAGTTCATGGATCTTGAAAGGGTTTGTGGGAGGATCCAGAAAACCACACGAGGTGGACAGTTGATGAGGTTCCTGTCACGTCAAGGTTTGTGGTAAGCCTGTTTAAAACCATGGAAGGAGAGAGCCTTTCTTTTGGATCAAGGTCATGAGTCACAGAGTTGGACATGCCACAAGGGTGAGCATACTGCAGTTGAGTGTGTGGATGTTTTTCTACCATGTAAACACTAAGGGGGGGAATGTTAGGAATTAGTATTTACATTGTGTAAGATAATAATTACATTGGTAATTATTATTATATAGTTTAATATGTTATTAATATATTATTGTTATATAAACAATAATATATTATTAGTATTAAGTTGTGTATTGTTACGGGAGTAACAATCACAACTAAATATGTTTAATTGTTGTAACACCTCCCTATTTTGTAGGAGGTTATTTTGGCTATGTATATGGCTATGGTTGTTGATGGAATGGGGCCTCTGGTGGGTTTTTTGTTTGTCGCAGAGGCTTTGTTGGTCTCGGAACTTTGTGTGGACTACGGGTGAACTGTGATGCCCTATTGTTTCTTGGTCTCTTTTTTCCTTTTGGGGGTCGAGATCCTGCATTGTACGAGTTAAGCTTGTTTAACTCATTTTTCTAGGACCCCTTTTTGGGTTTTTCCTTCTGTTTTGTTTTTGGTAGTGTTCCTCTCTTTTGTACTGGCCCCTGGGAGCCGATCCCTAGTTTTTGCCTTATCTAATAAAAAAAATTACAGTTGTATTTCAAATTTTTCATCATTCTTATATTTCATAGTTTGTGGTATTTTTGTGTTATGTCTGTTATTATGTTTCCAAATTACTACCACCAAACCAAAAGTTGTGCATTATTGAAACAATCATAGCACAAGGAGTTCCTGGTGAAATATTATCAGAGTGTCAGATTTGTGTTGATAGGACTTGATGGCTACCCACACTTCAGGTGAGCATCCAGACTCTTCTGGATGAAGTTTCAGTGCACATAGTTGTTGAGTGGGTAAAACAAGACTACATTTTGGTTCCATTGCATCGAAATTTAGGGTGAGAATTTTTTATAAGGATGTTTCTATCAAGAGGATGCATGAGGAAGCTCATGAGAAGGACCAAAATATTAAAGATCTTAAACAGGAGCTAAGAGAAGAAAAGGGCTAAATGCGGGTGACATACAAGAAGGCATAATGTATTGTGAATACTATCAGCACTATGTGTGAAGAATTGGTTAAGCACACCAAGGATGTATACCCCTCAGTGTTGCACTATTTGGAGGACTTTACGTGGATGTTCACGCATGAGAAGAGGATAGGAATTAGGTTGAAAACTAAAGAGATAACTCTACAGAAGAAGAGTTACAATGAACAAGTAGAGATACATATTGCATAGTATGAGACAACAGATCTAGAGGATAAGGAAATTGCGTAAAGGGGAAAAAAATTTCTTTGAAAATTTCTAATATTTTGATAACGTCATGAGTGCGCTTGACTCTAATGAAGAGGTAGAGTTAAGGAATATTTAGGAAAAAATGAAAAATAACAGGGTTGAGCGGGAGAAGATGTTGGATGAAGTAGATCAAAAGAGGGAATTGATTACATCTTTGAAGGATACACTTAGGTACACACTTAAAGATATCTTTCCTTTGGTCACGTGAAGGATGGATGTGCTAGATGATGTGGCCTTGCAACTTAATAAAATGATCATGAAGATTAAGTGAAAAATTGATGAGTTAACTCTTGTATAAGTACTTGCCATTATTGACGTTGCGCCAATCAAAGATGTAAAAGAGTTAGAGGGCAGGAAGGAGTTAGAAAATATTTTGGATAAGGAATTTCAAGGGATCCTTCCACCCAAAAATTCCTAAGTAGTTGATGGATGCAGATCAAAATTGTTTTGATTCTTGAATCACAAACCAATATTATTATTCTTTATTTATTCATTCTTTGAGAGAATTTTTAATGACATATTTCCAAGGACAGACAATATCCCTAGTGTGGGGCAATGTTGGTTATGAGAATCAATTAAGTACCAAACATGTTATGCGAAGAGGGATGCATACAGAGAACAGACAGATGTAGACAATTATGGAAGGCTACACAAGGATACACATGTATGGAGAAACTTAAACAACAAAGTAGTGTGCAAGGATGTATGCACCAAGGAAACACATGTTAGTATGTGGGGCTGTGCACACACAAGCGTTGGATCAAGACTTAACCATTTTAGAGCCTTGTATAATAATAGGTGAAAGAAATATGACTTGATGTTCACACAAAGTCTATTATTAGGGAAACATATGCATGGTTAGAAGAAGAGGGACACATATAAGGAGGTTAAAAGCAAGAGTTAAAGCATAAGTAAAGAAAGCTATTTATAGCTTGAGATATTATTAGGAAAGTATGAGACTATTATTAGAACATGGATATTATTAGGAAAGAAAGCATGTAAATGGTGAAGGGAAAGTCCCCAACCTATAAATATGATTGATGCAACATTATTTTGGCTAGTTCACATAGTGCCAATAGGAAGTTATAGTATGGGTGTGTAGTTATTACTGTGAGCATGTTCTAAGGATGGAAGAGCATGTATTGGTATAGTACATGGGTGTACTAAGTATATTGTAATCATCTAATCTGTTATGTAATTGATTATGGTTTACAATAGATAATTGTGTTTGGGTTGATAAATTAACCATTTCTGAGTATGGAATAATGGGAATTTAGATCTTGTTAATCATTCTTTATGTTGATTAAGTTTCCTTATTATATGTGTTTCTGATTCATCATGATTATGGTTCTACTTTGTGCATGATTGGTTGTCTTGGTTATGAATTATTATGAATATAGTAAACATGCATGCTAACATTCTAATAGGCATAAAAAAGGAGGGAGCTAACAGCCATGCACGCTTAAGGTGAGCATCTAGACTCTTCTGGATGAAGCTACAATGCGTATGGTTGTTGAGTGAGTAAAATAAGAATATAGATATGATGATAAGAATGTTTAGGACTCAGTTTGGAGATGATATTGGTTTTATTTTCTTTGAGTATGACATAAAGGGAAGAATTTCGATTAATAAAAAATAGACCTGAGCATTAAGAGATGCAAAATTTAGAATCATAAGGCAATCATTTGTTACAAGTAAGATGGTTGAATATGGTATTAAAACAAATATTTATTGGCCAAGATGGTGATGTTTTGGAATTTGATAGAGGTGAATACAGTGAGAAATATACGAACTTGGAGTATGTAATAATGGATCATGGTTTTATAGATGATATTGTAGTGAAAGTTGAGTGTGATGATCATGTTGGTTTGTGGTGTGATAAGTGATTTATGCTTCATGTTCTTTGCATTCATGTTGGCTTGGTTAATATTGCAAGATGTGGTTCAGGTAGTGAAGAGGACCACATGTTGAGTAATCAAATAGTTTACCGGAAAGGGGTACCTTCGAATGATATTTTGTGCATTATTTGGTTTGTTGCAATGAATCGGTGTGCTTTGATTGGTTGCATGTAGCACACTCAAATTTAGCAGATAATGACATGGCATAGTGACTAGCATGAAAGTAGGCACAAGGCGTGAAAGGAAGAGGCACGAGACTACAGAAGGTAAGCATGCTAAGGTGACTCACGCAGAATAAATGGATGTATTCCTATAGGAGACAAGTATGCAAGTGGGGTGCAATAATTTATAAGGAAATACACAACAGTAAGGAAGAAAGGGGCACATGAGGAAACTATGAAGGGGAGTAGTGAAATGCATGCAAGCATGAAGGAATGCAAAGGACTTATCTAATTTTAAGGGAAAGTCAGCATGTGTGCATGTAAGGAGTGCGCGATAAAAAAAATTAATGTGATTGTACAAAAGGAAGGCGTAAAGGAAAAAAAGGAAGGAGATAGAAGACTGTAGATGAAAGGGGAAGCGTGTGAAGAAATCACAAGTGGAAGAAAGGAAAGGGGATGTAAAGAGAGAAGGAAGAAGGGTGTGTAAGGGCACGTGGAAGAACTGCAATTGTGTCAAGGTGCTAAGGAACTGCCAGAGTGCATGTAACCTGAAATGTAAAACATCAGAGTCAGATAAAATATAAGTTTTCCAAATAACTTGGGGAGTTATTTGGGAAAACAGTAGGCTTGATGAATCATGCATGATGCAATTAGAGTATGTATCAGTGTTTTGTTTAACCTGCTTCTTATCCTGACCTTAGTGGATATATGTTCCCCCAAATACATGATAGTCCTAGGATCATATTTTCATGGAGAGTATAGATCCAACAAATTTACAAATGGTAGATCAACTATGGAAGGAATTCGTAATGACACGGCTCAGGGGGGATTTGGGGGATATTGTTAGGTTTTGGAGCCATTTTTCACATTATGTGTTGTAAATTATACACTAAAAGTATTGTAAAGTCTTCATGTATTATCATTGGGGTTCAGGGGTGGCACCCCCTGAGATTTTATTTTTTGGGAGGAACTAAATATGTTGTTTTTTCATGTATTAATTATATGGGTGGTATTTAACTCAGAGGCTTATGGGTCAGTTTTTTGGCCCACTGTATTGTAAAACTACTTTGACAATTACCTATTGATGTGTTTATAAATAGTTGGATACATAGTAGGGAGATATATGTGTGTGTGAATTCAAGGGTGAATTTGAGAGAGTTATTTAGCGTAGCTCCAAACAAGATTCATACATTATAATTGTGAGAAGACTAATCTAATAGTGGATTATACTCTTGTTGGCTCGTAATAAAATATGAGCAAGTGTTTCTTGGTGGATGTAGCCCACATTAGGTAACCACATTAAATATTGTCTTCTTGTTTTTTATTTTTGTTGTTTCTATATTTTCTTTTCATAGTTCTTGTTGCTACAATTATATGGGATTGATCCTTATAGATTTCTACTTATCCCTAACATAGCCATCACCCAGCTTAGTTTACACTTAGTGACAAGGATCCAAATTGATGTAACACTTAACATAACTCAACTTGTCATGTAACTTTCCTAGTAGCATAATTAAAATCATTTCTTTCCCATCTTGATATGCAAAGCTATGTATCATGAGTCACTAGGAATGTAAAACTCACCCCTATTTAACTTTTTTCTACAACTAACTCAATATAATAAATTTAGCACTACAACTAATTTTGATTGTAGATTAAAAAAACCTCTAAATTTAGAGGAAAAAACCCTTTTGGGGAATTTATTTACTTTTCTAATCCATAATTTCCAACATAGATGCATGGTGAAAGACACTTTTTTGGTGCCTCCTTGCTCGGTGCACAACAAACACTAATAAATGTTGGAAATGTATATGCAAGGTTTGGAGATGCAAGGATGGGATTTAGGAATTTTTAAGAGGATGAAAAGGCTCTCCAAATGTGTATATTTATTCTCCAATACATATCACTCTCTTTTACTCCCCTACACCTTCTGCTTGAATTTACAGGCTCCCTACTTACTTTGATACTAAATGTAGATGATGAACAATGATGGAAGCCTAATTAGTTTATTTATATACAATGAATCAATGTATAATGCGAGAGTGCTACAATATTTATAAATATTGCACAACAATAAACTACCCAAATCAGTTACAAAAACTTCCTAAATACACCTAGGAAGCACAATAATACAATACATGCAAATATGGTTATAAAAACATACAACAAAATAATAAACCAAATAACCACTTACCTTAGTCAAATAAATCTACCTAAGTAACAAACATAGTTACTTATGGTAACTATGGTAGAAGTAAATCACAATAACAATGAAAAATTATCTAGCTTATATGTTTACCTAAAGGAAAATATGATACATGAGATGCTATAATTAGGTATTTTTTTATAGTTAAATTTCTTACTCTTCTCTAGTTGTGATAGTATACAAAAAGGATGAAGATTGGAAAATTTGTTTAGGCTACATGGATCTCAATAAATACAAAATAAATGATAAGTTTCCTATTCCTATGACTAGATGATTTACATGGTTGTGTTTATTTTACAAAATTAGGTATTTGATTAGGAAATCATAAAATCAAATTTTTTTATGAAGATATTCATAAGACACACATGAGGGAAATTATGAATTTATAATGATGGCCTTTGGCCTAACCAAAACACCATTTACATTTCAGAATTTGACGGATTCTCTCTTTCAGAAATTTCTGTGAAAGTATTACCTATACTTCTTTGATTATATCTTAATCTACAATAAGACATGGGAGCAACAACTACATCACATAAATAAGGTTTTGGAAAATATTAAACAAAAAACCTTTATGCTAAGCCCTATAAGTGTTATTTTGGATTCAAAGAGATATAATACATGATTCATATCATTTTTTATGAATGTGTATAAGTATATCCTTCAAATATCAAGGCTATATTGGATTTGAAGTTACCCAAAATGCTAAAAAACCTCATGGTATTCTTCAGTATTAAAATTCATTATCATATATGTGTGAAGAATTATGGTAACATTGCACCAAAATTTGCAATTTTATTGAATAAATACTCCCTCCATTAGAATGAGGAAACAACACGAGCATTTGAGAAACTTAAGAAGGCCAATGTGTACCACTCCAGTTCTTTATATCCCCTATTTATCCTAAACATTATTTCTCAAATGTGATGCTTAAAGGTTTGGTATAGGCATAATACTCATGTGAGAGTTCCTTCCCATTTCATTTGAGACTCATCAACTCAAAGGCAAGAGTCTTTCAAAACAAACATATGAGAAAAAAATGATGGCTGTTTTTAAGGTAATGAAACAGTGGAGACCATATCTCATGGGTTGTCACTTCAAATTGAATAAAAATCATGATAATATAAAATAATCCTTGAAGTAATGTCTATCATCTTAAGAACAATAAAAATTGGTCGCAAAATGTGGGGTTATGACTTTTAGACAAATTATTTAAAGGAAAATAAAATATGGTGGTTGATGCTTTATCGAGGAGGGGTGCATCTATAAAAGAATCATTATATGCCATATCTATATTATAGGTATATTGGGTTGATAAATAAATATCATATCGGTGGAATGACATAGAGACCCTCACTATATTTCAAAACCTCCAACAAGATCAAATCATGTCATAAAAAATTAGATAGAAGGTGGTCGCAAGGGGTGTGTGACTACCCTCAATATAGAGTCACGCAACAAGATACACAATAAGTTGTAGATTTATATTGATTTCTTAAGGCCTTGAGAAATTATACATGAAAATTTTCTTTTGGATATTATAACTTTATAATGGAGTTCTTTATAGATTTTGTGGTGTCTTTATTATGACCTATCCTAGACTCGTTATACACTATACTTGGATATGATGTCCTGTAATGACCTAGCCGCTTTTTGTTGGATTTCTCTTCGTTTTATCCTTATCATCCACCATCATCCCATTATCCCATCATCATTATAAAAATGGAAGGATAAACCTCCTTTTATAGTTTCACCTAAAAGGTTTCCTTTGGTGAGTTAGATCCTTCTAGATGAATCCTACTTTTCATGCTCAAACCCAAATTCAAACTGAACCATTAAATGTTCCGAGATACCACTCCACCAAATCAATTCCACATCTATGCTATGTTAGTCTGGTATTTGGGATTTTCTTTCCATTGTATTCAATTATCCGCCCTTGTTACAAGTTTAATCTTAAGGGTCCTACCTAAAAACGTAAAACTATTTGTCAAAATTTGAAATTAAACCACTTTCAAAAGTAAGGCGAATCACAGGAAAAATTATTTCGTGGGGATGGTAATTTGGTTTACAAAATTTAGGTAAAGGTTAGCACAACTATAGTAGTAGAATTTTGCATGTTATTATCTGGTAGCATAAATAATGACACCATTTATTCTACCGACTTGTATCATTATTTATGCTACCGTTTGGTAGCATTATTCATACTACTGGATGATAGCATGTGAAATCCTATCGACTAGTAACATTTTGTATGCTGGAGGCCAATAGAATTCTCCAAGCTACTAGCCAGTATCACTTCGCATGCTGTCGACCGATAGCAAGGATAATGCTATCGGTTGATTGCACTCTCTCCACTTCCCTATATAAAGAAATCGATTCTATTCATTTTCACTTTACGCAATCAATTAGCTTGACTGTAAGAGCCTACAAAAAATGAGAAAACAACATCATCCATCCACTGATAGCCAACCCATGAGTCCAAAAATTAAATTCATCTTTAAACAAGAATTCAGGTCATCTCCAAATAGGAAGGAACATCTATTCCATTTATTAGAAAAATGCTAAGAAGGAAGGTCATTTCCAAAGTTCTCATGAGCCCACAGCGACAACCTAAAATCCATAAGTTTTCTTTTAAGATCATTGTATTTCCTAAACTATACACTCTCCTATTAGATCCCAATTCATTTTCACAATGGATTGAAGCCTCCAATTTTCATAGGGATAGTTTATATGCCCTAGTTTCCAACAGACACAAAAACTCAACTCCTTCTAACCAACCTATAAAGTTCCTCTTGTACTTTTTCCATTCAACTCCCATCACACACACTATCCTTTGAATGTACCCTAAAGACATTTAGAATTTGATAAGGAATACCACACAAAGATGTGGATCCTATCACAACGAAGGCTATTTTGAGTGATGAAGATGTCAAGTATTTGGAGTCTCATTATGAATTATCTATTGATGTAACTACTGGTAAGTAACTAAGTTTTAAATAATCATATTATTGTTTATATCATTTTTTATTTTAGGAATTTTGATTTTGTGTCTTATTTAATATTTATAAATTTTGTCTTCTTACACTTATAGTTTCCCCAAATCCTTCAAAAAGGGGAGTTCCCCTCAAGGATTTCAATAACCCGTTTCTGCAAGCTATGGTGTAATTTTTCCACAATATAATTATATTGCAAGGGTAGATATACAAATATTCCATTTTGGGCCCTAGCTTATATCATGCACACCCTTAGTGGAAAAAAATATGATTGGTGCACTTTCTTATCCTCCAAGATAAGAATTGACCTAAGTAACATTAATGTGAATGACACTGTTACTATTAATTCCAAAAATTTTATTCTTGCATTATATTATGAATCTCTATACAATTTATGTTGCACCCCTTCTCCTACCGCACTCCACATAAATATTACAGCTATGTCTTTAACAATTGAACAGCAGAGGTCAGGTCCCAACTCCAAAATTTATGATTATTTGATTTTTAATCATTATCATTAATTTTCTTAATAGTTTACAAATTATATTTATAATTTAAATTCTGTTCACTGTTGAATTATAATAGGGGATAGTTGTTGCAACTACAATCCTGAAGAGAGGTTGACATAAGAGGACATTTCCCACCAGATTCTGATAGATTCAGTTAGTGTTTTGGACGATCAATAGACTGAGGACACGACTCACCACTCCACAAATAAGCATTTATCAAGTGAAATGGATGAGGAGTTCTTTAACTCCTCATCCAATTGACACATCCACCATGCCACTAATCACAGGTTTTTATTATTTATATATTTCAATATGTTTAACATATATATAATTTCATATAAATATACATTAAACATTTATAACTTGTTTACATTCCTTTGTTGTAAGAACCTCCAGTAGCTCTTGTTTATATCATGGGCTAATGCTAGTCCAACAAGAATTGTATATGAATTTGATGAAACACAAGATCAAGATATATCTTCATTACCACAAGGTATGTATCTCATTTAAGTTTTAATTTTAATTTTTTAAAGTTTTTTTTAAATGAATAAACTGATAAATTTAAATTGTTAATGGTTCATTACATTTAGATAAACACTATTAGTATCAATCCTACTCTCGATATTTTCACTCTACTCCCGGTATTTTCACTCTACTCTTCAACAATGACCACAATAACTACAATATGTCCCATCCACATCTCAGCCACAATATATAAAAACAAGTAATTTTTTTAATCATAAATGATATATAATTTTCTATTATTCCATTCTTATTATGTTTTTCATTTCAATTTTCTCATGTTACTTACAATCGATTATTACAGTGCTTCCTCCTCTAATTCCAAATACATATTGTACTTTGAGGAGAAATATTCCATTGATGTCACTACCATAACAAATGTTCAGGACCAGGGGCAGTGGAAACATATTTCATTTAATGATCCAACGTCAAGCATGGGAACCCTTAATTTTGCACCTGATTTTCCAACTTTTTCATTGGGCAAGTTACTAGTGCACGGGGTGTTTCTGTTTTGAATAAAATTTATTTGGATGAGAAATATATTGAGATTGAAAGTGTGGATCATGCAAATGGAACTTTAAATCCGCAAGATATGATTCATGGGATAAGGAATCCTTCTCTAGCAAGAGAACAAAGATCAAACACACCTTCTCTAGGAGAAACCACCTTAAATGATGATGAAAAAACAAGTTTTTCACTTGATAGTCTTTTGGCTGACAATTTTCTAGCCATGATTAATGATATTTTATCAAAGGATGTGGAACTATTAAGATTGTGGGAGTTTAGGGCTAAAGTTTTGATCAAAGAAAAAATTCCCAATTTAATAACCACTTTCAAATACATTTATTGTATTATTTAGTTTAAAACGAACCAACTAAGCTTGATATTTTGTTGAATCAAGATGTGTTTGGCATTGTGACTTTTAAAAATACTTATAATGATGATGTATTATATATAATGTTGAATATAATAGAGAATTTAAATGTAGAATGACAAGCCTACCATATTATGTGGTCAAGAGACAAGGACTTGTTATTATTGCGAATGCGGAAAGTGATAAGGCATTGATAAGTTTTAATTAATTTTCAAATATGATTTATAATTTTTAAAAATTTAAATTTTTGTTTTTGTTTTTAAAATGCAGTCGAAGTATCAAAATTTGAATAATGAGGAAACAATGTTTGATGTGCATTTGAAAAGTGCAAGGAAAAGTTTAATTACAACAATTGATTTGAAACAAAATCTTGTTATTTTAAACAAGTAGAATAATACTTTAAGAAGGATGATAAAGGAGCATGGAATGCATCCTGAAATATTGTTGAATAAGAAAAAAGAAGAAGATCCAATTTTATTGTCTTCTGGTGATGTAACAAATCCATAATGTGAAATACTTTCGAATATCAATGCAACAATGAATGATATTGTTTAGTCAAGTGTTTTAAAAGAAAGGTTTTAATGTAGATGATTCAATAATGTAAATGAAAGAATCTACTTCTTAAGGATGAAGCTGTAAGATGAAATTGTCAAAAAAATTATTTGAAACTTTGGTTGTAAAATAATTTAATATTCAAAGTATAAATATATATATACTTTTCTAGTAATTTTAATCATATTCATTATATGAAAATATTGAGGGTTTCAATTTCTATGGTGTTTTACTTGTATTATATTCATGCGTAAGTTCTCTAAATAATTATATGATTTAATTTTGATTTAAAAGACAACAGAAAAACAAAGTATGACATTTCTTTATTAAAAACTATAAACAACAAATTACAACACTGAAAAATATTATTTAATAAAGAACATATGTATATCACAAATAAAAAGCTACATACTTATAATATGATATCAAATTTTATTTTTAGAAATTTTATGTCCATACATATATCTTTAGTTTATATCAGGTATTTCAAACAATTCTTGACTATTTATGTCTTCAAAACTCAAATTGTTATAAAATATTTTGTTGCTTTTTTTAGTCATTGTTTCAATGTTTATGTCTTGAAAATTGCACCCTTCCATAAGTCATGGATAACCAAGGATTTTGAGGCAACATGGGATTGTCTCTGATTCATGGGACTTTCTACTTGAGACAAACCTCCAAAGAAGTCTGGGTTCCTCTACCTAATCATAACGCTAAACTACTCCTAAAATTGGAAATGTAACTAACTAATCCTAATATAAACATTCCAATGGAATATTTTCAGAGAGAGGTGCATGGAAAGGGAAATCCTAAGCTAAAATAGGTGATAGAATCAAGAAAAGGGGATGAAACACTCTCCACGAGGGGAAATGGGGGGAAATGAGTAAAAAGAGGGTAGACAAATGTACTATAACCCAGAACTACATCTAAGTTTCCATTTTATCACAAAGCATAACAAAAATAAACCCTAAAAAGTGATAGAAGGATGCATAACACACCTGTAATAGATGAAAAGGTAAGAGAAAGTAACAAAACATAGCTAGCGTAGATAATAACCACAAAACAAGAATTTAATTTCCTTATAAAGATGCATAATTTCATTACAGTGAAGGAGGAATAAAAGAACAAATTACAGAGGTCCAAATCCAAGGCATGTAACTCATATTTTCTATTATAACTATTTTTACATGGTTCCTTTACAAATTGAGATGATTTATCCTTTAAAATGATCATCATTTTACATTATATGGAAGAATGGAGGGAGAGAACATGGAAAACAGATAAGGGCACGTCCATTTAACCTTCAACTAACAATAAATGAATTAAATCTTTGAAAACAACATGAGAGCCTCTGCAAACCCATTATCCCAAGTTATCTTGCTTTTGGAAGAAGGAAAGAGCCTCATTTTTCATCAAATATAGTGGTTAATCCATTTGTAACTGTAATTAATCATCCATACTATTTTTCACTTATCACACCTCACTAAAATATAATATAGATGATGTCAGATTGAAGGAATTGAGGGGACATTTCCAAAAGATTTATTTTATGTGATTTGGAGGAGTGGATTGAAAGATATGGACCTTTGAATATTTGCATGTCAAGATGCTCAAGAATGTGACACCTAACATCATTTGATTGGGTATGGTGATTTTTATGTGTTTATTAATCATTACCTATTTTTCCTTTTCATGTTACGTATTCTCTTCCCTGACTTTCCCACTCCCTCATGTACCTGACGCCATTTATCCTTCCTGGTTTGTTCTAGGTACTTCACGTTCATTGGGTGCATATGCTTTGAAATTCACTGAAATGAAGACATGTGTCCCTATTCAGCCCATGGATCTGCATTGTGTGTTCATTGAATGTGTTTGACCCAAGATAGGACTCGAAACATTCTTAAAATTTGACTCATTCTTCCAGCTTGATTCCACCATATCCCATCTACCTCAGGTTTTTTGGAATGAAGATGTGTGTCTTTTCCTTGATCGTTGATCTTTTACCGCATGGACAACTTAAACCTTACCATGTGTCTATCAAACATCACGGCTGACCCATCCGGACCTGAAGTCCAATCCAACATGGTTTATTCCATGATCTTAAGTCTTCCGGGGATCATTACTCCCATAAGTCATCAGAATGTTGCCACATGGACACTCCCTTTGGTGGGAATTTTTAAATGTTTATAAGGTTAATGCATTAGCTAGTTTTTTGAATTATTTGGTGGTTGGACATTTGATAGTCATCTAAATGTCATGTGACATTTATAAAGTGCTAAGAAAAATTTAAATGGGTTATCCAAATTATCCTAGGGATAAATTTGGGATAACATTTTGGTGATCTCTAGGGGTAATTTACATGTTATATTTTACCAGTATCCTTTTGAGAATCCATTGGACATGGATTCAAGCCTCGAAAACCTAAAAACTGATATGAAACTTTTAAAAATATTACCCCTGAGTTGTATAAACTTAACATTGAAGTGGAATTTCTCGAAATGATTTGTGGAGCTTATGAATGAGACTTGGAGACTAGTCCAACTAGATGATTTCACCATTAAACCTGCTCAGACTGGAGATAAACTGAAAATAGCCTTGGTCTTTCTCTTAAATTTGATTGTTTGGGAGTTTTTGGTTCACATTTTTTTACCAAGGAAGGGCGCTGATAATTTTGGTCTGTAACATGATCTCTTGGGGCTATAAAATGCATTTTCAAATCCACCCTAAAATCTAATTTGCCTCAATGGAACCTTCTCCAACACTAAATTGTACAATAGAAACAAAGTAAGCAAAAACTGTATACAAAATTTGAAATCATACTTGCCCTAAATGAAGTGTGCCAAGTGTGCACAAATGTAATTGGTTTCTAAAAGAAAACCTATCTACCCTACTCTAAAAAAATAGAAAGGGAGCTAAACAATACTTGATACAAACAGAGAGAAATAACAACCTTTCCTCAAAAAGTGTGGCCATGCAAATAGTTTGTTAATGGACATGGCCTTTAATGGAAGTGGAAAATTATCTTTAAACTGGTTTCCCACTCCATTTCTCAAAGTATCAGCTAGAAACA
Organism: Taxus chinensis; assembly: GCA_019776745.2. Lineage (NCBI taxonomy): Eukaryota > Viridiplantae > Streptophyta > Pinopsida > Cupressales > Taxaceae > Taxus > Taxus chinensis. The sequence goes on along the minus strand of JAHRHJ020000261.1, from coordinate 1,688 downwards.
GAAATAATACCTCCTTTAGTTGTTTTGAATTTGGTTCCTAAAGGTGTTTTATCTGACCTTTGAACCTTTGAATATCATCCTCATGCTCTGAATTGATCATGACCAGTGGAAAATCTGATTTTGGCTCTTGCTTAGCCAATTATCTGATTGGGCATGGGCTGATCCTATGATATTTCCAATCTTGTTATGTTTGTGGAGCCTATTTTCATGTTAGAGTGTGGTACACCTTCTATGTGTTACACTCGGGTATTTTTTTACGGCGGTCCCGCTCGCCAGTGAGCGCGTCAGGGGGGTTTGGGGGGGTGAAGCCCCCCTGATGGAAGGGGGTTCGGGGGCGAAGCCCCCGAAGCAAATTTTCATGGGTTGTTTATTAGCCCATGGGTAATGGGTAACCGTTATGGGCTGTTTTTGGGCCCATGTTTTTTTCGGTACCCATTGTTTTGTAAAACCACATCTTCGGTTACCCATAGGTTTATGGGACAGTTTTGTTTTTCCCCATGGTTTTGGTACCCACGGTTTTGTAAAATTGCTTAAGCAGTTGTCTATTTATATGGTCTTATGCATATGATAGATGTACAAGCAAATGTATTGCAGATGCATTTTGAATTCGGTTGTGAATTCTGTAGAGTTTGTTGAGCATAGCTCCAAACGGATCTGGGTATTGTATTGAGAGAGCAGTGGCTTGTAATAGAATCTGAGCAAGTGATTCTTGGTGGACGTAGCCCAAATTGGGTGAACCACATTAAATATTGTCTCTTTGTGTTGTGTTATTTTATTCTGCAATTTTATTTGAGATCTGTAATAATTTCTACATATTAGTTTCTACTGTTGCGATTCTGTGAGGGATTATTCCGCATATTTTATCCCTTATTTCCTAACAATTGGTATCAGAGCCTGGTTTGGTTTGCTGAAGTGTTGAATCACAGGGAAAGTTTTTAGCTTGAGTGGGAGCTATGGTAGATGAAGGAAGATCTAGAGTTGATAAATTCAACGGGTAGAATTTCAGTCTTTGGAAGATGCAGATGGAAGATTACCTTTATCAGAAGGATCTTTATACTCCACTGTCTGAGAAGGTGAACAAACCCTCGAGTATGACAGATGTGGAATGGGATTTTTTGGATCGGAAGGCACTTGGAACGATCCGGCTGTGTCTTGCATCTTCGGTATTATTTAATGTTTTGAAGGAAAAGACTACAAAAGATCTAATGGATGCATTAGGGAAGTTGTGTGAAAAACTCTCTGCCTCTAATAAGATATTTTTAATGAAAAAGTTGTTTAATATGAAGATGTTTGAGAATAGTTCAGTAGCAGATCATTTAAATGATTTCAATATGGTTGTGAATATGCTAGCTTCAGTTACAATAGAATTTGATGAAGAAGTTAGGGCTTTATTAATTTTGTGCTCTTTACCTAAGAGTTGGAATAGCCTGGTAATGGCGGTAAGCAACTCGGTTCCAGCTAACTCAAAGTTGAAGTTTGAGGATGCTGTAGGGGTGATTCTAAGCGATGAAATGTGAAGAAAAAGCTCCGGGGAATATTCTACTTCAGGGAATGCTTTGACGGTGGAAACTAGAGGGAAACAAAAGAATAGAGGAAGCCATAAAAAATAGAAATATTGGGAAAGGTCAAAATCCGAAAGCAAGATGTTATGTTGGCACTGTGGAAAGTCTGGGCATGCAAATAAGGAC